>CM050323.1:120944619-120975273 GCA_027475135.1 Bactrocera correcta
ATGCAAAGAAATGCCTCCAAAGCAGCAGTTATGAATTACCTTAACAAATATATAATATTTTACAAAAAATAATAAAACAAATTTTAATTTTTTCAGAGTCGGTGAGAATGGACCTTGGGATCAAGTACCGCAAATTTTAACCAAATCAAATCAGACATCATATCAAGTCACCGCGCTGATACCCTTCACCGTTTATAGCTTTCGCTTGCTGGCGGTAAATAAGTTGGGTATAAGCGCACCGTCCAAGGAATCCTACTACATTGTCACACTGCGCGAGGGTGAGTACATTTATTAATAAACCGAGTTTTACTGAAAATTAATTTGCAACGTCATTATAATATTAAAACTAGATGAAAAGAACTGTAACAGTGTACACAATAAAATGAAAAATTCCGGTTTTGAATATAGCAACTTTTTCATAGGACTTTGACAACTTACGTCCGTCAAGATCTTCAGCCTTTAGTTCATCTGTAGGCATTCATACACCTTATTGGACAATGTCGTGTAAGACAATTGTTGCAAGATGATCTTTATTAAAGGCAAATAGTGCAGAAGATCTCTTACATTCTACTCTGGACTAAAAGAATCTTGCGAACGCACAGGAGCAGCTCGTCCACCAACATTTGCCAAGCGCACGTGAGGTCCAAGGGTCAGGACTAGAACCCACGGCGCCTATGGACATCCATTTTGGTCCCATTCCAAGAGTGCCTCCCTTTCTAGTATATAAAGTATTGTCAACCTGAAGCAATAACGTTTTCCCATCTTTCTAGATATTTGTGGACTCCATTCTAAAAAACACATATCCGGCTTTGCGACCAAGAATGAATCAAGCAAATTTTTGATACCAAGTTCTCAAGTGATCATATTCCACTAAATTCATTGTGTATAGACCGGAAAGAGTGGTAGTCAGAATGGGCACGGTGTGGGTTTTAAGGAGACTGATACCAAAATTAATAGCCGTTTTTTTTTGTAAATAGTTTTTAACTGTTCTGGCAACACGTGACCTAGCATTGACATGATGGGAAATTAATGGTTCGAGCCTATTTGCAAATTACGGGTATTTTTTGGCAAACATTCACTTGAATTTGAACGTTCCACATTAATGGTTTCACAATGAGGCACGCACTTCTGATCCCACCAAACACAGAATATTACCTTGGCGTAAGGGGTTACATGGGTTTCCTCGTACAAAAACGGCCTTTTTTCAATAATTTTTTTTACATATAAAAAATTAAACATATTAATAAAGTTTTCTTTAATTTAAAAGACTCATATTTAATAAACATTTTGTAAAATTTTCAAAAAAAGATATCAAACTGGCAGTCATTATGACGAAATTTCCGGCAGCCCCTCGGAAAAATGTGCATTCGCGTTGTTAGCAGAACTTCTTTCAGGATCATCTGAATTAAAAATAAAAAAAGCATGTTTTAGTAAAGACAGTAAACTAGGTATTGGACGAAGGAAAAAAAATGAAAATTGGATTTTTGGCAGACGTTTTTATAAACAAATAGAAATTTCGATGAAAATTTCTCAACATTTTTTTTAAATAGTTGTAATTAAAAAAAAAATCCTTCATTTAAGACCTTGTAAATGATATCTCGAAGACCTTTGTAAAATTTCATCAAGATTAGTTTAGTAGTTCGCGAG
This sequence comes from Bactrocera correcta, assembly GCA_027475135.1. Taxonomy (NCBI): domain Eukaryota; kingdom Metazoa; phylum Arthropoda; class Insecta; order Diptera; family Tephritidae; genus Bactrocera; species Bactrocera correcta. The sequence continues at coordinate 120,946,267 of CM050323.1, forward strand.
AAATCTTGACAACCGTCTTTGAAAACATAGTTTTGAGAAAAACACGTTTAAAGACGGCGCAGTTAGCCTAGCTAGCTGCAAGTGCACAAGTTCTTAAAGGCTTCATCTCCGAAACTATTAGTTGGATCAACTTGAAAGTTTAGGACAATATTCTAGAGATATTATAGAATTTAATAAGATAAAAAAAAATTTCAATTTTTTGAAACTGTGAAACCCATGTAACCCCGTAATGGATATACGGCTTTTTCGTTGATCAGCTGGTTGTTCAAGGTTCAAATATGATTTTGTACATTTCGTTGTGTAGTAGATTCGATTTTTATTACCAGTCTCAGACCGATGCAAAAACTACTTCTTTTTTATCCTAGACGTTACGTTGCTGAGTAACAGAATCGTATTTCAACGTTTCCAGCCTTCCATTTCTACTACTATAAAAAAAAGTAAGACTTTGCTCATAATTTTAAAATCTTTAATTAATTTTTAATTTAACCTTCAAAATAATGTCCCTTGATGCCAACGTTTTTTTTTTTTTTTAATCCTCGAAACAGTTGTTAAATTTCTGTAATGGCCTTCAATGCGCTTAGCGTTTAATGTCTCCAATTGACTCAGAGCGATTTCCCCAGAGCGGTCGTTTGAGTTTGCAGAATAGCCAGAAGTCACACGGAGCTTTATTCAGGCGAATGGCGGGGTACGATATTGATTGAAAACTTGGCGAAAAACTCACGAAGAACCAATGCAGTATGCGACAGTGCAAAAACCAAGAGTTGTCGGCCCATAATGCCGGCCTCTTTTTACGATTAGCTGCGCGCAAAGAACGCATAACACTCAACCAGTATTCTTTGCTGACAGTTTGGCCGGTCAGAAAGAATTCGGCGGGCGTAACTTCTCAACAATCGAAAAAAATGTCAACATAACCTAAATTTTTGACGTTCTTTGACGTAGTATCTTCGGCTTCAGCTCAAATTTGCCACGATATTCGACCAATTGATCGTCTGTTTCCGGGTCGCAAGGATGGATCCCTGAGTTATCGCAAGTAATAATATGTTTCATGACGTCCGGTATTCGAAAAGCATTGCTTTACAGATATTAATTCGATTTCATTTTTCAAAAAATTGCTGACAGTCATATTAATCTATAAAACAATTATTTCGACGAATGAGTTTTAGATCGAAATTTAAATTAAAAGGTGTTACTATGTTAGGTTGTCAAAAAAGCCTTGCGGTATTTTCGCTAGGTGGCGCTGAGAGCACATAGTTCTAGTTTTATTCGTCACATCGGGATATGCTACACCTTTTTGGAAAGCTCATTTCACGCGCTAATACGTGTTTGATTGATTTTCGTTTCTTTTAAGTTGTTCGTGAGTTATAGCGTCGCAAACATGGAGCAAAATAAAGAGAAAATACGGCATATTTTACAGTACTACTACGATAAAGGCAAAAAGGAATCTCAAGCCGCCAATAAAATTTGTGCAGTTTATGAACCCAATACAGTTTCCATTTCCACCGCACAACGATGGTTTCAACGTTTTCGTTTTTGGGGTAGAGGTGGTCGAAGATGCGCCACGCTCCGGAAGGCCTGTCGTCGAAAATTGCGATAAAATCGCTGAATTGGTCGAAAGAGACCGGCATAGTAGCAGCCGTAGCATCGGTCAAGAGCTGGGCATGAGTCATCAAACCATTATAAACTATTTTAAGAAGCTTGGAGTCACTAAGAAGCTCGATATATGGGTGCCACACGAATTGATTCAAAAAAAATACCGGAAGACTTTTTTGACAAACCATTATTTTACCCACAATAGTAGGTTAACCAATTTCCTTGCTTTTGAATGTATCCTTCTGCTTTTAACGTTTCAAATTGACTCCTTGAGTGGCTCCCAAGCCTTTCGTGAGCTCATAGTATGTATGGCAACAAGCTTCTTCGAGTATGCTCCACTTTTTGAAATAATTATGGAGGACTTTGAATAACTGATATTGCAGGTCCAACTACCCTCAATGATGCATGGCAACCAAAGCTTGATCGCCTGTTTGTTGTAAAGACACCGTCAGATCCAACAAAAAGTCGACAGTCTACCCGAAATAATTATAAATTTTGCTACCTGTCACAGAAAGCGGAGGCGAATAACTACGAATATCGCATGTTTGTTAACTTAAATTTAACCAATTTCTCAAGATGTGAGAATATTATTGAATACTCGCGAAGGAAAGCTGTAAGTAAAGTAGAACAATTTACTATACTTGACCGTGGCACACTGAATGCATTCTTCAGATAACTTTGCATCGGTATAAGTTCTTAAATTCATTAGCTAAGGCACCAGTAGCCAAAGGTTGGACAAATGTTAAGACGATTACACCACGAGCTTAATAAGAAAGAATGAGTTAGAGGAACATCTAACCAAAAAGCCTGATGGTTAACCAGCGCTTCTTTGCCAATGCAAATATTATAAACAGAGCAAGTAGAAGCAAATTCTCAAAAACTACGAAACTACGAAACTACATGAAAGCACAACCAATTAGCTTTCACCGCTGCGCAATGAAAACATGACTTTGCACATAATTTCTGGAATCGTTTTTACAAGCTTGGCAGCAAGACAATTTCGTTGACTCTGTGACTTTAATTGAGCAGCCAAACATTTAACTGTAACAAGTAACGACAAAGAGCCACACGAATATGCGCTTGATGCGCGATGCAGCCATGGATGGCAGCAATAACTGTCAATTGGCGGCAAAAATCAACAATAAAAGCTAACAATGTTGCTGAAAAGCCACACAACGTGCCAGCGACGCACAAATACCACAACACATATATGTATATGTATTGATGTATGTAGGTGTGTTTGTATATAAAAGGGCAAATTTATCACCTGCGCACGCAACGAATTGGCGTACATAAAGCGAAATGTTATGATTCAATGGAGTATGTTGCAATGCGCAGCAAATAAAAGTGTGCCTTCATGTGTGTGTGTGCGTGTGTGTGTGAATACACTGAAATGACAACTCACTCGCTCAGCAACTCGAGGCAATAGTAAAGCTACAACAATATATTGCAGCTGCAATCGAAGTCACTCGCCAGTAAGTTGTCCGCATGCTACAACAACAATAGTAACAAATACAACAGTGAACACAACAACTACAACAATTATGACAACAGCAGCAATAATGGTTGCAAACACCAAAGCAAGAGCATTGAAGCGTCATTAGCGTGCGACAGGCTCAACTGTCGTGACAAAAGCGGCAGAAGTGGCAACAACAAAGCTTTGGGGGCTCAGCAAGCTTTCAGCTGTTGCTTGCCACCTTCAACAGCTGCACACAAGCGCTGCAAGAAGTCGAAATATTTCGTGGATGTGTGCGTGTATGACAGAATCTTGCAGTATTTAGTGTCACCACACACAAACGCTCACACGCACATACATGCCACACATGCTTGTGTACCCACCTAATTCCAAAAACGATTCCTCACCTGGCGGCCAAATAACGGTTGCTTGATTCTGCTTGTGTTTGCAGTGTTCTTATACATTTTGATTGTTGTTGCTGTTGTCTCTACTCACTATCTCCCACACGACCAGCATGCTGTTGTCTGCCACCATCTTGAGTTGCCAGCAAAACGTTCGTTTACGCTCTTTGCGGCTGCCACTTTGTCAACAATTAAGGTGTTCATTGTTGCCGCACACCAACACACGCTCACACATGCGCACACGCACACATTTTTATATGCACGCATGCCGGCGGTGAGAAATGTCCTCACGCACGCAACGTCAAGCAGTCAAGCACACAAATATTGAAACTGTTTGTCACTCAAATCCGTGTGCTTTTACGTCGGTGCGCGCTGTTGCTGTTGTTGTACTGTTAGGTACTTGCCACAAGCATTTGTGTCTGTTGAATATGCCAAAATGAGCTTCCGTTTATTAGAAACGATGCAAATTACACACATATTTTCCCAAAAAGTTTCGGCTTTTGTGCTCACGCTTTCGACAAAGAAGAAGAAGTGGCATTCACACGCTTGTCCCTTCCTTTACACGTTAATGGCCTTTGTATCGAGTTTAATTTAGAAAGAAGTTCATCTTGCTTGCAAATGCCATTTGATACTTAGTGACCAAATTGAATTTTGCCTTCAGGAAACACTGAGTTTCCTTTCTCAATTGCTTTATGGATCTAAAAAGCAGCTTGGTCAATCAATCAATCAACGTGACTCCTTGTAAGGAAGTAACATGTCAGCTCAAACAGGTTAAATTTGCACAAATTATACTGTACATACGAGCTTTTATAATTAAGTGAAGCACTGTGCAATGCGAGAGGAAGCAGTCAACTCCTTCAGTAAGTGGTTAATGTTCCACTTCAACCCCTTTGTGGATTGTATTGTTTGAGTTTGGGTGCTATGAATGCCATTTTGGTGACATAAGATGAGTTTCGAAAAGCAATAAACTTCACGAACTCTCTGAGAAAATAATAGTTCCTACACAAAATATTAAAACATCTGAACCAGTTTCAGCCGGACTGAAAACAAGCCTACTTTTTCGCGTATTTTAGTGCAAATATTTATTATCGTCTTCAAAATAGGCTTCCGCAGTCTAATAAACAAACAAAAATTTATGGATTTTTCCAAATAATGGGTTATCAAGAAAGTCTTGCGGTATTTTTATTGAATCAATTCGTGTGGCACCCATACATCGAGCTTCTTAGTGACTCCAAGCTTCTTCAAATGGTTTATAACGGTTTGATGACTACTATGCCGACTCAATTTTTGACGACAGCCCTTCCGGAGCGTGGTGCACCTTCGACCACCTCTACACCAGAACGAAAACGTTGAAACCATCGTGGTGCGGTGGAAATAGAAACTGTATCGGGTCCATAAACTGCACAAATTTTATTGGCAGCTTGAGATGCATTTTTTCCTTTATCGTAGTAGTACTGTAAAATATGTTGTATTTTCTCTTTATTTTGCTCCATGTTTGCGACGCTATAACTCACGAACGACTTAAAAGAAACGACAATCAATCAAACACGTGTTAGTGCGTAAGATAAGCTTTCCATAAAGGTATAGCATGACCCGATGCGACGAATAAGTCTAGAACTACGAAAATACCGCAAGAGTTTTTTGACAACCTATTATTTTTTTAGAAGCCTCAGTTGAGATTACATTCAGTGATTTTTATTAATTTTAGTTTCGGCTTATTTTTGGAGTAGCGCTTATTAAATTGTTGAAGTTTTAACATCATATTCCTCAAATTTCATCTCGTCAGCCAGAATGACGAGTTTGATCAATGCACAGTTCTCAGCTACCTTAACCAGAATGTATTGAGTCAACCTAGTTATGAATCACATTGAGATTTTCTGCTAGCTGTATGATGTTAACATGTTGAGATTCTCTGCTATCTCTCTCTCTCTCTTTTGCTCTCCCTCTGTTGTCAAGCACTGTTTCGTAAACCGCGACGTTATCGTCATAAACGGAGGTGGATGGACGACATTCATGAGTTAATTTTTCCATGACTGCAGAACTTTCACTTTATACTTTGTTCGTAATAGAGTCAAAACACTTCTCCGACATTTTCATCGATTACCTAGCTGTGTTTACAAAGGAAACACAAATTTTCAAGTAAGCTTTCAATGGTAAAAATCACCCTACCATTGCTTTCTTAAGGGAGTATTCGAGTCCAGAAGCATGAATTTCAGGTAATTTTTAAAGTGCCGTAAAAGAAAGGCAACTAATATTTTTACTATCCGTTTTTTTATTAGTTATTTATTAATTTTTGAAGAGTACAGAAAAAAATTAAAAACTAAACAAAGTAAAAAAATTTCAAAAATTATGAGCTGACGAAGTGGAGAGTTTCTAAAAATTTCCACGTGACCATGCCCATGATTTCAACCCTCCTAGTTATCTGAAACCCAAAAAAAATATATATTTTTAATATAGAATAATGTCGCAATGGTCGGAACTACGAAAAAGTTGGAAACATCTTTCTTTTCACAAAATGGCGACTGGCTAAAAAAAAAAAATTTTTTTATCACTTTTTCGGACTATTTCGAATTTTTTAAAAAATAATTAAAGTAAAAATTTTGTAAACAAGCCCATAAAGAAGACTCTATAAAAATTTCAAGTAAATCGGTCCAGTAGAACCTGAGAAATCGTGGGCATCGTTCCGAAAATGTCAGTTTTGAGAAGAACGCGTTTAAAGTTTCGGCCGAAAAAGTTTGAATGCCGGGTCGGAAAAATGCCTATATTTCCGAAAATAATTCGAGTTTTGAAAAATCCTCTTGTACACATATTCTTGAATAGTTAAACTTTGAATAAAAAAAAAATTTGATGTTTTTAAATTTCTAGACTAGAATACCCCCTTAAACGAAACTATTCGTGAACGCCGGGGCCACTTGGCAAACGAGTTGAGGTGACTTAAATCGAATGAATTAAGTCGAAGCGCCCAGAGTTTAGTGCAATTGGAAATCCATTTTAAGGTCACTACAAGCATTAGTAAAGACGATTCCCACTGTAAAGTTTGATATAAAATTCTCCTGTGTTGGTCTCACACGTTACTCGATAGATGTCGAAAATATAAATAAACTCGCTTAAATATAAAATACAGTTGCTTAAATCTCTCTATAAGGTTAATTACTTAGATCAGGTGGCAACTAAAAGTACGTAAAGGTTCTCAATGTTGTATTATATACTATCATTTATACCAAACTCTCAGCTGTTGCCAAATTTATTCGCGATTTGATATGTCCTATATTCCCGCTACTCGAATTTAGTGCAAACAAATTATGAGAGAGTCGCTGTAGAGACATTCTATCAAAGTCACTCCCTTCCTCAATTATCCAAAGTATCTGAATGAAAACCGTTTCTCAAACACTTTTAAGAAACTCATTCACGCGACTTATAAGTGTATAAGCAAAATTCATTAAAATGTAAACTTTAAAGAGAAAGAGAAAGAGAAAGAGATAGGCGAAGCGTGCACAGTACTAAAGCAAGCTCAAGTCCAAGTGAAGCTTATATAATAAAACAGCTATCAAGCATCTTGAGCTTCAAGTAAATGCGGGCACATAAATGAATTGATAGGGCAAGGGTAGGGAGTGTGGCACCATAAAATGCGCTGCAACTTGGAAACTCTACCAACAACCACGCCCACACTAAAAGAAAAGTAAGAGCTCGCGGTAACCAAATGAGGCATTCATTCACCGTCGCAATAAATTCTCAAAGTAAAGCGCGTGTAAGGAAAAGTGGGACACGCCAATGGATAAAAATTGCGAATGAAAAAGTGTCGCAGGCAGTAGGAAGCCAGTCACTCGCAGGTAACTTCTGCCGACGCGTGCAAATTTGACAGTGCGACATGCAAAACTACAACGACGCCACTCAGAATACAAAATTATCTTAAGGAATATGAGAAGAATACAAAAATTGATATGAAACTGAGCAGATAAGGAAAAAATCTTTATTGAAGAAGTTAAAATGTTTTCTTTACAAAATGTGATGTGTAAAGATAACGGAGTTTAGTTCATTGCTATTAAAGTAGAATTTTTTAACCGCATCATCAATCGGTCGCTCCAGAAGACGTGCTGTTGCGATGGATTTTTGACCATAAAAAGGGAATTTCTCATTATCGGGTACTCCAATTTTTCACGGTGTAGGCCTTTAACTTCTGATGTTATAGACATATCGATATTCTAAACCAGCTCAAAATAATTTAAAATAAATTAGACTACTTAATTTCAACGTTAGATTTCAATAGCTACTTTCATTTGAGAACACCTTCTAGACTTGAATAGAGAAGTTGTTTAGTAAGGGAGGAGAATACTATTTCAATCCATGCCGACGGGCCAAATGTGGACTGCAGAGTAAAGTTGGGCGTATACTCCGAACATATTAATATATCACTCCCTATCTCTTTACCAAATTCAGCTAGTATCATCCAAGCGGAAACATTAGACAAAAAGAAAGCCTGCGAAGTCCTATTGAATAACTACGGGAGAATTCAAAAAGCTACCATAAATGTACACATGTAGTACAGCGACATTTGTAGCCTTATAGATACCAAAGATTAAAATCAGCATAGTCAACATACATATGTAGGAAGGCCCCTGGCATGGCCAACCAGTCTGCTTTATTGGAGTTGTCTTCACAGTATGCCTAAAACAAGGCATTCACGGGCAGGTCAACTCTACTTGTCCATAATTGTCACAGGTATATTTTTGGCAATGAAAAAGCAGACGACTTGGCCATGTCTGAAGCCTCTCTAGACAAATCCGATAGCGAAGTAGATATAACCAAAATATGATTAGACAAAAATTAAGGACTTATTAAATAGGCCCAGGAAAGGTGTACGCAGACTTACAACTGCCATAATGGATACTCCATTTGGAGAACATACGTTAAAAATGATAATGCACTAAAAAAATAGTTGTCGCAGCTGCACTCGGAGGGTATATCACAACTTATATACAGTTTCTCTGTGAATGCCCAGCTTTATCGCAAACTCGACTTAGAATTCTAGGAATCCATTAGGTATCAAACCTAGAATGACCAGCTACAAAAAAAGGAGAGTAGTATTTGATTTCGTGGGGGCACCAAATGGTTTGAATGCTTCTTTGAAACGAGAAGATTTAAGTGTAAAAGGCCTCGGCTCCTACCCAAATGTTCGACTCTTATCGTAATTGCTGGGTTCTCATTGATTGATTCCATGAGTCTTCTAGCTTTGAGCCTTAGATATGCCGCAGCTCAACTAACTATAATATTAATTCCAAAAAAAAAAATAAGAAATTGTAGAGATAAGAACTAACACTCGGCTCGATAAGGCCTTAAATATTTGGTAAAAACTTCCCAAAGCTTCTTAACTTAGATTTGTTTTAGTTAGGGCTTCGTTGTCGTTCGAATAGGAGGTTAGCTTAACGTAAAGAACTAAAATATGCTACATTTCGAGTCCGAAGAGTTGCAAGAACTTAACCGATATTTGCTTTGAAAGGATCAACCAAGTACAATAAAGAGTCATATGGAGTTGCCGACAGAGACTATCACACCCGAGATTTAAAGAGCTAATTAGAGTGGTATTTTAACGTTACATTGTACAATTATTACTTGAGACTTTTGGGACGAATATCGAGCAAACTATGCCTTAGATATCGCAAACATCCGTTAATACAATCTTTAAAAACTTAGCTAACAGGTGGTGCTTCGAAACAGCCACTTGGTTTTTACTGAAAATATTTCTTTTTTGGCTTAAAGGCTTCTTACTTATTTTTTAAATAATACGAGGTAATCCTATGGAACTAGACTACTATGCCCAGTTCTTTTCCATTATCATTTCTTTATTGGCTAAACCCACCGAATTTTTTTTCATTTCAGCTCCAACTGGCAAACCAATACCAACGACCGCCCACAATACCTCGTCCACATCGGTGTATATATCGTGGAAACCACCGCCAGCCGACACAATACTCGGCGAATTTCTCGGTTATCGCATAACATATCGACCACGAGATCGTAACGACACGAAGGAGATTTACATACGAGACAGCACCGTCGAGGTAAGTGCAATTTCTAAAATTTCCCATGAATATAGTTCGAATATTGACAAATGGAACAAAATTGGATTAAACCGAAGAGAGCTTCATGAAATTTATTCGACGTAACCAAATGTTGTAGGCTATGCAACGCTGAGCTGAATGCGCTAAAGAGGCCTATCATTCAGTCGCTAAATGTCAACCTTAGGTTAGGTTGTTGCTTTGCTCATAAAACACACAACCAACGAGCGACGACCGAACAAATGTTTGCGTAGCATTTGTGTTTGGAGGCGTTGCGCTTCATTGTGGCTGCACAATTGCCGACAACGCAAATGCGCGCATGTATCACCGCTCACATCTCGTCACATTGGCTCGTTTATCACCTGCGCCGCCGGCACTTACAGGTCGACAGACGGTAGGGCCATGTTGTCAGCCGTGAATGTCATTTATTTTCATTTGATTGTCATTGGCGGTGTCGCCGTTGGCGTCGTAGCCGTCGTCGTGTAAATATCTGACAGCTTGGCTAAAAGCCTGAACAAGGCATGCCTCCACCGGTACATCCCCACATTCCAAACAAAACTTTTTCAACTCTACCTACCTGGCGGCAATTGACCAGCAAGACCTTGCATCGGTGTCTTATAACCAGCAAGCTAACTAACCCATTCAGGTGTGTTACTGAGCCAAGTTATTCAGAGTCCCAAACCTAAGCTGCTATAGAATTGTGTTCCAGGGTACTAAAAGTGGTGGGAGCATACCGGATCACTTACAAAACATATCAAAGTGTAAGGTGGTTCCATAGTACTTTGGTGCGTCCTTTCATTTTCATTTTCATAACTTAAACAGATTTTGGAAAACTGTTAAAACTGCTGGTCACAACAATCGATGTCAGTATAAATACAATGAGTTCATGAAGAGAAAAGTCTGCAGACCTGTCTTACACTCTTTTCTCGTGACTTGGACATATTTAGTTACTTCTGTTTGGACAACGAGGTTTCGTTCAAATCTTCTAAATTTTTTATATGTACAAACGTCGAGTGTTTATTGAGAAGTAAAAAATTTACTTAGAAGATAGCTGTCAGATCAGTTGTCTAAATAAAAACATTTAATGACCAATTTAGATTGAGGGAGACTCTCTAAAACCCACGAAAATATATTTCTAATACTCGAATTCTCTTATTCTACTGATCCACCGGTGTTATAGTGAAAGACAACGCGAATTTTAACCGAAAATCACTGTACTATACCAGCTAAAAAGATAATTCAGTAAACTCTAAAAATCAGGTTCTTACTACGAGATATACCAGCTTAGAAATCTCAAAAGGAATAAAGAGGTACGAAGTTCATCCCTCGCATTTTCCCAGAGCATGTAGTGACATTTTTGTTACAAGTCCAAGAATCATCGCTTCCAAAAGCCAATATCACTCTTAGCCCTTACCGGGTCATTGTTACACATCCATTTGATGATGTGGTTACTAAACTTAGGCGCAAAACCCATCACCTTCACACCCACATTAGAAATCTGTATATATACTTACATGAAATTCACAGCTGATACGGTCGCCGCAGCCACAATTTCCGACCGAACGCCAACACCGAAGGCCTGAAACTGTAGTTAGCCAAAAACGATACTGTCACTGCCATTCTCAGCTCACTCACACCACCTGTCTCACACAAATTTACGTTGCGCCACATCGTACTTTTACCTCGTCAGTCTGTCGGTGTGTCTATTTGTAAGTTTGTATGTGCGCAGTTAGCTCGCTTTGCCATTTGGCCCCTAAAATTCAAAGCCTAAAAAGTTTTACTCACAATTTCCGGTGTCGCTCGTTGATTCGCCAGCTCATGGGCTGTACAAAGCTGTTTGCTCTTATTGCTCCGACAGTTGCAGTGTTGTTGTGTCAAATTTGAATTGTTCTCAACACTTGCTGTTGGCGTTGTTACTGTTATTGTTGTAGCTATTGTTTTGTAGTTTAGTTTGGATTTGCCGTCGCGGATTGCTGTGGATTTATGCCATTGTTGTTTCAGCACTAAGGCTTGGTGCTTTTGGTGTTTTTGTTGTTTGTTTTGCTTTTTGTTTTTGCTTTTTTGGCATTTATGTTGACAACTTAGTTAAATGCCGCGCTAAGCGCCTAGAAATGGCTAAACGGGCTCATGTACCTAATATTAAAAGGTAATTTACGTGTATCTCGTGAAATCGCGTGCAAATCCAATTGCAGTTGTGATAAAATAAGCAACAGCAACAAAAATAGCGAACAACGGAAAAAGACATTCCATGAATATTGGCTCCGGAAGAGGGTCGAAAATAAACACGGTGTGTTCAACTGAATTTAAAGAGTTACACTCAGGCTTTAATTGTCCTCTAAAAGGATAAGTTCTTGTAGATTTGAGACCTTTTTGTATGATAAAACATCTACCCTACCTAATCTACGTACCTTGGACAAATTTCCGAAAATAAACCAATTAGGAACACTTTCTTGCTCTAAGTATGAAGTTGCGCTTAATTTTTCTTGCTATTTTTCGTTCTGCACAATTATTCACAAGCCTTCTTAAGTCTTCGAAAGTTTAATGCATTCTCCAAATAATTTTGAGGAACATGTTTGAATATAAATCCGGAACCACGTGAATAAATAGACTCAACTGATCTTGGTGTGCACTTTAGTACCAACACTTAATGATATTGCTAGTAGACTCTTCATCACGGAAACAACAATTTTTGTGATTTACGTGAGTATCTGCCGACGACGGCCTCACCTCACGGTGCTTTCCAGAAGCGCATAGATCAATACAATGCGTTGATCAGCGCCACAAAGTATAAATGCATTTTGCACATATATTTTGGTTCCAAGTGGTTCAGGTGGATAAGGACACCTTAGCCGACTTGGTCGGGTGCGAGGTCGATCTAAAACCTCTGCCGTACTTTGGGTCCGGCACCCGGCCGCAATGCGTATCCACATTGGATTGAAATTTTCAACTCTGCCTGCCTTTAGGTTTCAACCACAGCGACCACGAATCTCCACAAAGGGCCAGGACCCAATGAGTAGATTGGAATAAACTGCAAGGGCTAACAGCTACCCGTGGTACCATGTTAAAGCCTCTGATAAGACCTTATAGCTTTTGCAACTACCAATTAAGCCCCCAGAATTCAATGACTGGTGACATTTGCCGCTAACAAATATCCTTATACCAGGAATAAATATAAAGCCTATAATAATCATTTCAAGCTGAGTACTATAGCACTATTCCTTACATAGACTATGCTGACATTTCAAGGCAAACATAGTGGATTCTTCATCACGGAAAGTAAAAACTGTCTAACTTCTTCTTTACTGGCGCAGAACGCTTACGCTGTTATAGCCAAATTAACAACAGCGTGCCAGCCATTTCTTCTTTTCGCAATTTGACACCAATTCGAGATATTAGGTGTAGCCAAGTCCTTCTCTATTTCCAACGGAGTGGAGGTCTTCAGAGCTGAAGTGGTTTCATCCATTCGGACGACATGACCTAGCCAGCGGAGCCGCTGTCTCTTGATTCGCTTAGCTACGTCAATGTCGTCGTATAACTCGTACAGGTCATCATAACATCGACTGCGGTACTCGCCGTTGACAATGCAAAAGACCATAAATCTTCAGCGGAACCTTTCTCTCGAAAATTCGTAACGCAAACTCATCAGATATTGTCATCGTCCATGCCTCTGCACCATATAATGGATATTTCGTCTTGACCTCGTTCACTACCAGACACATTTGTTTCGCTTCGATATCATCGAGGTACGCCAGCAGCTGTACACTCTTATAAAAGCCTTATTTTCTCCAGCATTAGATTGAAGAAGTCAAAGATAGGGAGTAGCCTTGTCTGAAACCTTCGGCTGAGAGAGTTCCTACAGCCGTATTAGTTTTTCGGGGATACCAAATTCAGACATCGCGATATAAAGTCAGCTCCTTTTCGTGTCAAAAGCAGCTTTAAAATCGATGAAGAGGTGGTGAGTTTCGATCCTCCTTTCACGGGTCTTTTCCAAGATTTCGCGTATAGTGACAATGTGGTCGTTTGTAAATTTTCCAGGTCTAAAGCCACACTAATAAGGTCCAATCATTTCACATAGTACGCTCGATATAACCTTATATGCGATGTTGAGATAGTTGGCACAGATTGTGCGATCTCCCCTGTTTTAGATTGTGCAGAGCTAAATTCAAATACACGTAAAAAATTTACAAGAAAAGCTTTTATTCTACAGTTTTCGTATAATTGTTAATCGATTGCCTATGTAGTTGCGTGATTAAATTTCTCCTGTATTCATCAAGCGCTTTAATACAATTTTTTTTTGTTACTTTCAAACGTGGCTTCTTTTGATCCAATACAAGCAAGGTCTTGCTTGCCCCAATTTTTCATGCACTTGTAGAATGACGTTTAGTGCCTTCAACTAATGACTTTTAATTGATGTAATTGAGACCTTTAAAGCCAAGTTGTATTCTTTATTGACCGTCTCATCTTGTGTTCATTCCATGTTCATGGACCCTGACGTGTTGTTCTTAATTTTAGTTCATTGTTGAAGCGTCAATCGCATAGTTGTTGAAAAACGTCGTACTTATATACCCGGGTCTGGTTCCTAATAATAGTAAATTTGCTGAATATAGGGTCCTCAGCTATGTTAGCATGTATATCTTTGCGATCTCTAATCGACGTCGTTTTTTGCAAAATATTCAGACTTTTAGTACGTTTCATAATCAAAATATTAACCAAGATTGTTGAGTTCATCCATAAGTTATGTTGACACCGTGTGCTATCGCTCTGAAGCCAACACGAGGATATTCAAGTACTGTCTCTTTAATTGTTTGATATAATCTTCGGACAGCTCTCATGAGGCAAGTATTCGATGACTTCACGGTCTTCAATGTTTTGTGGCGCTGAAATACTAGCAAATCTGATAAAATAGAATTCTCAATACACAAGTTAAAGCAATCCGTGTAAAATTTTATCTTATGGCAGTAATATTCTCCGGATTCCAAAAGTTGAGTTTGATCAAAGTTGTACGTACTTAAAATCCATTAACCTTTCTATTGAGAAAACCAACTACCGATCTTTAGGCTTCATTTACAAGGCTCCAAGTGATCACTTCTTCAACTATAATATTATCGATTAGACCTTTTCTTTAATAAATCTCTTGAATGTCAAATTGGTTGGTAAACTTTTTAAATTGGTAACGATTAGGTTGGGTTAATCAAGTAGGTCAATGAGCCACGCATAGACCAGTTTTGGTTCTTTGCGATACCAGATGGAATTCTCTTACTAGTTTCATGAGGAGTAGTCATTCTTTATGATGCCTACGTTTGACGCGAGTTTTAACAAACTATGCGGCCTTACTATCGGTATCTCTTACAGTGTATCATACCCCAGTGTATGGACCCCAGATGCTTACAGCGTAGTCTTTACAATACGGGACAATTGTACAAGAGCAGTGCAGCATTGTGTCCCTGGTGCCTTGCTGTAGACATTTCCTGCAATCTTCTCGATCTATCAGCCCAATCTGCGGACATTTGATGCCACCAGACCATTTTAATGGGTACTTTTAATTACTTGTTTTGGGCACTGTGACATTATTTGGCCTCAGCTCCATACAGTAATTCGTATTTTTGACGTCATATATTTCAATGAGATCCAATTTGCTTGACTGCGGTACTCTGTTAGACCGATGAAAGCTGGGATTCTTTTTTAGCACTATAAACTGGTTCGGTTCTACTCACACTGGAAATATAATAAATCTGGCGGTGCTCTTAATGACAATTTAGTAAAGTCTTTGAGTGTATTATCATAAGTTCTGTACTGAGCGAGGGTTCTTATATGACTGAAATGGCAAAAGTAAAATGGATTTTCGAATTTCGATTTCTTAGGACTAAACCAAGAAAAGCTTAACTGTTCTAAGGAGAACCAAGAGTTCTCAGCAAATGCTTTAGATTCCCTTACTTTTTTATATTGCAGGTTTCTGCCATTTTTTGGCCTTTTCAGATCAATTACCTGCAAGAAAGAGGTAAAATAAAGCGCTCACCCACCTGCCACTTCTTTTTGCCATTACCAGTACATTTCTTTAAATATAACTGTTCATGCAACTTCCAGCTACAGCTTTTGCATTTTCAAGCCAATTTAAATATCAGCACATAAAGCACGGTTAACAAACGCAAACGCTCTAAATTTAATGCAACACCAACTCGTCTACTTGCCGCTCATACTACAGCTCACTCACTCTCATGGAGACTAATGCGCTCTGTTGGGCGCTTTGTTAGCAACCGAACGCTTTATTGCCTCCGCGACTCTACTTTACATATATTTTGCGCTTTATTTGCTGCCTTGCTGCCCATGCAATTGCAAACTTATCGCACTTACAATATATCCCGAAAATTATCAGCGATTATACTCACGTACCAGTAGCAGCGGAGCGGGGAGTTGTCAGCCAGTATCGGCGACGCGCGCCGGATAAGCAGCGCCAACCAAAGCTGAAGAAGGGTGCACTGTCAGCAGCGCGGCTGAGGGTAACGAGGCGCCTTTGCACAAAACACATCACCGCTGCCGACCGCGCGTCTTCGTCTGCGTGCAGGCGCCGCTTAGCGCTCCTAAGTGCATATTTTTCGTAAAAGCGCACACTCATCGCGCCTTTAGCGCACGCTTTTCATTTTGCCATTTGCTGCGCTTTGCCTGCTTTTATTGCCGGCAGCCGCTTTTATTTTATAAAATACTACTTTTTTACACACGCTTCCGCATGCACTTTGATTGTTTGTGCCCTTGCGCATTTGTGCGCATTTTTACTACAAAATTTGTATTATTTTTTATTTTTACTTTATTCTCCAACATTTTGTCGTTTTTTGCAACTATTCGCCTTTTATTTGCATAACACTTTGATGCTGAAATATTACCCTGCGAGGCGAAAACGTGCAACTTCAATTTTTTATCGCAACATTTTGCTGGCTGGTGACTCACGCTCCACAGCAGAAAAACGCGCGCGCGCACACAGCCCAAAAACGACAACAACACAAGCGCAAAAGTGGCGCACATTCGTGTGTCTGTGCGCAACGAAAGCCCAAAACTGCCACCTTGACTACGAGTATATGTATCTAGAAGATTCTGCAGCCGCACTAAACTACTATCACGTTCCATTGCATATTTTCCGGCTGTGAAACTGTTTTTTAATAATGTCTGCTCCATGTGTGAGACTGCGAGAGTGTGTTGGTGCACGGCATACGATGACTTTGTCACACACACACACACATGCATACAGACTCGCATACATATCGTTGCAACTATATAGGCGATAGTTAACATCGAAGGCGCTTTTTGTTCTCTAAAAAATTCTATATTTTTGCGCAACATGAAAATCACACACACACACACACAGGCGAGCGCATATGCACTAGTTTGTCCAAATAAATAACGAGTTATCAAAAAGTTGCAAATCTCTAATATGAAGTGCAGCTTTCGGAAATAAAAATAACGAATATTCGGCAAAAAATCAGACAATGCCCCCCTCGCGATAGCATTTCCCATAAACCATATGAGCGTTTGGGTGTTCACCTATATCCATACATGTGCAGAAAAATATTGTGTTCGCAGTCGTTAGGATTTTCCAATTAAAATATGCGAATATAGCAAGATAGCGCAACGATTTAGATAACGCCACATTTATTAGCGAATAAATAATAAAGCCATTCAGGTTACAAGAAGGTTATGGCACCTGCAAAAATTTCGCCAAAAACTGGCAGATAAGTATGAGTTGGAAATATTTTTATGGAAGGGTATAAATATGCACTGGAACTACGGCTTAGCCATAGGTATGGCACTCTGACAGATTTTAAAGGTTAGTTACGTGCAAATATACTTAGACACCCATGCAGGGTATGTAGATATGAGACATTAAAAACAAGGTACTTCATTTAACGTTCTTTAAGGGGTTACGTCCACTTGTAAATTCCTTTTTGATACTTTTTTCGGGAGAGACATTTTATTAAATATATACTTACATAAAATATATGAACATTTAGCGAATTTAACGTAATCTAAGAATTCATATGAGACCTGGTCTACGGAAAGGGGGCTTAGGTGTCAAAAAAGGAGAACAATTAATGAGATAACGAGAAACGAGTTGTTTATTTTTAACAGCTGTTTCCCAGAAAACTAGTTTTCGCACGTTAGCTCTCTTTTCGTAGACCAGGTCACATATTTTATTAATAAAAAAATTTTTGTTCCTGCGGAAGATCTCCTGAAAGTGCTCCACAAATAAGGGTTTGGCCGTGAGGAAAAAATCTCTGATTCATATTATCTAAAATAAAAACAAAACAAAAGCATTACTTTGAGGATAAGTAAATACTGGTCATAATCGAAAAAATATCAAAATTTTGATTTTGGACAATATAACGGCTTCTCAAAAAAAAAAAACCCTTTTCTTTCACGAAATTTTACTTTTTAAAATGACTTAAAAAATTGAAATTTTTGAAAATGAAAATTTCGAATTTTTCAAAACACACGTGGATACAATCCATTAAATTCACTAGTTAATGAACTCACTATATAAACACTTTTAATTAATTATTATTAACTAATTTATACTTATTAAGAATAGGACTCCAAAATCAAAAAAGTAATTGAAATTTTCACCAGCTGGTAAATATATCTTATTAATAAACACAATTTTTAATAAGAAATCAATTCTTAATTACTACATATTTCTTTAAATTAATTACTTTTCTAATTAAATTAAGAAATTACTATTAAAATAAAGCAAACGAAATTAAATTAAATATTAAAATATTTTTACGAAAAGTAATCATTGTCGGCTGCTTAACAATCACTGATTTAATTACTTTATCTATACTAATTATATAAAATCGCTTATATGAAAAATTTTTGTAACGGCTAATCTCCTAAAGTTCTGAAGCGATTTTTATAAATTTTTTTTTAAAATAAAGCATTTGCTCTAGGCTCGCGAGGTGGTTTTTTCATGTGTGGTTTTCATGTGTGTCTGCGAAATACTTGCTGGTTTCTTTTAACTTTATTGTATTTATGATCGTATTCTGCAAAGGGTAGAGTAAAATTAAAAATTTATTGTCTTTAAATCAAAAGGTAAAGATTAGATTTAAGCGAAACTAATTTGGTTAATAATAAATATATGGTTTTTACAATAAAAGCTTTCAGAGATGCCAAAAGCAAAATCTCAATTATTTAGATCTTCATCAAATAGACGGCAATTTCAGCTAAGACGAAATGAGACGGTCGATGAGAGTGCAAATCGCGTAGAGAATGTAAGGTTGCGAATGATGCAGAATAGACAAGGGGCGATTGCTTTCAAATCAGCGTTTAACTATAAACCGGATTGTAATTATTTGGACCATTCCCTTTTATTCATTGGTCGAATGAATGTCATTTGCAATTTTTGTAAGGCTAAAAAGTGGGTGAAAGAGGCACCAGGTATGTGTTGTAGCAAGGGCCATGTAAAACTATTAGATATAGGTGAGCCTCCGCAGCCAATCAAAGCGCTGCTTACAGGCGAGCATCAGGCGTCCAGTCACTTTAAAAAAAATATAAGAAAATACAATGGTTGTTTCGCTATGACTTCGTTTGGTGGTAATGAAGTTAGGGAGGGTAATTTCATGCCAACGTTTAAAATACATGGGCAAATTTACCACGCTATTGGGAGTTTATTGCCAGCGCCGAACACAACACCAAAATTTTTGCAAATATATTTTTCGTCCGAAGAGGAACAACTTTCTTTACGTCAAAGTGCTACACCAACTCTTCAACGAGACATTTTGAAATCAATTCAAGAAATTCTTCGAGTAAATAATGTGTATGTTAGAAGTTTCAAGACATCTATAGACCGTATGCCCACTAATTCGAATAATTATAAGGTTGTAATCCATGCGGACAAGCGTCCCGCTAATGAACATTATGGCCGCTATAATGCCCCCGTCGCAGATGAGGTCGAGGATTGATGGTTAACGAAAATTCTGGCCCCCGTGATATTATTTTACATTCACGTGACAACACTCTCCATAGGGTATCAGAACTTCATCGTTCATATGATCCCTTGCAGTACCCTCTTATATTTTTGAATGGTGAGGACGGTTATTGTATTAATATACCGCAAACTTGTCCAAACAGTGGGGCGCCTATTCCACAAAAAAAAATTTCCTGTATGCAATTTTACGCATATAGAGTTATGGTAAGGGAAGATAGCTTTAATGCGATTCATAGGTATGGATATCTCTTCAACCAATACTGTGTGGACATGGCTGCTAAAATGATTACGGAAAGGCTGAATTTTATACGAGGACATCAAAAGACGTTACGTGCAGAAAATTATATACACCTAAGAGATGCGGTTAACCAAGATCGCAACCCCGAAAATATTGGCCAGTTGGTAATTTTGCTTTCTTCGTTTACTGGCTCACCTTGATATTTGCATGAACGGACACAAGATGCACTCTTATATGTCCGTCATTATGGTAGACCTGACTTATTTGTAACTTTTACATGTAATCCAGAATGGAGTGATATCAAAAACGAATTGTTTCCAAATCAACGACCATGTGAGCGTCATGACATTGTTTCAAGAATATTCCATATCAAACTAAATCAACTCATGAGCATAATTACGAAAAAAGAAATTTTTGGGAAAGTTAGGTGCCATATGTTTACAGTTGAATGGCAAAAACGGGGTTTGCCTCACGCGCATATTTTAATTTGGCTAGCAGACAAAGTTCTACCCGATGAAATGGATCGGATTATATCAGCGGAGATTCCAAATAAAGAAGTAGATCCTTTGCTGTATGATATTGTTACTAAAAATATGATCCACGGTCCATGTGGGTCTAATAACCCATCAGCACCCTGCATGACGAATGGACGATGCTCAAAAAGATACCCGCGCGAGTTTCTGCAGCATACTCAGACCGGAGAAGATGGATATCCAAAATATAGGCGAAAGTCTCCAGCGGATGGCGGACATACCCATTTACTTTCCTCTGGGTACAAAGTCGACAATCGATGGATTGTTCCATATTGCCCCGTTCTTTCCAGGTGTTTCTCCGCCCACATCAATGTAGAGTACTGCCATTCTGTGCAAGCAATTAAATACATTTGTAAATATGTCAACAAAGGCAGCGACGCAGCGACCTTTTCTGTTCAGAACAATAAAGACGAGGTGCAAAATTTTTTGAATGGACGATATCTAAGTACATCGGAGGGTATTTGGAGGTTATTGGGATTTTCGGTTCATGAGCGTTTCCCAACAGTTGTACATTTATCTGTTCACTTAGAAAATGGACAAAGAGTGTACTTCACACCGAATAATGTTGAAGACGTGCTACAGCAACCACCACAAACAACTTTGACAGCATTTTTTTCCCTTTGTTCCGTTGATAATTTTGCAAAAATTTTGTTGTATTCTGAAGTACCCACATTCTACACCTGGACTAATAAAAAATGGCAACGTAGAAAACGTGGACAGAATGTCCCTAATCATCCCGGTATTAAGCAAGATACTGCGTTAGGAAGGGTATACACAATACATCCCAATTACTCAGAATGCTTCCACCTTAGACTATTGCTGCATCATGTTCGAGGACCGACATCTTTCACTGATTTACGGCGAGTAGATGGTCAACTATATTCAACATATCAGGCGGCTTGCCGAGCACGACAATTGCTACAGGACGATAGCCACTGGAAGAATACATTGTTTGATGCCACCATTTCTGATAGCGCATGCAAAATGCGAGAGCTTTTTGCGATAATGCTTATTTATTGTGAAATTTCTGATCCGGGAAAGGGTTATGGAATTTATTCCGCAAAGATTTATGTGCAGATATTTTACATAATATGCGCGAGAGTAGTAATGATCCTGAGATGGACTTTACTGATGACATTTTTAATACAGGACTAATTTTACTTGAGAATTTAGTTTTCTCTTACGGAGAAAAACACCTAAAGGATTTCGGTTTGCCTGAACCAAATCGAAGTAACTCAAACTTAGACCCCATTTGTTACACGCGGGAAACAACGTATAATACCCATGAGCTACAGCAATTTTTACTAGCAAATGAACCAAAGCTAACGTCAGAGCAACGAATAATATACGATAAGATCATTTCAAGTGTGGATAATATTATGGGAAATGTTTTTTTTTATAGACGCGTCAGGAGGGACAGGCAAAACCTTCGTAACTTCACTAATTTTAGCTAAAGTTCGTGGTGAAGGCAAAATTGCTGTTGCAGTTGCTTCTTCAGGTATTGCTGCTACTCTTCTGTGTGGAGGAAGAACTGCTCATTCTACGTTTAAGCTACCACTTAGTTTTTTACCGGAACAAAGGTGTACTTGTTCGATCAAGATAAATAGCCCTATGGCCGAAATACTTCAGAAAGCATCGCTAATAATATGGGACGAGTGCACAATGTCTCATAAGTGTCATATCGATGCGGTCGATATAACTCTTAAAGATTTAAGATCTTCGCATGCGGCAATGGGTGGAGTTACATTCGTATTCAGAGGAGACTTTAGACAAACTCTACCGGTGGTTCCTAAGGGTACAAGAGCAGATATTGTTAACGCGTGCATAAAGAAATCGGAATTGTGGTCTCATGTACAAAAATTAAAATTGACTGCCAATATGCGAATAAAGCTTTGTGGAGCTGGACCATCCAATCGGTTTGCAAAGTTCCTACTTAAAATAGGTAACGGTTGCAAATCTGTCACCAAAGATGGTTATGTAATAATGCCAGATATTGCAGGAACCTGTGTTAGAACTGTTGACCAACTTATTGATAACGTGTATCCAGATATTATTAATTTGCACCACAAGGACTCTAAATGGTTATATGAGCGAGCTATAATTACTTCGACAAATTCCTCTGCAGACGAAATTAACAAAGCCGTTTGTCAAAGAATATTATCGGAATATAAAATTTACAATTCTTTTGACACAGTGACAGATGAAGGAGACGTTGTTCACTATCCAACGGAGTTTCTTAACTCTCTTAATCCCTCGGGACTACCTCCATTTCAACTAGAACTTAAAATTGGTACGCCAATAATCCTTCTACGAAATCTTAAGCCTCCCAATTTATGTAATGGCACTCGACTGAAGATAACGCAATTGATGGCTAATATCATTCAAGCAAACATTTTAACCGGACCTGCAGCAGGCGAAAGCACAATGATCCCCCGGATACCAATGATACCTACAGATCTTCCATTTAGTTTCAAAAGAGTACAGTTCCCCGTTAAGACGTGTTTTGCGATTACCATTAATAAGTCCCAAGGGCAAACATTTAATACTGTTGGCATAGATCTTCGAAACGAAGTATTTTCTCACGGTCAATTATATGTGGCTCTGTCACGAATTGGTTTCTCGCAAAACCAAACTGTTCTCATTTCTGGCAATGGAAATAAATCAAAAAATGTTGTATCACTGAAGTTTTTAATAATTAAAATATATCCTTTTTGGTTATTGTTCCAAAATACATCAATTATAGTATACCTTATTTTATATCTTGAATTAATATTTACTCTATACAATCCTATTTATTTTATGTAAGAGTTTTGAATTGTTACCTTTTTGTTATCTATTTTTAATTTTTCTGTAAAAAAGAATTTAATAAACAAGTTATTTATAACGTTAATGAATTTAAAAGTGTTTGCAATTAATTCAAATATGGGTACTAAATACATGTAAGTCTAACATAAGTTACACATTATACTCATGTATGTGTGTTTACATGTACGAATAAAGGTATTCTTTCATTTGCATTTTAAACTACATTAAATTCTTTCCAATACCCTCATCGTTTTAGTTTTTGCGGCGTAACAAAGTACGCCGGGTATTTGCTAGTATTTATATATATATACTACTGTGACCAAAAAATAAGGTGACATTATATTTATTTTGAAAATTCTTTATTTATTCTTCCAAATCAATTTCATCCCCTACAAGGTAATCCCTCCCGATGCAATGCACTTATGCCAACGGATTTTCCAATCTTCGAAACACTGGTTGTAGTCATTTTCTGGGACGCATAACTTTCAAATAATATTCTTTGTTGACTATTTGTCCGGTTGGAAGGAATTCATAATTCACAACACCACGATAATCGAAGAAAACAGTAAAAATGACCATGATATTCGCTCGATTGATCGGTTGCTTCGTCGTAGGAATAGATCCAAGTCTCATGGCCAGTTTTAATGCGTTTCATGACACCCTGGCAGTCAGAAAGCATCGTTTCACACACTTCAACGCGACGCCTTTTTTCCAAACAATTCAATGTTTTCGGTACCAATCGAGATTTTACGCGTTTGAGGCCCAAAACATCCTTCAAAATGGTATTGGCTGAGCCTTTCGTTATCCCAACTTCATCAGCAACATCTCTAATTGTTAATCGACGGTTTTTTAACACCAACTCTTTGATTTATTGAACGTGAGCTTCGTCGGTTGAGGTTGATTGTCGCCTTGGACGCTTTTCGTCTTCGACTTTTCAACATTTTTTTTTGACATAGCCTCATCACCAAAGGCTTTCTGCACCATTCTCAACGTATCCGCAGCAGAAACTTGATTCCGTAAACAAAATTTTATGTAAATTTTTTGCTCAACAAATTTCGACATCGCAAACAACGAAAAACACTCTTTTAGCAGCTCACAAATCGACACGTATCTCAAACACTAATGCATATTTTGACAAGAAATTTGACATAAATGTGACTGACAGTACTACCAACCTAAAAAAAAATAATTCTCCAATAGTCCGTATTTAGTTCAAAGTAATTATAAAAAAAAAAGTTTTGTGTTTTCTTATAATTGAGCAGTGCTTACTTTAAGAAAATTTAATTTGTTTCTTAAGAAATAAGCGCTAATTTTTTATACTTACTTAAACTTCAGTGAGTAAAACTTTACTTATTTTGCCAAAATTATTACGACAATTAAATTTTTTAATTATATTAGTAATGGTAATAAATAATCACTAGTGTGTTGTATTTAGAACTAAATAAATAATCAATACAGTGTTGTAATTGTGTAAAATTAAAGAAGTAATGGTAATAAATAATCATTACTTTACAATAATAATCATTACGTTACGTAAATTTAAAAATTAATGGTAATGTATAATAATTACTTTAAAATAATTGCTATATAACTATTGCAAATACCGATAATTAATTAATTATTACAGTGTTATAATTATTTAAAATTAAATAAGTCATGATAATAAATAATCATAACTTTCGATAGTTGTTAGGTAATGATTGCAAAGATTGCTTAAAAAATCATCTATACAGCGTTAAGTTCATGAAATACTAAATATGCAAAGGTAATAAATAATCATTACTTTCCAATAATCTAAAAAAATACTATGTAATCTTTACAATTACTAATTAATAAATTATCACAATAACATTATATTTATTTTCAACTAATTAAGTAATGGTAATGCAAAACATTATCTTTCCATAATTACTATGTAATGATTACAAATACTGATTAATAAATACACTACAGTCTTACATTCATTTTCAACTAATTAAGTAATGGTAATAGATGATCGCTATTTTGCTATAATTGCTATGTTGTTATACAAACACTGATTAATAAATAATTATTAAAACGTTAAACTTATTTCGAATTAAATAAGTAATGGTAATAAATAATAATTACTTAACAATAATTACTATGTAATGATTGCTAAAAAGTAATCATTAGAGAGCAATACAGTGCAAATTAAATTAAGTAATGTTAATAAATACTAATTAATTTACAATAACTACCAAGATAATGATTACAAAGTGAATACTTTCTACAGCGAAAAACTAATTTCCTCACAAACAAAAATTCAAAATAATTTCAAAACAAATTCAGCAATACCTGCATACTTTCGGGCGCCAAAACCGCCATTTTAAGCTAAATTTAATTTTAATTTTCAAGAGTGTTAGCACCACTTAAGCTGGTGTATTTGCCGTACTAAATGAAAACACATACAACTATGAAAATATAGCATGGGCTTCGCTGCATTAGCGTGTCAATAGATGTGTGGTTTCCTTCTTTATATACCATACCAATTTTTCTTCGCATTTTAGCGACTACGGCCAACGTTTTAGACACATTTTAACTGAATTTAATTTACCAGCTAGTCGCATAAATTGAAATTGTCTAACTATTTCACAAACTGCTAAGTGTGTGTGTTGGTATGTGCTTAAGTGTATACAACCACAACAACATTGAGAACAGACAAAGCACACACACACTAAAGCCACAGCCGAAGCGAGTAAAATTTTAGTTAAAATTTTCGCCGCACAACAGTGTTAATACAGATCGGTGGTGGCGTCCACACACTGCTTACCTCCATATAGTTTACATGTAAGTGTGTAAGTGTGGGCGTCTGTGCATTTTAGATTTAAGTCCGCACTTTTTCTCTGAATGAGCTGCTTAACCAAATGAGCTTACGTACTTTATGGTTGGCCAGTTAAAATTCGGGTTTTTCTCATTTAGTCTGCACCAGTTGCCGGTGTACCTTTCTAACATCAGTAGCTACGTTGCACTTGTATGTGTGTGGTTGTGTGCATGCATAACAGAAAATGCTTGTTGCGTCGGTAGCAAAATTAAAGCTTGCACGCATATCCTTAATTCAGCAGCATGAAAGTAGCCAAGCAATAGCATTTGCTCTTTGGGCTTGGGGCATTTGTATTGGGCTTTACGTAATCACGCCAGGCGCTTTGAAACGTTGGTTGTGCGAGTAATTAGTTGTAATTTGCTAGAAAATATCTCACATTTTGTGGCACATAATTTTAATGATGTGTTTTGTAATTTTTTTTTGAATGTTTTGCCAACTTGCAATTTATCTTGTTTCCATTGCAGAGTCATGAAATTACAAATCTGGAGACATATACGCAGTACAAAGTCACCGTGCAAGTGTTCAATCCAGAAGGCTTGGGGCCGGAAACCACCATACTGGTCATGACCGATGAAGGAGGTGAGTGCGATGATAATTTTTAATTCGAAATATTGGCAAAATCGAAGGAGAAATTGAAATAAGTGGCAGACTTCTTACGTCTTGTCTGAGCTGCATAAAATCACATCAGGATCTGTAACAGTAAAGTATAAAACTTATACTCGTAATGATGATTTTCTAACGCCGCTGAATTGATAGTTATTGGTCGCATATAATATACATGACTTTTCTTTTCGGTTGTGTAGTCTCTTTTGCCGTGGTAAAAATTGTGGTATTCGTATACTTTTGGACCTAACTTTTACTCTTTTCTTTCTGGTATCTGCTGTTATCTGCTGCTCGATCTACTTGGATTTGCATACATGTTTTGCATTGGTAGGACAATGATCCGGTCTACAACGTCTTATAAAAATATGTAAAATATTCTTTAAAATTACACTTCTTATTTGGTTTGTCTTCTGGAAAAGTAATTCATCTCTTCATCACCTGCCCTACACCTAGCGATTGCAGATACTTTCATACAAATAATTGAAATTTCAGTTTTAAAATGCTCTACAATATATGGAAACAATAATAAGCTTCATCACATATCTTCGACTAATCAAAGCCTCTCTTTGCTCTATATTCGCGCTACTCACATTATTAGTTTGACCATTTAATACCCTGGTCTTCTAAAAATTGCACTTTTTTAGTTCTCAGCTTAATTGCGCGATTAAACCAACATTAAAAAATCGATAAAACACTTAAACAATCTCCACGAACTTACTTCTAAAAGAATTATGCAGAAATACTGGACATTCAAGTATTTTCTCATATATTATCATAAGGTCAATGTCACCACAAAAACTCTTTGCAACATACAATATCTCTGCGACCTTCTTTAGTTCTTGAAAAGATTTTTACCTATTTTTGTATGTTTGTATGTTTGTAATGAATAGGCTCAAAAAGTACTGGGCCGATTTAAAAAAAAATTTCACCAATAGAATGCTGCATTCTTCCAATTTGACATAGGCTGCATTTCATTTTGAAAAAAAATTAGGGATCCTTTGTAAAATTTGAACATTTATTTAATAATTTATTATTTACTATATATAAAACGACTGAATTCATTATTTATTACTGTTATTTTAATTTTTTGATTATTACTATTTTTATTTTTCAAAAGTGCCCGCTACTTAAACCATCAAAGAAATTGAACATTAATAGACTTACATGCAAATATAACTGTGGGATTTTTTCTAATACATATTAAAATATTTGTGAAAAAAAGTGTTTTATATCCAAAATTCCAAAAATAAATAATTCTCTACCCCGTGCGATGCCGGGACGGGCTGCTAGTGTTTAATATTAAGTAAATATACTTCAGATTTCCAAAACACTCAAAATATTTCCGAATTAGTCCGAAAAGTTTCTCAAATATTCCAAATAAAGAATTTTCAATATTTCCGTATTTTAATATTCTGAAAAACTCCTAAAATATTCCAAGCGAAATTTTCAAAAAAATTAAGGTTTCCGAATTACTCCGAATTTTTTTAAATATACCAAACGAGTTTTCCAACGTAATTTTATTGTTTCCGTATTACTCCGAAAAATTCGTAACATATTCCAAGACAACTTTCTAAAAACAACTCTCCCCATTTCATAATTACTCTGAAATATTACAAATGAACTTTCCAAGGAATTTTAATATCTCGTAATGTTTCCGAAAGTTTCCTAAAATATTCCAATTGCTTTTTCCAAAGAACTTTCTTTATTTCCGAATTGTACCGAAAAATCCTTAATACGAGCTTTCCAAAGAAATTTTATAGTTTCGGAATTCCTCCGAAATTTTTCCAAAATATTCCAATCCCACTTTCTAAAAAAATTTCAATATTTCTTATTTACTCTGAGAATTCCCTAATAGACTACAACGAGCCTTCCAAAGAAATTTTACAGTTTCCGCATTACTCCGAAATTTTATTAAACTTTTCAAATAACTCTATATATTTCTGAATTACTCCGAAAATATTCCAAGCGTACTTATTAAATAACTTCAAACATTTCAGGATTACTCATAAAATCTCATAAAATCTCCTAAAATATATCAAGTGAACTCCATATTAAAGCCAACATTTACAAACACTGGCCTCAAACCACTGTCATATCTTAAATTCAACATTCCTTATACATACATATTTTACACTGTATATATGTAAAATATACTATACATTATTTATTTCCGAAAATTCTCGACAATCCAAGCTTTCACAAAAATGAACTTACAGTCTTGAAAAATAGAAATTAACATTTCAAAAGCATTATGCAAAGCCATTATTCAATGCAATGTTTACGTAGCAGCACAATGTCAAGATAAGCATAGAAGCAACAACAACAACAACAAAATGAACAACAAAGTAGCAATAAAAGCAAAGCAACAAATCTAAAACTGTTTTCTTATGTCATTTTGCTTAAGTAACAAAAACACTCAACACCCACACTAATTCACCTCAACACACCACACCCCAACACAATATGCCACACCCACCAACCAACCGTAACAAACAGTACATGCTCTTTGA
>CM050323.1:120976273-121066716 GCA_027475135.1 Bactrocera correcta
GGTAACCCCAACTACCACTTATACAAAGAAATCTAATAGAATTCTACGAAAAAAAAAAATGAGGTACAAAGCTTCTTTATACCGAAGCAATTAAGAGCTCTTAATAGGGAAGCTATAAATACCAAATAACACATTTATTTCTTCATGTGTGTGTATTTTTTTGGATAAGTATAAAACTATATGTATTCTTAAGGAATTATGAGGAAAGGGGTTCAGTGGGCATTGCTGCTAAATCCACTTTTTCTACTTTAGGTGGCTTATGTATAGCATACATATATGTACCTAAAAACCTAGTAATCTTTAGCAATGCACAACTTTCCACCTAACTCATAACGATGGCAATTTTTCTACCTATACAATTTTACAATTGCTTTGAAAATTTGGGTTGGAAAATTCCTGAAGAGATTAAATTTTATTTTTCGAAGGTTCATTTCGCAGCAACAAACAACTGGCAGAGCCCAAAACGAATGTGGCAATTGTTTGAATAGGCTTTTGGAAAGCGCTCAACTTTTTAATTACTAGCCTGTGTACATATTGGTACTGTAATGTTATTTTTTTTATGGTTTTTGTTGGTTTTTGGGTTTTTGTAGTTAAGGCTTGCGGGGGGTGCGAGTTGAACAAAAATTTGTGTTTGCAGTCGAATTTATGCTGGTAAATTGACTAAAGCGGATTAGAATTAATAATGTTCAGTTCAGCTTCGCTTTAGTCAAGCGCAGGCATGCCCAAACGAGAAATCCACAGCGGAAGCGGAAACGGATATTCCAGTTGAATAGCAAATAAACTGAGTACAGTTTGCATTTCAATACATTTTTAGTTCACTTCGCTTAGCGCAAACTTTAACTTGTGAAAGCCAAAAGCATTTGATTTCATGTCTCAAATGTACAGTTAACTGTAATAAAACCCCACAGCTTTTCCAGCAATAAAATCGGGTAGCCTTTTTAGTCGCGCAAAACAGCAAAATAACTAGTAAACGCGCGCGTATCGCTTATTGATGACTACAACGCACGTCTTGTAGCGCCATTAATTTGACAGTTGCGCAGAAATTATTGAAAACTTTCCCCCAAAACTGGCAACACAACACGACGCGGCAGCGGCAAATAAATCATGTTTACGGAAAAATCGACTATATACAAAAGTGAAAATATACATACAGCGAAAAGGATTCGCGCCGAGAAAGAAGCAACGACTGAACGAGGCAGCAGCAAGCACACACAGCGCTTAAAGTGGCCGGAAGTGGCGGGTCTCCAGCAAAATCGACGTTCCATTGTAAGTCGCACAAAAGCGCGCAATCAATTTCAGCGTTTTATCGCGGGCGGCAGCAGCTACCCGCTGTCGTGCGGGCCCCAAAAGCACACAATGGACGCGCAGCGCAATAGTATAAAATACAAGCGTGATCGTTGTTTGCAGCAAAGCGCGCAATGTGCGGATAAGCGAGCGGCGAAGGAACGCGCAGATCTATTGCAAAGCAATAAATGACGAGCGCAAAAGGATATGAGCATAAAATGATGCAACGATAATGCGTACTTTGCTTCTAAAGCTGTGAAAAGCGCTAAAGCTTACAGCCAGATAGAACAACAACAACAATGAGTTGATTCCCAACGTGCGCGTTGCTTTGCGCAAAACGCGCGCGATAATTAATTTGATATGCAGTTGCTTAAACGCGACAACATCTAAAAAAACAAACAACACAAACAAAGCATGTAGAAAAACAAGAAGAATGCAGAAAAGGGGTAGCTACACGCCAGCCACTTTTTCCGCGGGGGCATAAGCTTACAAATCTGTTGCAACAACTACAATGGCAGTATATAGAAGCGCGACAGCTCGCGCGAATTTTATGGGAAATTTTTTAAAAGTACGGCAGCGTAGCAAATGACGCAGCAAAAAGTGCAAAAAATCACAAACGAATAGCTGCAAATTAATCTCGCCCCATTATAGAAGCGGCATCAATATTTAATGCGACGCTGGGTTTGGCTGCTGCAGCCTTGCACCAAAGCGCACTTCGTAATAACAACAAGGAAAAAAAACTACTCTGATAAGTTGCCAGCAATTTCGTGCTATATTTGCAGCAGCAATTTTGCTTCATTTGACTTTCAAGGAAGCGAGTTAGAAGCAACAACAAAATTAAAATGGCAGAAGCGTAAGGAAACGGGTTTAAGGGAAAAGGGTGGGAGCAGTTTAAATGATTCTTTTTTTTAAAATTTTTCAATGAATTGGGGGCCTACTCCTAATTTTAAATCAATACTCCTAATTTTTAAAAAAAACTGAAAAGTTTTTTTTTTTTATTTGGGGTTTCTACCTCCTTTCAGCGCTTTCTTTTTTTTATTAAAAATATTAGTAATTTTGAATAATATTGAGAGTTTTAAAGGGGTTTTTTTAAATTTTAAAAAAACAACTTATTTCGAACAACCGTTTTATAATTTTTTTTCACAGCAGTAAAAAACCCCTAGGACCAATTTTTTTTTAAATCAAAAATTTTAAAAAAAAAACTTTTAACTTCTTTCTTTCATATTATCAGAGCCTGACAGTCGTAAATTCCTACTTTCATAAATGTCGTATTTTTTCAAAATTATCAGCCACATATATGTAAGGTCGACCTAAGAGACCGAAAAATGTAATTATCCTTGGAGCTCTTGTGTGAGAATTAATCGAAACTTTTACGGAAAAGGCCCCTTTGCTTCAAAATTTTTGTCGAGGCAACAAAAACCAAAACCTTTTAATACCAAAAATTTTTTTTCTTTGGATGAGCCTCGGTTTGGATAGCTTTCCCCTGCTTTCAGCGGGTTTTTGGGGTTTTTTTGATTTCGGCTTTTTTTGGGAACGGTTTCGAAAAAAAATCCTTGCCTTAAAGCTTTGATGGATTAGATATATCCACTTGTTGTCGGTTTGTAAAAAGTTTCGGTCTTTCGGTACGAGTTTGGTATTAACTAGTTTTATACCCAAAAATTAAATAAAATGTATTGAGTCGATTCCAAAAAAAAAAGAAAGGGGGGAATTTCCCTGCTATCTCCCTGAGGCCCAAATCATTACAATTTAAAACACTTTTTTGATTTTATCTCAGTAACAGAGGTGGAAAGAGTGGCATCGGCTCGCATGAGCTAAGTTTTAGGCATTTATTACCTTCACGGAATGATTTTTTCCACTTAAGTACCTTTGTAGAAAAAAAGACTCCCCAAAACCAGTTTGCAGCTTTTCAAAGATGTCGTTTTCTTTCAAAATATCCACACTCTTGGCCCTATCTTTCAAACCCCTTTCAGTTAATTCAACCCAAAAATTACGGAAAAAAAATTCCCCTTAGTACATTTTTATACACTATGAAAATTAATAAAAACAAATAATAACCACGTCCACTCCGCAAATAACGGTTATGATGAAAACTACTAAAAGTGCGATAACTCACTGAATAGATGCATCAAAAGCATTAAATTTTTCATTCAGATTAATCGCAGCAGGTGTAAAAATTTGACAACGCCTATACATCAATGCCCGACCAATTCTAACTAGAATATATATATTCAACACTGTACATAAATCGCTTGATATCACTTACTCTCCATATAACAAGCATTTAATTGATTTCTTCACTTATTATCCGTAACAAATATTAATGAAGTTATCAGAGAAAAAGTTTGCTCAAATAATGCCCCATAAGTATTTTATCTTAAGTCCAAAAATTCTCGAAATCGAACTGTAACATTTTCAGGACCCAACAAATAAGCATGTGGAACTCAGTTTATATTGCTAACGGTTAATCTAACGGTTAATCTATAAATTCTAGTATTGAAATACAGGAAGAATACTTTCGTTATGATAACCAGTGTTTGTGGGCCACAATTCGCATTTAGCTAAGTTGCGGTTGTCTTTAAATGGCATCTTTCGGTCGATATGTAAGAAATGTTAATGAAAATCAAAAATAATCTCTGTCTAATATCTGTGTGTGACAATAAAATCAGAGCAATACTTCCCTTAATTCCCTTACACCTGATTTTATAACCTATGTAGTAGTCATAATTTTTTTTCTTCAAAATTATTTTATTTATTGAATCTGCTTTTTGGTTTAAAAGCCTAACAATAAGTTATAAAATCTTAAATCTATTTAAAAACTAGACAGGCTCAAGCAAGTGATTGAGCTGTTTTGGTAATACGTCGCTCTTTAATACGAAGGCATTTCTCTTCTTTTAAGTCGTGTTTGATCGTAGGAATGTACCAAAGCATTAGTCAAAGAATTTAAGTGATCTCGGAGTTTAGATATATATTTAATTCTGCTGTCTTCTACTTCTTTCCTTACCATAGAAATACCAAGGTCTTTATGAATATTTTCATTACGCATGTACCATGGTGAACACGTGATTGTTCTAAGCATTTTTGATTGGAACCTTTGTATTAGATCAATATTAGTTGCACAGGTCGTACCCCACAGTTAAATGCCATACAACCAAATCGGCTTTATGACCGCATTATATAAAAGCACTTTGTTGTGAAGGCTAAGTTTGGAGTTTTTATTTAAAAGCCAATTTAAATTTGCAGGTCTAGTCTTCATACATGTTATTTTACTAGATATGTGAGCCTTCTATCTAGCTGAATACCAAGATATGTTACTTCGTTCGCTTGGGGTACTAAAATATTGTTTATTTTTACTGCCGGGCACATCTTCGGTCTTAGCGAAAATGTAATGTGCTTACACTTCTGTTCATTCACATTTATACGCCAGTTCGCTAGCCATTCATCGACAGAACTTAAATGCTCCGCTAATATTCTTGATGCTAAAATGTGGTATTTTTTACGGCTCACTATAGCTGTGTCGTCCGCAAAAGTTGGAAGTTAATACATTATTAGCTGTTGGAAGATCTGCTGTATATACATATGATGTATAGTGTTGGGCCTAAAACACTGCCCCAGGGTACACCAGCCCTTATCTGTGTCGTTCATCAGATATGTAATCTCCCACTTTAACATAAATTTTCTATTTTTTAAATAAGACTCCAAGGTTTTATAAAATTCTAAAGTTAGAATTTTTTTAATCTTATATAAGAGACCTTATGCTTTCCTTATCTCGTTGGTAATTCTACTTACTTGCTCTGTTGTGCCATGTTTCACACGAAATCCGAATTGATGCATTGGTATTGTATTATTTTTGTGGAGGAAAGGAACATCTTTCATAGCAACAATTTTTCAAATATTTTAGAAAGACAGGGTAGAAGACTGATTGGTCTGTATGAAGACGGCTGTGTTAAGTCTTTCCCAGGTTTATCTATCGAGATAATCTGCGACTTTTTCCATGAAATTGGATGGTACCCGAAACTAAGAATTGCATTGAAGAGCAAATAGAGCACCTCTACAGCAATAATTGGTAACTCAATTAGCATTTTTGGGGAAAATGGGGGTTTATAATGAAATTCGGAGAGCCTCTATATCTGATAAAGATATGTTCTACTGCCGAAAGAGGAAAAAATTGGGTCGAAATATTATCTAGCCCTCTTTGCCTTCTATGAGAAAATCGATAAGACTCAGAAAAGAATTTCAAACTTTCGGTCGACTTAGCTCTATATTACTTTTGTTTTTGTTTTTCTGTTAACACTTTACAGATCTTTTAGTTCAAGTTCGATTTACGGCTTTGTTATAATAATGAATTTGCCTCATTCGTTGTTAATATTTAAAAAAAAA
Source organism: Bactrocera correcta (assembly GCA_027475135.1). Lineage (NCBI taxonomy): Eukaryota > Metazoa > Arthropoda > Insecta > Diptera > Tephritidae > Bactrocera > Bactrocera correcta. The sequence continues at coordinate 120,981,935 of CM050323.1, forward strand.
AATCTGTTAAAATACAACCAATCCACAGGCTAGCACAATATTATTAATATTTCAGTAATTTTTAGTTAAAACACTTACTTTCTAAACAGCAACATATTTACTCTCCCCTCAATGATATCCATTACAAAGCCTCAAAGCAGCTAATGCAGCCAATAGAGGTCACATACTATCTTCACCCACACTGCCAGCTTTACCAAATATTTTAATACAAACTTATTTCATGAATTCAGGCAATATAAAGAATGGTATTCCGTCTCCAAACCCACACTAAAAGATGTACGAAAATAAATATGCTCACCTTTTAATATCAATTTTCTGCCAACCGAACATTCGCTTGCCAACATACCTAACAACGCAACGAAACCTGTGATCTTTCAAGCTTTCAAGCAAAAACTCAGCTTTCGTACGCAGTTCTGCTGCATTGCGGCCCGCTGCTTTGGTGGGTGGGGTGTGGCTGAACGAAATCTTTTATGATCAAATGAAAAAGCAAATGGACCGAAATGCTTCACTGGGCAGAAATGTTGGATTTCCCGAAATGTTTGTTGCTGGGCGGCACTTTTGCGCTGCACAACTTTAGTGTTGCACTAATATCGACTGCTCTGCGTGTATGCCACACTACAGCTTTTTGTTGCACTTTCTCATTTGATGCATTTCCGCTGCTGCGCTGCCGGAATTCAGACCTTAGGAATGCAGCGGACTGAAATTGGAATTTATTTCGTGAAAGCGAAGATTTGTAGCTAACAAATAAATATAAAAATGCACTAAATACCAATGTACGAAGCGCACAATTCACACACGGTGTATGTGGCAACATTGTATGGTTGTAAATGTATGTGTAGCGACATTGCCGCTAAGTGCAATTTCCCCTTAGATCCTGCCACTGCCCTCAGCAGCGCTAGTTTCACTCAAGTTACCTAGCAGCGCTGCCGATTATTACTCATTGTTCCAGATTATTGTTGTTTGTTGCTATTGTTGCTGTTGTTTGTTGCTGTTGTTGTTTCCGTTGTTGTTTTTGTTTTTGTAGCGTTTCTTGTTACCAACGCAGTGGCATTGTTGTCGTCCTTTTACAGCTGCTAATGCTTTCGTTTGTCTGCGTGTGTATGAGTTTGTGTGTGCATCTGCTGGTTGCCTGCAAATTGCAATGGCTATGATTTTATTGGCTACTTAGGTGGTTTTCATTCCTTAGCTGCTGAAATCCGACGCGCAAAGCTTAATACGAATACATTTATTTCTCTACAACAATACTATGCGTTATTATACTCCTTCTTCTGCTTTTGCTTGTACTCAGCTGCGGCTGCTGTCGCTATTACCTCTGCAGCCACTAGTTCTTTAGCTGCTGTTTCTTCTTCCATTTGCAATTTAATACAACAAATGTTTTTCTGTAATGCAATACAATGTGTAATTAGCAAAAGTAATTTGACGGATGCCAAAAGAATGCAATGAGAAATGTGAATGCAGGAGTAGCAATCGTACATTTCGAGTACATTTAGATATATTATAGCTGGCTATATTTTATGGTTGCATATAAATATCGCATGTAATCATACAAATAATGAGTACAATTAAATACAAATTGAGTTTGATATTGTTTTGGATTTGCGAAAGTAGCATATTTTTCATAATATCTTTCAAATTTTCGAGTAACTTTACCAAATAATTTCAAAAATAATTTGCCGTTGCCTACATCTGGGCGTTATGTAAATAGTTAGCTAAGACGCATACCTTTTCGCCACAACAAACTTGTTTAACTATTAGTTATTGATACAATTAGATATAAATTGAGTTTGATAGTTTTAGATTTTCGGTAGTATGGTAGTGTCTTTTTCATGTATTGGTTCAAACGCTTATCATAGTCCAGCAAATATTGTCAATTGGCTTCACCAGCTGTTTGCCGATGTCTAAATCTGGGCGTTGGCTTAAAAGTTAGCTAAGAAATAGGATTATAAGTTAGCCGATGATATTCTTTGCGTTTTTGACTTTGATTTCCTTCACAATCGTGGCTCGATGAAATCGTTTTAAATCCAAAAATTGTTCTTCCACAATGCCAGACGTTTTCTGCAGATGTTCTTACTCAAACGCCTTAATACGATCGCCTGTCTTTCCGGAGCAAAACCATGATACACCAAACCACGAATATCGAAAAAGCAATGAGCATTACCATGAATTTGGCGCGACTTTGGCATAGATTTTTGTTTTCGGCTCGTTTCCTTCCGCTCCATTCCGATGATTGTTGACCTGTTTGCATGTCAAATTCATAAACCCATATCTCATCGGCAGTTATAATGCTCTCAATTAACATGGGATCGATCCGGTCATAGCAATTTAGGACAGTCTTATTAACTTCACAAAAAACATTTTTAAATATTATTTACCTGGGCAATTCAATTAGAATTTTTGTTGTTTTTTTCGCAATAAATACTTGTTGAAAATGATTTATAATGTAAAAGAGTATACAAAAATGTTCCAAACTCATTTTAAGAACTCTTTAAGAACTTTCATCTACAAAACCTCTAAAGCATTACAATAAATAAAATTTCTCTCGAAGGCTGAAACTAACTCAGATAAGTTTCAAAAGAAACCTTTCTTCGCTTGATATTAGAGTTAAATCATAAGTAAGATACTTTCGTCGAATTTCTTATCATTGAAACACTCATACTATCTTTTAAAATAGATTTCACAGAAACCTTATAAAATACGCAGAACAGATAAGCAAATAAACAATCAACAAATACATATAAATATTATAAATACTTCCACCTGCCAACCAGACACTGCACAACTTTATACGATTTTATTGAAGACAAATCTCAAATAAATAAAAAAAAACATTGAAGTGAAATTTAACACAAAATTTAATAAAACAGATTGCCGCAAATAAGCACACACAAGCATCTATTATACATATAAATATTCGCCTTAGCTTATTGTGAAATAGCAAACATATAACTATTACATATGTGTGTTTCGAAAATTGCGAGAAAAAAACATAAAAACCTACGAACAAATAGTCGAAGGAGCACTCTACCCCGCACGCGATTCCAAAGCAGCCTTGCTATGACAGTGTAGACACGCGCCAAAACTCGCGAATATTCAAATTTCAATTCAATTGTGGTGACATGGAAACTAAGACAGCAACAACAAAAGCAATCACTTGTAACACTGCCATATTGCCGAATCAATAAGCAGACAAAAAGCAGCTGAAAATATTGAAGCATACGTTTAGGCGAAGCAGCGCGCACATTATACGTGGTTGCGCGGTGACAGCAGCTGGTGTGTTGCGGCGTTATTTTAACTTGCCGAAAATATCGTTTTCCGCACTTCACACGAAATGTGCTTAGCTTTGACAATTTCGAGTATTTCTTCATTTAATTTGGGCTTCTTTTGCATTTCTTTTGGGGAAATATTTGTTGACGAGGTTTTTAGGTCTTCTTTTACTGTTTTTTTCTGACTCTTATTTTTGCTGATTTAAGATGAGGAGGTTAAGAATTTGACAATATTCGTTTGATTTTGTAAATCCGACAAGTGCGTTAGTTAAGTTTGTGGGTTTCAAAGTGAGTTTTTGGGAGACAGAAAAGATTATTCTCTTTTCAGAGAAAAAATTAATATACTGGCAAGTAGTTCCCAAGTATAAAATGTTGAAAAATGAGTATTTTGCACTATGCGCCTTAAAGTAGACCACTTTTGAAATAAAAAGCTTGAAAATCGCCTATGGATGCTATAAAAAGTTACAGATAGTTTAAAAGTTATACAAAAGGTCGCTTTTTATGAGCATATCTCTTCAGACAATTTCCTGATATTTCCATATTACAGCGCAAAAATTAGTGACACACATATAAAAACAAATAACACAATTTTCAATTCTTTTTGAATCTTTAACTTCCCTGTGTATAAATCAAGAAGCAACTAATATAAGGGGATACAATAAAGCCTTCAAAATGCCGAAAATTGTCTAAACTTTGAACGTTGAAACAAAACCGTGCAAGCACATGGGTGTCAAATACGTTGACTCCAGAGCCTCTAGTAGACTTTGTACTGAAAATGTCGGTAAAAGTATGAGATATATAATTGAAATGTATCTCTCTGTGTTAAAAATGGTTTGAATCGGGTCCCTCATATATCTTATATAAGGATTTTCGAACTTCCGTTTGACTTTCTACCGCATATGACAGTCAATATGAGAATTATCTTAATAACATTAAGAGAAGAGTAAAAGAAGAGAAGTAAAAAATTGAAAGAGTGAAAAAATCGGGCGAAATCTCGCTCTAGATCCCATATAACCAACAAGCCTTCTGTATCTGAGAGTACTTCCCAGCCTTTGATCCTTGCAAGTTGCAAGTGTACGAAATGTTCGGTTACACCCGCACTTTGCCCTTCTTACCTTTCTTATTTCATTTTAACTCTGATTTATTTTCTTTTGTTGTTTTTTTTTTTTTTTTTGTCAAATCTCTCCACCATTCCTTTCCGTATTTTTGGCTTTGCTCACGTACGCTAATGCGACAAAAACGCTGCGTCAAACAATGATAACGACGCCGGCAGATTCAATACAACAAAATGCAAAAACACTTCAATCGCATCCGTTACGAGACGTGTGGGCGCACAGCAAGCAATCTGGCAATACGGTTTGTGTGTGAACAAATCCAAAATAAAACGAAAAGAAAGCAAAAAATTTGATAAACGCAAATTTGGAATTTGATTTTAGAAAAATATGCAAACCAAATATTATTTTGTGCAAACAAAAATAAAAGCAACAGCAATGCAAACGGCAATCAGTGCGAAATGTGTGCATGGCTAAGGAGAGAGAGAGAGACAAAAAATCATACAAAATTCATGATAAAACATATGACAATATGGCGGTTGCGCTGTTTATTTAGCTGCGCGCTGCAAAGCGACAAAGCGTAGACACACAGTTCTTGAGAGCATTTTTTTTTTTTTTTTGTTGTATGTGTTAAGTATGCCCTGTAGGGAAATTTTTATTTTCTTTGTATATTCGACTTTGAGCGCTTATAGCAACGGTCATACATATAAACCTCACAGAAAGATTTTATATATTTTCATATTAGTATTTGGCTTTTCTACTAATTTACATACTATAATAAACCTTCTCAGTAAGATCAATTTCGGAATATGAGGGCAACTATTTCCATTTTAAAAGCTAACTTCGAAAAACGAAGAAATCGCTTTTTTACTTATGACTCAATCTCTCAAAATTCTGCTAAAATTATATTAATTTTTCATTATTTTTTACTACTGTTCATTTAGTTGAATTTTTGGAATTTCTTTGATTTAAAAAAAATATATATTTATATGAGTACACATAATTAAAAAAAAAGAAGGATTTCTTAATAAACTGATGACTGATGATTCATTTAAAGTTAAATTATAAAAAATTGATAATTTGGGGAACACAAAGTTGTCACAGGAGTTTGAAACAGCAAATCAAGAGACATCAAACGTTTTTAGGTGATGCTCGTACAACTTAAAGTTCTATAGAGTAACAAGAATTTCCATAGAATGTTTTAAAAATAAACAAAGGCTTATCGCGCACTCTAAAACGTTCGCAAAAACTAGTAAGATATTGTTCATAATTTTAAAATTCTTTATTTATTCTTCAAAATCTATATCGGCTCCCTCAAAGTACTTCTCCATGGCCCCAACATATACACTTCTTTCACCAATCATCCAAATAGTTTTTAAAGTCAATTTCTGGAATAGCCTTTAATGCGCATAGCGGTTCAAGTCTAATGTGCTCAATCAACTCAAATACGTTTCCCCGGGTCGGACGTTGGAGTTTGCTGAATAGTCAGAAGTCTTACAGAGCTAAATCAGCTTATTTTGATGATAGAAGCACGACTTTGGTCGAAAAACTGACACTCTATTATTGTGGTGCAAAACCCAAGATTGTCGGTCCATATTTCCGTCCTCCTTTAACCAAAAGCTTCGCGCAAGCGACGCACAACACTAAAATAGTATTCCTTCTTGACAGTTTGGCCGGTTGAAAGGAAATCAGAAGGCACCACACTTCCATAATCGGAGAAAACTGTCAACGTAATCTTATTTTTTGACCAGCTTGGATGTGGTTTCTTCGACTTTGGCTCACCAATTGATCACCTGTTTTTGGGTCGGAAGCCAATACGTAATAATATAATATATTTCATGACATGCTGGTATTCGGAAAGTATTGTTTCACAGACGTTAATGCCACGCTGATTTTCCAAAAAAAAATAAGAAATTTTGGAAATAATCATGATTTCACTTTACGTTCAAATGATCTTTCACTTTATGTTCCAATGATCTTTCAAAATGATTTTTATTAACCTGCCGATATTCCAACGATGCCAGTAAGATCTCTGACAGTAAATCGTCAATGCTCAAGCACCAATTCCTTTATTTTATTGACGTGTTGATCATCAGCTGATGTTGAGTGACTTCCTAGGCATTGTTTCTTGTCTCGAAATACAATTATCACCGAAGGCTTTTTCCAACATTCTTAGCATTTCGGCACCAGAAATTCGATTCCGCACCTAAACAGTAAGGAAAAGATCCTCTTTCTTTAATCGTCGTTTCAAGTTTTTCACGTAGAAAAGCTCAAAAATATGATTTCACTAGACCAAATTTTGTAAGCCTCAACATGCTCTCTTACATCATTAGACCAAATTTCATAAGCCACAACGTGCTCTCCTACATCAGTTTAAGTATCGAAAAATCAAATCAAAATCTCTCTCTTTTCTTTTAGAAAGAAACTTTGATTTTCCTCTTGCTTTGCTTTGTTGTTAGTATATCAATTAATACTTAATAGTCTATCTATTTAAAGATTATGAAAATTGATATATTATTTTTAGCGCTAAAAAGGCATGAAATCGATCAAGGTGTTCAATATTACTCAGTGAGACATAATATTAACCGCCGTCTCTATTTTTTTGACTTTATGATCAAAGGACCCACCTTGCAAGTTTTCCAAGTGGAATCTTTGTTAGAAACTACCGCTTAACACAACCTAACCCAGTATATCAGTATAAAATAGTATACAAGATTTTGTAGTCAACCTCATGAAACATAAGAACTCAAATTAAAAACTGATAAGATAGCAAAATTGGATTGAATATGCGGATTGCTTTACTTGATACATCCACTTTGAATATGTACAGCGATATCCATTTTTATATTGGAATATTCACTAATTTTTCTTACTCGGGTACTCGTATGTACATATACTATATACAAGTATATATGTATATGTATAAATATTTGCACACCTAAATCCTCCGCACACATCCCTTCACGTATAGATGTGCTACTCACGTCACCAGCGTGCTGACGGTGGCGTTCTTTGTGGTAAACCAGCACTTCAAGCGGTTGCTTTATCTTATATGCATATAAATTTCGTGTCTTCACGTCTGTAGCTGAGAAAACACAAAAGCTGCTAGAATCCTACAACAAATAACTATATGTTATTATTGTTATTGTTGTAGCTGCTGACAGATGTCGACGCGGTCTTTTCCACCGCAAACAAACGCAAATGCAAATTCAAACACACACACACATAGCCAAATAGACGCAGTTACAATATATGTGCTGCGGCAATAGCTCGAGGCAGCAGTCTGCTTACAGATCGACAATACAGTTAGGAACAGGCGTGCGACAGAATGCGCGACAGGCGTAGATTATTCAATTTTTGCATATTTCATTTATTTGCGGCCTGACGACGCACTTTTGTTGTATTTGCTTAACAAATTTAAAGCTGTCGATGGATTATTATTTATATATTATTTTAATGTTTATTTACTTATTTTTTTCATTATTGTGGCAAGCAAATTTAAATTATGCCACAAATTTGCTGGCTGCCACGGACAGTTGCATGCTTAAGCAGCAGAGCTGGTGACACCCACGCATGTGCGGGTATGCCACACCTGTGCGCCAGCTGCGTTTGCACGACCGGAATGTGCCACACAATTGCAAAGTGGTGAATTTATTGATTAAGTGTTGGCATTTATGTGAATGATTCGCGGAATATTTGATAATCGCAACGTTCAATATGTGTCTGTGTGTATGTGTGGCGTTTGGGATTTGTTTGCTGTTTCGAATTCAGACAATCAACGGTGTGGCAAAATATTTTTATTAAAATTTGCAAAATATGCGAATTAATTCGTTAGAATGTGTGGAACGCAGGTAAAAACTACGTTAGCGCCTAAAGGTATGCTATATTGCTTAAGTGAATTTTTTTACACAAAGGCCAAAAATTTAAATAAAAAATTAAGAATGTTGTTTAATTTTAATTTTTATTTGCAATTTTAATTTGTATTTGTAATTTTAATTTTTATTTGCAATTTTAATTTGTAATTTGTAATTTGTGTTTTGTTATTTATATTTTCAGAGGTTCGAATGGCAAGCATTCGAAACGGTTTGAAGAGTCTTCAAATTAAAAAATTAGAAGTTTAGCATTAATATTAGTTCTGGTAGTGCTCTCAACTGATACTAAATGTAACTCCTTTCTCTAACATAACAGTAAATACCGCCGCAGAAGCCGTAATAATATTCTTATAGTGTGCTTTCAGGCTGAAAGATTATAGTGCGCATAAAGCATATACATTCACCTACATTTTTTAACTATATACATATGTACATATGTGTATGTGTTGCTGCCCGTTTTCAATATCGCCAGTCTGTTTATCGTACACAAATGCAACGCTGCAATTTTTCACTGCCGAAAAATATTACACCTGGCAAAATAAATATAATCGGTATTTTTGGAAATTCTATCAACACAACAGCCGGGATTTTAATAATAAAGCACATTGAATTTGTAAATCGGAGAGAGTAAATAAATAAAATGCTCAAAATAAATAAAGTCACATAAACGCGTTAGCTTTGTTGCTGTATTTTAAATAAATAAACAGTCAAAGGTATCGCAAAACTCAATTAAACGTTGTAAAGCGCCATAAAGTCGACTACATATGAAAATATTTTATTAACGTTATACGATTTCAAGGATTTTGGCGAAAATAAATGGAAATTCGGATAGTCAAACACAAATGCGAATGTGTTTTTGAGCCAAATTCTTAATATTATCAAAGCAGCGCTTTATTAATATTATATTTGGATTATTTTTTTATATTTTCAAATTGTTGTGCTTGGGAAATATTTTTAGAAAATATTGAAAAAATTGTATGAGCTTAAAAATGTATTGCCGCTAACCAAAGGCTTTAAATTAAATTTGATTTTCATATCAAATATATGAAATTAATTTTTCGTATATTTTTTAAATATTCTTAAGCTTCTGAAAGCTTTAAGCTCAACGAAATACTAAAGAATCTGCAAATATATTGATCACATTGATTATAACTTATTATTATATATACTTTTATTATTATTAGAATCCTTTGAAATAGTTCATTTTCATAAGATTTTTCCATTTATTGTTGATAAACTTTAAAAGCTTAAAGCTCAATCAATGCCCGCACTTTAGTTGACCTTAATTTGTAAGCCAACTAAGAGCGTAAGCAAAGTTAAGTGTTCGGCATAAACTGAAATTTTCGACAAAACGACGCTTTATCGGGCTTACTACAGCAAATACAGTTATAAAGCTGCGTAAGCGTAAAAAAGCATACAAAATCACAATTGTCCTTGACACAGAATTCGCATAAATTCACAAAGTTAATGCGCGAACATACATGCGCACCCATACGAACCACACATGCATGCGAGACTCACATACATACTCACACACACACATATACACACATGTATTTACATGCTTGCATGCACGCTCTCAAACTGATTTTACAAAATGCTCGAAATTATTTCTTCATGCGTACATGTGTGCGTGCGTGTATACGTGTGTGTGTGCGGGTTTTGGCCTACAGCGCTCGATTCGTTGACTGCAAATTGAGTTTTCACACAATGCCCAGCCGAGCAGGACATAAACTCAAACGAGAAATATTCAATTAAAGGCGCCAGCGAAACCATACACATGCACATGTAATCTTATATACACACATACATACACACATATCCGCTATATATATACAAAATGACTCGTATGTTTGCTATTTTGTGATTACCCATACAAGCGCATATAAGTTCGTTTACTGTTATTCACTGGCAAATTGAATTTATGTTCCTTTTTTTTCTCTCTTCACTTACCCACACAAACGCATGCTCGTATATGCCTATGCGGCGAAGCAAGAAAATTAAGCTTTTACTTCCTTAGCGTTTTTTTTTTTTTTTTTTCGTTTTCGCCTATTGTTCTTGTTGTTGTGTTGCCACACTGGCAGTCAGCCCTTTGGTGATTGGCCGCAATTATGCTGTAATTCGTTTTGTGGCCACAAAGTTCAACAAAAAGAACAACTGCGTATATACTCGTAGTATATTTCTACGAACGAGTTCATATATGGCATCAATTTCTCACTTCGAATTTCAAATGTTTATGTATATAAAGTTTATGCAAATAATAATAATAACATGCATATTGGTTAATCGATACTATGTTTAAGATAAATTGGTGTTGGAGCCGGATTACAGAAATGCAGCTTTGCTTTTAATTTTGTTATTAAATAGTAATCTCATTTCATCCAATTGATATTCATCGTTATCACTTGAGCTTCTCGATCTGCTGAACGATGCTTCCATATTACTCTGTCTTTCATCGTCTTTCTATAATTTTTCATGTTGCGATTTCTGTAGCTCTTCATTTATTTCGTCCATCTACGAGGTTTGACAATTAAGTAATGAGACTGATTTTATTGCTGTGCTTGTGGTAAACCTGTGACCTCGAAATTCGTCCACAAATAATTCGTTTCACCGGGGAAAACTGTGAATCAAGTCTACTATTTCCAAGCACTCGAAAGATTGCGAAAACGAGTCAACATCATCACGTCAACGCGCCGTGCCACACCGCCCTCAGCATGTCCCAGTATTTGGGCTCTAAAGGGATCGCCGTGTTGCAACAGCCGCTTTATTCGCCTGACATGTCACCCTGTGACTTTATTTTGTTTCCTAAAACAAAATCGGTGGTATCTCGATCTTTGACACGCCCTTGCTTTGCTGGTTAATGCTTTCGCACTCATCACTTTCCTTTCAGCTCTTTAAACGTCCATTCTTGTCATTTCCATCAGGTACGCTTTTAAGTAGCTCTAAAGTATTTCTGAGGAACTGCAGGGAACTGGTCCTCTAAAAAACCAGTCTCAAAATATTTATAAGTGATGCGATTGGTGTATTGCGTGCTTGTAGTCTTTCATTGCTTGTAACACTCTTGACGTATTATACAAGGTGTGTTCCAAAGTAAGCTGGATTTAAAAAAAATCGGAACAAATGGTTTTTCGGCAAAATCAATTTACTTTATTCAAAATAGTCTCCTTCTGCTTCAATACAGCTTTTTGCTTAGCCCAAAAGCATGTCGAACGAGTGTTTTAGCTCGTTGGCGGTAGGACCGCAATTATGCCGGTACAAGCCTTTTAAATGGTCTCTACGTCTGCTTTCCTTTCTTAGGCAAATGCATTTCTCCGAAAAGGAAGAAGTCACACGGTGTCTTATCAAGTGACTACGGGGAGAAGTTAATGACTAAAATGTGATTTTTGGTCAAATAATCGGTCACAAGGTATCCTTCGAATGTTGGATTCTGAGCAATTTTTGGTCGCCTGTCAATTTGTGCGGAACAAACCGTGCACACACCTGTCGTAAGTCCAAATGTTCTATCCAAATGCGAAAAATCGATGTTCTAGAGATGCTCGATTCCATTTCCATGAATTTTAATGATGATTTTGGCTGATTTTTAATGAATTCACGCACAGTTTCGATGGAATTTCCGATAATCACGGATTTTGGTTGGTCCACATGTTGATCGTCATTTATGTCCTCACGACCACTTTCAAAACGTTGAAACCACTCGTGCACTCTGCTGCGGGATAGGCAATCATCGCCATAAACTTGTTTCATCAATTGAAATGTTTCGGTAAAAGTTTTACCAATTTTAAAACTTTTTCTTTATTCGAAGCCCATTTTCGCACAGATAATGCAAACATACTGACACTTAAAACGCTATATATTCACTTCAAACCAATGAAATGTCATGAAATCTCACTGGACAATCGATCAATCGATAAAGATGGCAGATTCAAAAAGTCATGTTTACTTTGGAAAGCATCTTGTATACCGAGTTTCTGTGAGACCTAGAGCACACTTGTCTGCCATACATTTGTCGGCAATATTCACGGTTTAAGACTTTTAGCAAGAGTAGGCTTTTCAAGCGCCCATTGAACATTATTGATTAAAATTAACTATTGTTGTCACTTTATAAGTAAATTGGTCGTTGATCGTTCACTTCTATTCCTATTCACACTTCATTCACTCCTAAAAGTCGTTTATATGATTTACATATCAGCGAAAGTCTTGCGGTATGAAGTTCTACTTTTGAATTATTTGGGAAAATTGTTGTAAAAGAAATTATAATTCGTTTATGGAAGACTTAAGAATAGATTTAAAAAGAGGCTTGAGTTAATGCTTTTTAAATCAAAGTTTTTTTTTTTAATTTCTAACCTTTATTAAGAAAAAAAAATTAATATAAAACTTAATAAGCTTTTATTTTGCAAATTTGCAATTTTAATTTCAAAATTTCAAACCAAATTGCGGGAACTTTTCTTAAAAGAAATTGTAGTATTTGTACTATGTTCAAGGTATGGCAATTTGTTTCAATCAAATTAAGGCATAATTTTCACGCTTCAGCAAAAGCTACACGCAGCGAAGCTTAATGAAAAAGTTCCACGAATCCAACTAAAAAAATAAAATTCTTACGAGTTTTGAGCACACACTTTATATTGTAAGGGTATTTCCATGAAATTACAATTCATTGATCATGAAATTCAAACCCATAACTCAAGTGGCTCAGCGTGGCGTATGAGTAACATTGCTTTGAACAAAACCTTTCTTGGAACTATTCAATCACTTAAACTGCAAACGAAGCGAAGTTGAAGCAGCAATTTAATTTTTAATAAAGAAGTGCTTCAAAAAGCTAATATTTTGCGCAAACATAAAAGTAAAAACGCAGCATGGTGGCATCACTAATGGCAACTGTACAAATTAAGAATAATATATTTCAAATATATTTAAATTCACAATTACATTGGTTTGCTTTTGACAGCTTTATTTCAACAAATACAAGCTCAGCACACACACGTCCATTTTACACACATCCTCTACCACGCCGCTGCTGTCGCCTCGTTGAAGTCTAGAGTTTCAGTTTCCCTGACATTAACCTGACTCGATTTCAATCAAAGCGTGTGGCTTTAATTTTCGATTTGTCATCACTCAACAATGACACACTATTACACATACATGTGCACACGCACACATGTCATACATATGAATGATATGTACCTTCCTCTTCCGCTTCTCAGGCTGCCTCCCGAACTTTGACTGCCTTTGGTGGCGTGTGCGTGTGCAAGCAGGTGAATGAATGCTTGAAAATGAAAAATATAAAGCAAAGAAGAATCAGCAACATCAGCAGTGGAGTGAGAAAATATTTTCAGCTTTGCAGTTTTAATCTTATTTAAGACACTTTTTGAAATCATTGAAATCAGTATGAAAAATTTCGCTTTTTTTCCCCGCTTTAATTCAAGAATATTTCTTTTGATTGGCATTCATGCGCTATTTTTTGATTTTTATCCTGCACTTGTTTTTGTTTCTGTTATTGTATCCGATTTGCCTACTTGTTTCCTTACAAAAGCGAATTACGCTCAGCTCAAATGAATTCAAAGACGACAAGAAATCGAAATAGATATGCGCAGCGCTGCCACGATGGGCTAAGGGCGGTACAGAGGAAGCCCGCACACGACGATAAATTGCAAACATGAAAACTGGGACAATAGCGTCGACGTCAACGGCGCTCGTTGCCGCTCAGGTGGCTCGAAAATCACCAATGAACTTTTGAAATTGAATTTGCCGCTTTTGTTATTTAAATTACTGATTTTTTCACAATGCTCTTGGCGTGTATGTATGTGTGTGTGTTTTTTTTTTTTTTGTCGGTGTGTAGTTCGTGGGTGTGTTAGTGGTTGTGTGTTAGTGTGCGCTGCTCTTCAACTTGCTATGAACTTACTTTCGTCTTTTCATTGAACCAGTAGCGCCACTCACTCCGCTTTAAAGCCGAGCGCCGCGCGCTGCCCTCAGCTCAGCAGGTGCAAGCGAGCCGAAGCAGCGTCGTGTGTAGTGTATGGCAACGGGGCATCAATAACGGAAGGTAACCTCCACTTTACAGCTGCTCAAAGATGCATATAAATAGCGGTGCCTTTATGCATACATATACATATAAACTTACACTAAAACATACATACATACATTCAAATATACATACACACATACATACACACATTTACACTCACATACATAACATACCCACACATCCACTAAATACATCTTCAAATTAAAAAAGTTTTGCGCCGCCCTTTCGTACCACCACACCAGATTGCATTGATTGATGAAATGATTGGAAAAAATTGTCGGCTGCCATACGACTTTTCATAAAACCAAATTTGAGCTTGAATAGCGGTATTTTTACCCCATTTTTTTCATATTTTTGTTTTTAGTTTTTTTCCATTTTTCCACTCGCTTTTGTTCATTCACCTTGCTGTGGTAGCGAACTCTTTGAAAATGTAGCAAAAATATATGGGTGAACAGCAAAAAGGAAGAAAATAAAAATAATTTGCGTGTCAAAAATTGATTTTATTTTCTGTCCACAATTATTTCAACAGCCTTCAAAACTTTGTTACACCGGCGCTGCTGCTGTGTTTGTGGGCGTGTGCACTGAAAATATTCAAAAGTTCGGGACAAAAAGTTATAAAAAACGAATTTCACAAAAATCGCAGACAATGTATGCAACAACAACTACTATGTAATATATACCACCACGGCACCCTTACCCCGCCCTGCACCTACTGTTTTCCTATAAAAATATAAAAGTTGTGAAATCGTTATCATATTTGGCTATCGGTGAAAATTTAATTTGTCTCGCCACAAGTGGCGGGCTGTCCGCGCAGCTAACAGAACTTAGCATGTATATGTGTATACATAGTATATATGGGTGTGTGTTTGTTGCTCTGTAATGGTGGAAGGCTTTGGGAAAACAGCGTTGCGTATTTGAGTGAATTTAAAGCAACAGTTTACATAACCAATGAAATAAATTTTTTTACGGACATGGATGAGTAACGAAAACAGAAAATTTTTACACTGTAAAAAAAAAAAATTAGTAAAAACATTGTTTTTTATTATTAAACTATAATAAATAAAAAATATTAAAATTAGTAAAAACAATGTTTTTTGATATTAATTTTTTTTTGTTTTTTAATATTGAAATAATTTTTTTTTATTAATCATTCACTCCAACATTTTTTTTAAGTATGTATATATTCGTACCGTTATTATCGGGTTTGTAGTTTACATGTAATAAAAATACTGTTATTTTTTTAAACTTTACCTAGGTAATGCCTTCCGCCAAGATATGCTCACGTATTTCATAAGCATCACTAAGCTGCTTAAATTTCAAATATGCCGCCATTTTATAGGCTACCACTTTAAAAAATTACTAAAAATTAATATACGAGTACTGCAGGCTCAAATTACAGATAACTGAAAATTAAGCACCAACAGCCCTCAGATGAAATTATTCGCTCAGTTTTTGAGTTATCGATCTGCCATATTGCATAGGTTATTTTCCCGACCCGAAGCCTCAAATTTGTTGGAACCGTTAAAATCGAACCAATGTAAGCCAAACTGACGGCTGAAAATCGAGTTCTTGTATGGAAAACTTTTTATTTGGCAAAATATCTGCACACAACTTGGCACAGATTATTACACAAGATATTGCTGCAATGTTCGACAAAATTGTTCAGATGGCACCATTACATCGTATAGCTGTCATACAAACTGGCTAATCAAAATAAAATTTTTGTATGGAAAACTTTTTTAGTTGACGATCTATCCTTTCCAAATTTGGCAAAATTATTTTCCAAGGCAATGCTGTAATATCACAAAAAAAAAATATTTCAGATCGGACCACTATATCATATAGTTACCATACAAACTGAACGATCAAAAGAGAGTTATTGTCTGGAAAACCGGTCGGTTTTAGGATACCGTCCCAGAATTTCGGGAATAAAATGGGTATGGTCGGATAGAGGGGATTCTCCAGATAAAGAATAATATTTTTCGATATATTCGCGTTTAAAGTTGAAAACTGCCACTATTTGAAGTACGGATTTTCTCGATATAAAATTAATTTTTCACTTTTATATCCACTAACACATCACTAATTCATTTTTACACATTTACTAAATAGCTGATCATGAGCTTCTGAGTACATATATTGTATTAAAAAGTCTAATACCTGCACATTTCAGTATTTTCTTAGACTATTTTTATACATAATCTAGCTCAGTCGGTGTTAAATAATTTAATAAAAATCAAATGAAGTCTATCTTTATGCTTTATACAGCAGCATTTGTTGTAAAATATCTCTATTTTAATATTATATATATTCATAACATTCAATTATTATATATCAACACGAAACATTACTATTATTTATATTATTTGTTGTTGTATCTGTCTAAGACTTGCCATAGACAAAATCGGAGAATCTTCTTACTTCAAAGTAATATTAATTTGTTTGGTGTGACTACTTAAACGCACTTTCTTCCAAGCATTTATTAAAATACGCGATAACTACTCGAGTAACAGAGTATTATTCATATTCATTTCTGAGTGAAAGATTGGAAAAAAAATCAACACTATATATTTTTCAGCAATTTCAGATGTACTACTGTGCCCAAAAAGGTGACATTGTATTTATTTTGAAAATTTTGAAAATTCTTATTTATTCTTCCAAATCAATTTCATCCCCTTCAAAGTAATCCCCTCCCGATGCAATGCACTTATGCCGACGGATTTTCCAATCTTCGAAACACTAATTGTAGTCACTTTCCGGGATGGCCTTCAGTTCCGTCTTCGCTGCGGCTTGAATCTCCTCTATCGTATTAAAACGGTGTCCCCGGAGCGGTCTCTTAAGCTTGGTGAACAGCCAGAAGTCGCACGGCACCAGATCAGGTGAATACGGTGGTTGCGGACCAATATGGGTTGAGTTTTTGTCGAATTGATCACGAATTACGAGGGCAGTATGGGATGGTGCATTATCGTGGTGTAAAAACCAAGAATTGTCTTTCCACAATTCCGGCCTTTTTAGGCGGATAGCGTTACGTAAACAACGCATGACATTCAAATAATATTCCTTGTTGACTTTTTGACCGGTTGAAAGGAATTCATAATGCACAACACCACGATAATTGAAGAAAACAGTCAACATGACCTTGATTTTTGAGCGACTTTGGTGCGATTTTTTTGGCCTCGGCTCTTTTTTGGCACGATATTCGCTCAACTGATCGTTTGTTTCGGGGTCGTAAGCATAGAATCAAGTCTCATCGCCAGTTATAATGCATTTCATGACACCATGGTAGTCGGAACGCATCGTTTCACACACTTCAACGCAACGCCTTTTTTCCAAAGAATTCAATGTTTTCGTTAGCAGTCGAGATTTGACGCCCTTGAGGCCCAAAACATCCTTCAAAATGATATTGGATGAGCCTTTAGATATGACAACTTCATTGGCAAGGTCTCTAATTGTTAATCGACGGTTTTTAAACACCAAATCTTTATTTGTTGAACGTGAGCTTCGTCGGTTGAGGTTGATGGTCGCCCTGGACGATCTTCGTGTTCGACACGTTCACGGCCGGCTTGGAACTCACTATACCACTTGTATATATTTTTTTTAGACATAGCCTCATTACCAAAGGCTTTCTGCATCGTCCTCAATGTATCCGCAGCAGAAAATTGATTCCGTAAACAAAATTTAATGCAAATTCTTTGCTCAACAAATTTCGACATCGCAAAAAACGAAAAACTCACTTTTAGCAGCTCACAAAACGACACGTATCTCAAACACTAATGAATATTTTGACATGAAATTTGACAAAAATATGACTGACAGTACTACCAACATTTCTGTGTACCAATAATAAAAACTAACTGTTTTATATCTATGAATACTACCAATGAATGTGTACTTATACTCGTGCAATGCACGGCGTAAACGTAACTTCAAAGTTAGAAACTTGCTAGCTTCCCACAGCCGCGCGCAGAACAACACATAAAACTCGTTTTGAGGCTGCAAAAATTCAAACTCAAAAGTATTTCAAAACCGCAAATAAGTGCATGAAGCTCAAGCGCTACGCAGCTAAAGCCACCATACGCGATTGCCGCTGCATACGTAAATATATACATTGCATATCCATACGTATACTGTGATGTGACAACAGATGAATGCGCCAAATACGAATTGTACTGCATCAGTACAAAACTTTCTGCCTGCGAATGGCGTATTTTATATACACAAATAACTAAACATTTGCAAGTGTGTGCGCTCATCAATAAATACATGCATACAAATACACCGCATGCCTCCCCACCAGTATTCATGGCGCTCACATTTCGCTAATGGTTATGAGTTGATCACTTATAATAAAGCATAAAATACCATAAATCAAAGTTCAATGTGTAAATGTGATGCAAGAGCGAAAACTCCGGCGCTGCGGTGGCACGTTGGTTCGGGGATTCATGCTTCTGCGCCATGGCGTATACGTGCTGGCAGGCAGAACATTAAAAAGTGTAGAGTGCGCTGCGCTGCGCCACGAAACACCGCTGTGAGGCGCTGTTCAATTTTAGTTTATTTATGCGTGTTATTTGTTGTTGTATAGCTGTTGCAGGCATATTTTACGTGGCTTATTTATATGTACGCTTAATAAATCAAACTCACTGAGTGAGCAGTGATGGGCAATGCGATAGTGTGCCGTAAAAGATTATATTTTAATGGCGTTATTATTGACCCCAGGCAGTGTGTTTTTAAAGGTGTGTGGCATATGCGTATATGTGTGGATTTATATATATGTATTTATTTGCATATCGACAGTTTAACGTTGTGTTTGTTTATATGACGGAAACAGGGAAACAACACATCCATATGCATAATCTATTAACACTTAAGGTGTTTTATTAAACCTGCGGAGTATTAAAATAATAATTCATAAGACAAAACCCAATGAGCGTCACCTTAAATTTGAGCAGCTTTGGTGGATCTTTTTTTCAGCTCTTTTTTTCTTTCCATTCTGCTGATCGCTGACTTATTTGCATGTCAAACTCATAAGCCCAGGTCTCACCGGTGCCCTCCATGAATGTGGAATAGGAATTCGCACGATCAAGCATATCCAAAGACACATGTTTCAGTACACTTTTAGAAAAAAATTCAGTTTTATAACGAAGAGTCTAGTTAGAGCGCGTTTCATACCCAAAATGCATTTCACCAAAAGCATTCGTATGAACACGGGAAAGATGTTGAGCTCTCTTCCTTCTAACAAGGTGAAGGTCATTCAGAGCGAGGCATGTGTTCAACGATATCTCAATCGTCTTTGAAGACTTTATACCACTCGAAGGCTTTAGTTTTTACATCATCATAAGCCTTTTGCAATATTCAAAACGATAGCACAAAATAAATTTGGTTAGAAATACAAAATTTGAGAAAAATTCTTTGTTCGATATTTTTATCTGTTGTAAAAATCGCAACGCACTACTGTGGTGTACAAACTTAAGAGGGAAGTCTGCTTTAGAGGCTTCAAAAAATCAATTTTTTTGAGCATTTTTTGGGAGGGAAAGAAATAAGTGATTAAAGCGAAATTTCTAGGGCTTATAGTTATATCTTTAAACATCATTTGCAAATTTTTTGGATACGACATTTTTGATATTCTGCCTTTGGGAAGTAATTGCTTCATGCATCTCGCATGTGCATTTTTTGAACGGCAGGCAGGATGCAGGTCGCAATTTCTATCGAAAACAAAAATTTCAAAGAGATTCATATTTTTTAATAATTTATCTTTTAGTTAAATTAAAAAAATTTCAAAGAAAAAGTGTAAAATTTGACAAAATTTAAAAAACTGAAAAAAAGTGTTTTTGACCAAAAAAATTTAACTTTCCATTGTTTAAAAATATGTTCAAGCTTGATTTTTCTTAATTTTTGTAGTTTAAATAGAAGATAATTTAATGCCAAAGATAGTGAACTTTGCCCCAATTCCTTACGACATTTAGTTTTTTTTCTTTCCTGCCCGCCAATTAAGCAAAATTGTAAAAATGAACAACCGAGAAATCGTGCGTCAAAGTTTTCGCTTTCTGCCCAATAGCTCATATATCTACTAGACGCTCGGTCACTATTTCCTTTCTAGCTTCGAAAGTATTCCGAATTCCCATCTAAAACTTTGGGGACATATTCTTAGATTATTTTGAAAGAGATTTAAGTAAAACAAAAAAATCAATTTTTTGAAGCTTCTAAGGCAGGTTCTCCCCTTGAGCAGCTACTGTAAATAAACCGGTAAACAGATCGAGCTCATATTTGGCGCAGTAATTAAGAACAGTCCTACGAACTTAGTTAAATAGACTTTTTTGAAATATCATTTACCCTGTGAATTTAATTACAATTTCTATGTGCCTTTTTGCCACTATGTATAGTCTATGAGTATTAACCGAGTTTCGTATATGGGGTTTGAAAATTTGTAGTCAGATTTTGACGATTTTTGGAAGTGTACTCCGATATCTTACAAGCTTGATTTTTATATGCCAAAGTGGAAGATCCAGAGGTAACTTGAATACAAATTGTAATATATATATTTTAAGAGACTCTTATGTACTAAATTGTGTTGAAACTGTTCTACTTATTGTTACGACAAAATATTTCGCATAGTGATCATTGAAAAACATGTATACAGATTCACATAAGATCAAAGGAACACGTGTACAAATTTTTTACAGATATTCCATCACTTTTTCCAGCTACCGCTTATTCGAATCCATAGCGTCGTTCTAATCATTTTGATATATAAAATTCCATATACATATCAATTACAGGGTAGGCCATTTAAAGTTGACCCATCTGGCAACGCTGTAACTTTTAACAGCGCTGACAAATCGGCTAATGTCATACCGCGTTAGAAGCGTCATTCGAAGACAATTTATACCATGGAACAGTACACTCCAAAAGAACGCGCTGAAATTGTTCAGCTTTATATTCAAAATAACTTTTCAATTGTGTTAACTCAACGTGCGTTTCGCAAAAAAAATAAAGTGAAAAGTGCTCCAGTTAAGAACACAATTAAGTCTTTATACGCAAAATTTGTGAACACCGGTAATCTCAGTAATGCCAGTCATGCATCCAGACAACGCACAAGACGTTCTGATGAAAATATCGAAGCTGTACGAGCCAGTATTGACATCGACATCGAGTTATCGCCGCTCTCAGGAATTAGACATCTCTCGCACCACTCTCCGACGCATAATTCATAAAGATTTGAAGATGTTTCCATATAAAATTCAAATGGCACAAAAACTAAACCCAGCTGATTATTCGCGACGCCTTAATTTTGGCAAAAAAAACAAATGGGTCAACTTTAAATGGCCTACCCTGTATTTTTGGCAAAATAAAAAATTAAATTTTGGACAAAATGCTTCGAGATTAAAAAAAAGTGTTCAAAATGTATGATTGAATCAGACCTGTGTAATACTGAGTAGTAATGGTACTAGTACGTACTTAAATACTTTAATTTTTATCTTGAAGTACTTAGTATGTACTAAGTACTTTCAGAATTTTCAAGTACAAGTATAAGTACAAGTACCAATAATTGAAAAATACTTGCAATATTAACAAATATTTGAAAGTATTTGAAAATAATTGAAAATACTTGAAAATAATTGAAAAATGTACTTGAATCTATTTTCAATTCTTTTCAAGTACTTTCAATTACTTACAATTGTGAAACCAATATCTAAAAGAAATAACACAAATATATGACATTTTTATATTTCTTATATATTGTTCATTATTTTTATTTAACAATATACAATTCATTGTTCAAATTTAAAAATAAATATTGAATAAGCACTTCAATTTAAACACAAATTAATAATTCAATTTCATTTACAACAAAAATAAACAATAATTCAAGTATTTGTTAAAATTTCAAGTATTTTTCAATTACTTGTACTTGTACTTGTATTTGTACTTGACAATTTTGGGAATGCCAGTACCAGTACCAGTACAATTCCTTTAAAATGTACTTGTTACAAATTATTTGGAAACCAAAAAACTGCAAGTCTTTGTGAAAATACCACTTTTTCAACTTACCGACTTTCGCATTAAGTCACTTTTTCTGCCGCAAAGCTGTCACGCAAATTAACACACACACATACATACACATACACACCGACTTGTATCCGCTTATGTTTGCCGTTTCGCCCACTTCCATGCGTTCGCGCCGGAGCATCCTTTCTCACACACACACACACACACACACACACACACACACACACTTTTGCTGCCTCCTTTTGAGAAAATTTACACATTTGCCACGCTCACTTAGCCACTGACGCAATAGATTTCTGCCGGCAACTAAGCGCCAGCGAAGAAATATTCCCCGACGAGCAATAAAAATGAGCTGCGACACTTGAAGCAAAGAGCACGCGCGGCGGCTTGCAATTGCTTGCACATAACTGATGTGCTTTAAGGCTTCATATGGATTTTTTGTTAACCGTTATAGCGCTCTACTATGTAGGTATGTGAGAAAATGTGTGTGCTAGAGACCTGCTTTCTGCTTGTGCCACTTGTGTACTGTGGCTTGGCATGACACACGTAAATAAGAGTGTGTTTGCTTGCTAATGCCCACAGATGAGTTAGTAGGCAAAAACTAACTTGAAGATCTAAGATTTTACCGTAAAATTTTTGTTTTCAACATTTTTCCAAAACATTCTCATTCATGAATATATGTATATGTTGCATGTTTGTAGGTATGCCTCTTCACTTTGCTACACAATTTAAAAAGTTACAATTCCGCTGCGCGTTCGTTCCCTTTAACTGCTTACTCGAACTGCTCGTTCAATGCGCTTAACAGTTAAACTATATTTCCAATATGATTTCTTCATCTCTCGATGCCGCCTACACAGCCAACTAGCGATCTGGCGACTGCTGCGCCGCGCGTGCTGTTGTTGCCACTGAAAAGTTGGCGCTGCGTCGCGTTGTTGCCACTACTTCCCATTTCTGCGATTTTCTCTGTTTGCTCCAATTTTTTATTTTCTCGTTTTTCATACTTTTTCGTTTCTTCTTTTTTTCTTGTTTCCACTTCTTGTTAGTTGAGTTTTATTTTTTATTTGCAGTATCCGCTTAAGTTGTGCAAATATTTACTATGCCATTGATTTGGCACTTATATGTCGGCTCAACTTTTCGTTTACTCACCGCCGCGCCACCTCGTCGCGCCTCCCGCGCTTTCTGCTCAGTTGGCATAAGCTAGTGAGTTTTTTGTGCGCCTTACTTTCGAAATTCTTTTCATGTGCCTTTTCTCATTTTGATTTCAATGCCTTCGAAACTTTCCAAATACACCGTTACATACACACACACCCATACACACACACTTACACACGTGCGCGTTAACAATCGCATAAAAAGTGAAATAAATTGGAAAATATCGCATTTCGAACGTAAACTCGGAAAGAATTTGCAAGGACACACACACCCACACTAGCATACTCGAACGCCAACACACAAACAAATATAGAAACAAGCAGCAAATAAGCACTGTAAGCTCACAGCCATAAACGCTTACAAGCAAACAAGTTACTAGAATCGCCACTTTAGATTCCGCTGCGTGTGTATATATATGTTTGTGTGCGTGGTACTGTGTATTTGTATTTGTTTATTTGATTTTGGGCATTTACGCTGTTGCTTTCTTTTACTCAAATATTTGGTTTTTGGCAAGCGCGTCGGCATCTTGCGTGTTATTTTTGGGAAATAACAAGAAAAGCCTAAGTGGATTTTGCCAATATTTATATATATTTCATTCAAATAAAAGATTGTGAGCTCGTTTCACTTAACTACTTTACTTCTTTTGTTGTCTTTTTTTGTATGTTCTATTCACTTGCTAATACTTCCATGTTTTTTCTTATATTTTCAGGTAAGTCTTCACAGTTGAGTGCTGCCTTCATTGTTTATGTACAACAAAGCTAGATTTATTTGTGAAAGAAAATCGATTTTGGTAATTCTAAATATATATTTTAAAGACTTCTAAGCAAAAATTATATCCGATGTTTTTTTTTTATATTTCTGATACTTTGACATATATGAACACTCAAAAGGCTAAACGGCAATGAAACTAATTAATTGGAACATTGTCATCAAAATCATTTTTCTTCTTCAAAGATAGGTAGTTTTTTTCCGATGATGGTGAAAATAATGACTACGTCATCATCATTGTATCATTATATCAATGGCAGATGCCACATTCAAGTCAATAAAATTCTCCTCGAAAAAACCGTACCTCACCCTGGTAACGCTTTGGTGTTTCTTAAATATTTTTTGTCTAACGCCTACTTCAAGTCCCATTTTTTTACCAATAGAACGTTCAATTTCCTCCAGTTTTCTTCATTTTGAAGCTGTCACGCTGTCATCATTCGTTATCTTTTATAGTGGTGACATTTGTTCCTTGCTCTTTCAACGCCTACATTGTCTTCCTTTCAAATGCTAGTAAGCCGCTAGATATTCAGTGTTATCGACATTAAAAGCTTCTGTTTCTTATCTGTCGGTACTCCGCTGTTGGTAATCAGCCCGCTGAATTGATACGTCGAAACAGCCATTAAACAAAAGCAAGAAAATCAGGTCATCCGGAGTTTCTTCAATATAGCAGAAGGTATGATTCCCATATTATATAATTGCCTACTTATTCTGTAATGACTTTCCTCAAGAGCCCTACCGCATAGCTTAAGTACGACTAAATGGTTTCCTTTAACATTGAAAGGCTATAGCTTCGCAAGAATTATCCAGGCTCATGACAACCTTCATGTAAAACATGGCGTTGACGGTTTGTCCAGGAGGAACAAATTCGTGGTGGACGATGGCTTTGATGTCAAAAAAGACAATGAGCATCTTTTTCACTTTGGATTTGCTCATTCTTCCCTTTTTCAACAGCGACCTCTTCCCGGCCATCCAAAAAAGGCCTAATGCCACCGAAACACACCACTTCTTGCTAAAGATACATTTAGGTAAGACTGTTTGATCATATCAAACGCCTCTGTCGCTTTTTTACCGAGTTTCACACAGAATTTAATCGCGTACCTTTGTTCTAACTAACGCTGCATTTTCGGCTTGCACCACTCACAGAAACACATCGCGCAAAAATAATTTTTCTGACGCTCCAGGTGCTCGGAGACAACTGACCAGCCGCTCGTTCGTTAGCTATGAACGCCCTCTACCAAATACAGAGGATCTGTTGCTATTAAAAATGAGGTCGCTTCGATTTGATGTTATCGGAGTGTTATTACTTTACTCTCCGATAAAATATAAATCTTTTTTTTTTTAACTACAAAAACTTTTGTAAGATTCGAAGTTATAAAGAATGAAATATGTACGTGTATAACCCCCGGCCAAGCATAGTAAAACACATTTGTTTGGAAAATTTCATTTTCTTTACTCACCATATGGTAGTTCCTTTCAATGGTGATACATTGGTGGTTTTAGCGACCCTCCAACTTTTTGATACCATTTTTGTATTACGATTTGTCCTTTGCTTCAACATAGGCCTCAGTTTCGGCAATAAGCTCTTCATTTGATGAAAATTTCTTCCCAGCGAGCATTCTTCTGGGATCTGAAAACAGAAAATAATCAATGGGGGCCAGACCAGATGAATAAGGTGGATGCGGAAGCAATTCGAAGACCAATTCTTGTCATTTTTGTCATCGTTTTTCTTGACTTGTGACGCTGTGCATTGTCTTGCTGAATCGTCCTTCATCGGTCCAATAAATGCATCTAATTATCGCTGTTAATGGTCATACCATTTTCAACATAAAAAGTCAATGAAAATTATTCCATGCGCATCTCAAAATACCGACTGTTGCGTCTTTTCATGCCCTGCAGCGACGTTCATCATGTCAAGTTGACTCATATATCTTTCGATTGAATTTCGAAAAAAAATAGCAGAGTCATGTTTCATGCGTTGCCACATATCGACGCAAAAACTCGAGTTTATTACGCCAGAACATCTCCAGACACTGCTCCGAATCATCAATTCTTCGGGGTTTTTGGTCAAAAGTTAATTCGCGCGGTAGCCACTTTGCACAAAGCTTTCTCATATCCAAATAGTTGTGCATGATATAGTGTGCATATTCAGTGGATATCTTCAGGGTAACTGCTATCTTGAATAACTTCAGCTTCAGTCAATCAAAACTATTTTGTGGACTGATTTAACGCTTTCGTCGGAACCAACCTCTTCTTGACATATACTTACTGCATTCACCGTCTTCTATGCTCATTTCACCATGTCTAAACTTAGCACACCAATCCTTGGTGATTGATTTTTTTCTGAGGCTGTGTACAGAGACTCGTCATCATGCCAATTTTTTGCTTCAACTGCATTTTTTCCCTTCAAAAAATATATATTTTATAGAAAATTCCTTTTTATCCATTTTTTTCACAATCACAAAAGTTACTTCACTCAAAATGTTAGCATTCCCAAAATAATGAGCCGACAACTGTCAAATTTATACAAGCGCATTTTGAAAATTAAGGCTAACTAAAAATCATATGGGTTTAATGTTTTTCGTACAGATTTAAGCCTAGCAGCATCATCTACATGTCAGGCCGGGGCTTTTCATTTAACCTGTTATATGTACTTTATATCTTTAACGTTCTAATGAAATTATGTAAGAAACTTCAAGCTTAAAAATGTATAATAACGTGACTAAGGTGTTTAACCATTAGCAGATAGCCAAAATCGTTCCTAAAGTTAAGAATTAGTAACTCTTAAATATTATTTTATATATATTTTTTTTTTAAAGGAAAAAAGTCATTACATTTGATGTCATGTTCTTTTTTGTAATTTCTATCAAAAGTTAACAACAATATAGGCCATCTGTGTATTGATTGTTTATAATATTATATAATAAACTGCTTCTACGTGCGCTTTTCTAAATATTGATAATTATATATGGGGTAGTCGAAAAACTCTTTTCGCATAGATGTCGTTGCAATCGTATATCTCCAGTGCTACCAATCACATTATATCATACTATTTAGTGTTGGAAAGGTGAGGCTTCATTTACCCAAAACAATTAAATTCGAGAAAATTGAAAAAAAAGTTACAGCTGTTCAAAAATGAGTGAAAATAATGAAGAAATTCGCTGTATTTTGAAATTTTGGTATAAAAAAGGGAAGAATGCCACACTGTTGTATCAGTACATGTAGCAGAACAATGGCTCGCTCGTTGATGAAATTAGGTAAAATATTAACCAGATCATCACATGTACAGCCGTGACATCACTAAAGAATT
Source organism: Bactrocera correcta (assembly GCA_027475135.1). Classification (NCBI taxonomy): domain Eukaryota; kingdom Metazoa; phylum Arthropoda; class Insecta; order Diptera; family Tephritidae; genus Bactrocera; species Bactrocera correcta. Next base: position 121,009,378 of record CM050323.1, read on the forward strand.
TACCATTCATCATCAAACGATTTTGAACCATATAAAAAGGTCTGGCTAAAAAGAAAGCTCGATGCTTGGGTACCATGTAATGTCTGTGTAAAATGTAATGGACCGATTTAACATTTGCGATTCTTTGCTAAAATGAAATAAAATCGAATCATCACTGAAGCGAATGGTAACAGGAGACGAAAAGTGGATGAAATACGACAATAATATGCGAAAACATGGTCCAAGCGTGGTGAAGCTCAACAAATGGTCGCAAAGCCAGGATAGACGCCTCGAAAGGTTATGCTAAGTGTTTTTTTCGTTGGATTTGGCTCGTCGTAGGAGACCTACACGGTCTATTGCTGTTTTGTTCCCTGCTCATACGCATAGATCCATGATTCGTCACCTGTGATAATCCTATAAACGTCTTTTGAAGCACCGCGATCTTATTTTTCAGCATTTCTTTTTCACAGTGCTATCGGATGGTGCTTCATAGCCATACAAAGATTTTAGTTCATCGATGCACTCTTGTCGTGATAATCCACGTCGAAAGTTGTGAAAAATGATCGCACGAAAATGTTCACGAGTTAATTCCATTTTTTGGCCGAGATGAATTTTTTGATTCCCTGTAAATAAAACAATTAACGATTAAATGACAAAACGTTCTGAGTGATGTTATGCTAAGAAATGTCAAACTTTCCAATGGAAATATCAGATTGCACCTGGCAATACTTAGTGTTGCCTAGTCCAGAAATATATATAGCAACCTATGTATGAGCTGCTTCAGCCTGATCGAACGATTGGTTCTACATTTTACTGTCAACAATTGATGAGATTGAAGCAAGCAATCGAAAAAAGCGGGCAGAACTGATCAACAGAAAAGGCTTCGTCTACCATCAGGACAACGCTAGTCCACACACATCTTTGAGGACTCGGCAAAAACTGGAAGATTTTGACTGAGAAATTTCGATGCATTCACAATAGAGATCTGATCTTGCTCCATCGGATTACCATTTGTTTCGGTCAATGCAGAATTCCCTTAATGAACTAAAGTTGGCTTCAGGAGAAGCTTGTACCAATTACTTAATGTCTCTAGCGTAAAAATGACAAAAAATGGTCGACAAAATGGTGCATATTTGATTCATTCCAGTTCATTATAAATATTATATAACAAAGATAAGTTGAAGTTTGATTAGAAATACGAAAAGACTGCGCTATATGACCATATGATTACAATATGACGTCAAGTTAAATCGAAATTTCTATTTTCCGTTAAAAAAAATTAGAACTTTCGACAACAAAAAGAAAATGTTAAAATTCCAATATTAAAGCCACATTGAACGCTGCTGCACGCCATCCTCATAAATTATTGTGTCATATCGCATCACTACCGTTTAAGTACTAATTAGGTGATTTACATACAATATTTACTATGTAATCTACTCATTAATTGTCAGTCGGTTTTATTTTAAGCACACTTAATGACGTTCTGACGCACACTTAATGACAAAGTAATATTCTAAACTCTAATTAAAGCAATTTTTGCTTATTGCCAGTGTTTGTATGGCTTTTATTACATATACGTGTGTGTACATGAAAGTGTACATATATGTGTGTTGCGTGGGTATATAGGCGTAAAATCAAATAACTAAAAAATTTTGCGTCAGCATTTATTTACTTAGTATCATCACACACATTATGGACAGAAATACACACATACATACATACATGTGCACATCGTTAGTACAGTTATGTCTACCTCTCAAACCTAAAAATTGCGGTTTGAATTACTAATTTGTGAGAAATGTTTACACATCAATATTGACATAGGCACACACAACTACAACAACTGCAAGTGCACGCATAATCAGTGTAAAAAATTGTGTAAATATGTGTATGTATATATATGCGTGTGTGTATGTTGTGCGTGGAAAAAATGCTGCTACCACAAATGTCAACATGATAATTAAATGAATTACGCGCTACTAGGCCACCGCCAACGACACACATACAGATAACCACACGGCCAGCGAAGAATGACGAAAAAGTGTACACTCATACGCCCCGGCGCACGCAACCACAACAAGTATTTAATTAGTTATTGACAGTGAATGCATTTAGCAGGTGTAGGAGCGCAAATAAAAATGTGGGCGTCAAGCAATAATTCACCTGCAGAGGCCGGCCTTAGAGAAAAAAATAGCTAATAACTAATAATTATAAATGAACATAATAATAAGCGTTGCTAAGCAGTCACTATCCCTATTGCGTTGAGCAATCGTAAATGCTTTTGTGTTTTGTAGTGCGTGCGCTTCCGTTGCTCAGAAAGCTAGTGAACGCAAACACATGCAAGTAAATATTCCATATATGCGAATATACAAAATAATAATCACTTTCATTTGAAAGGCTCGTGGCGTGGCAGTTACTTATTTTCTATAAATTGCTCCACTTAATACAGTTGTTGGTGCTGCTGCGTGCGTGCTAGCTTAACGTTGGCATTACATCATCAAATCCACCCAACTAACGGCGTAAAAATGTAGTTGTTATGAACATTTCACCCGCACAAAGTCATTTTATAAACATAAATTATAAAATTAACGCTTAATTAAAAACAAAAATCAACACACACGCACCATACACAAACCAATATATTGAAAGCAATGCGTGTTTTCCTTCAGCATATTTAACATATATGCCTAGCTTTGTAGTATTTCAAGCTTTGTGCTCATTATTTCAATGTATTCCGCACTTAAAGCACACAAAATATCGAAATTAATATTAATTAATTTTTCTGGCTTTTGAAAAACAACAAATTAAGCTTTTCAGAAATTGCACATTAATTAATGTTAAGCACATCTAGTTTCATTAGTGGCTAAAAAAATGTATGCAAACAATGGACCGCTAATAATAATTTAAGCGTTTTATTTTGAGTTTTTTCTAACAGTGAAATGTTTTTCCTACAAAGTAAGCTGATTTTGGTAAACATTAAACATAATAGGTAAGGCTGATCTTTGTTTTAAGGGGTTAAATGTGTTTCCTCGGGTAAAAGATCAGCCTTTTTAAAAAATTTTTTCCAATACATTTTTTTATTGTTAGAAACATACATTATTAACAAAGAAATTCCAAAATTTGTGGAAAAAATATTTTAAACTCGGCCATTGCGACGCCATTTACGGTGATCCCTCGCAAAAAATATGCGCCTGCGTTGGAAGGAAAACTACTTACAGGATCATCTAAAGTGAAAATATTACGTCTTTTTTTTGAAAGCTTAATTTATAACAGACAGAAAAAAAGGAAAATTGTATTTTCAAAAATGCCAAAAATTGCAAATTTCAGTGGAAATTCCGCGAAACTTTTTTTTTCAAATAGTTTTAATTGGATGACAAAATATTTCGCCCATGTCTTTAAGAATTGTACCTCAAAGAACTGTGTAAAATTTCATGAAGATCGGCTGAGTAGTTCTTGAGAAATCTTGCCAATTCAGTTCGAAAACATAGTTCCGAGAAAAACGTGTTTAAAGACGGCACACTTATCCTAGCTAGCCTCGAGCACATAAGTTCTCAAGTCCGCATCTCCGGAACTATTACTCCAACCAACTAGAAAATTTAGGATAATATCCTAAAAATGTTGGCAAATTTAATAAGATATTAATAAAATTCGATTTCTCGAAACCCATGTAAGCCATTAAGGGTGTATTCTACTCTAGAAATCAAATTTTGGGCAGTTTTTTTAATTTTATTTACAAAAAAAAAAACAAAAATATTTCTACCATCCATTTTTTATGGTGCTTTTACTGATATCTTAAGAATACAGAAAAAAAAATTTTACAACAAAAAAAAATAATAAAAATTAAAATAACTAGTGGGAGAGGAAGAGGCAGGTGTAAAAAAATGGCTCTTCCTGGTCACATTGATCCAGACTCTTCTGGTGGTGTGAAAAAACAAAATCAAAAGAAATTCTTAATCAGTAAGGATGCTGTTATAGTCCGGGAACACGAAAAAAAAAAAATTTTAAATGGCGACTGCTTGAAAATAAAAATCATCTTTTACGCTTTTTTTGGAAATTCCTGAATTTATGAAAATATTGAAAACAAAAATACAACACGATGCTGGTAGGAACGATAAAGGATTATATAAAGAAGGTTTACACATTTCAAGTAAATCTGTTGTATAGAACTTAAGATAACGCCGGTACCTTGTGGAAAACAAGTTTAAAGAAAAAAAGTAGAAAAACCGCGATTTTATTCAACTTATAAGCGAAAGGGTTTTTGATCGGTCAGTTGGTAATGCAACTGTACCCTATAGTGGTCCGATATTAGTAGTTCGGAGAAATGAACTTCTTGTCCAAACTGAGCAACTTGTTCTATTATAAACTGGCAGACAGAAGAAACTGATTAATTCGACTCAGTCGGTGTTACAAACTATGCGACAAACTGGAGAAAATTTTAAGAATTTTATATCAATTAATGTATTTACTTCAAAGATCTGATTCCTAACTCTTGCATTCTGGCTTTATTTTTCGTACAAATTAAATTTTTTTTTTTAATTCTACTACTATGCATAAAAATTAAGGTGATATTGTATTTATTTCAAAAATCGAAGAAAACAGTTAACATGACATTGATTTTTGAACGACTTTGGAGCGATTTTTTTGGTCTCGGCTCTCTTCTGGCACGATATTGGCTCGATTGATCGGTTTTTTCGGTTTCGCAAGCATAGATCCAAGTCTCGTCGCCAGTTATAATGCATTGCATGACACCCTGGTAGTCGGAAAACATCGTTTCACACACTTCAACGCGACGCCTTTTTTCCAAAAAATTCAATGTTTTCGGTACCAGTCGAGATTTGACGCGCCTGAGGCCCAAAACATCCTTCAAAATGGTATTGGCTGATCCTTTCGATATGCCAACTTCATCAGCAAGGTCTCTAATTGTTAATCGACGGTTTTTCAACACCAAATCCTTGATTTGTTGAACGTGAGCTTCGACGGTTGAAGTTGATGGTCGCCCTGGACGCTCTTCGTCTTCGACACGTTCACGGCCGGCTTGGAACTCACTATACTACTTGTAAACATTGTTTTTAGACATAGCCTCATCACCAGAGGCTTTCTGCACCATCCTCAACGTATCCGCAGCAGAAAATTGATTCCGTAAACAAAATTTAATGCAAATTCTTTGCTCAACAAATTTCGACATCGCAAAAAACGAAAAAACTCACTTTTAGCAGCTCACAAAACGACACGTATCTGAAACACTAATGAATATTTTGACATGAAATTTGACATAAATGTGACTGACAATACTACCAACCTAAAAATAAAAAAATTCTCCAAATCCTTCAACGCGCGCAGTTTAAATTCAAATCTCACCTTATTTTTTGGACACAGTAGTAGACAAAAAGAAATGTTTTTCAAATCAAGAAAGCTAAACAATCTCTACGCCTTTTCCACCTAGTTCCTTTCTTTTCTTATTGCAAAAAGATGAGAAAATAAAAAACAAAATAGGTATACTTGGAAAAACTATAATTTTTTTTCTCAACTTCGTCTTCAATACACACCTACTCATGCTAAAACTTCTTTACACCAACTAATAAATACGTCTTGTAGAGATCGTAAAAGTAGGTTACCTCCTCGTTTGATTCATATTTCTAACCACCAAAGAGACTTTTACAAGTTGTCAAACAAAAACAAAGAAACAGCACAAGTTCACATCAAGAGAACACGGTGGTCGAGACAGCAATTCCAAATTCAAATGATTTTACTGTGGTGATAAATAGTCATGGTGAAAAAAAAATTTTTTGGACACTCTGAACTCGGTAGTCACCTTCCTTCCTCCGGCCAATAGGACAACCTTTGCCTTCTTCGAAGCATATTCGGCAGCTAAAGTATATTTTTCGATGGTTGTGTCAAGCCAGCGGATCAGCCTGTCGTCTTTGTTTATGAAACAACACAAAACTCCTTCCAATTGTGTTCAAACAACTTAAAACTTTGCTGAAAGTGGTCTCTTAGTTGCGCATATTGTCTTAACTGGGCAAAGGTAACATTAATCGTGCTTACTGGCTCTCGTGACTAGTCTAGGTGTTTCCAGGCATTCTTTTGAGACGCCTACTGTCTTATCTAACTCCCCCCATCATTTAATCAGCGATCTGCCAGTAAGAGATCTTACACTTTTGTCATGTTCTTCGCCGGAGCACATTGACAAGGCCCGAGAATTTCTAAAACAATTTTTGATGAAGAATATTTTATACATCTAAGCGCTGAATTCACTGGGCTATTTCTCTTTCGCAAACAACTTCGAATTACCGAAATTTATTTAGCCTTAATTTTTTTCTTGACAAAAACTCTCGATTACTCTTTTAAAGTAGTATCAGCGTTGTTGGTGTAAATATAATCAATTCAATTAAACAATGCCTTCAAAATTAGCTTCTGATCAAATATGATTCGTACTGACACATTTCATTCCATTTTTTCCACTTTTATTATGGGACCAAACAGATCATCTCCGATTTTATATATATTTTATATATGTATATTAAGAGAAAATATTAAACTTCTTCTTCTTCTTTACTGGCGTAGACACCGCTTACGCGATTATGGCCGAGTCAACAACAGCGCGCCAGTCGTTTCTTCTCTTCGCTACGTGGCGCCAATTGGATATTCCAAGCGAGGCCAGGTCCTTCTCTACTTGGTCCTTCCAACGGAGTGGAGGTCTTCCTCTTCCTCTGCTTCCCGCAGCGGGTACTGCGTCGAATACTTTCAGAGCTGGAGTGTTTTCATCCATCCGGACAACATGACCTAGCCAGCGTAGCCGCTGTCTTTTAATTCGCTGAACTATGTCAATGTCGTCGTATATCTCGTACAGCTCATCGTTCCATCGAATGCGATATTCGCCGTGGCCAACGCGCAAAGGACCATAAATCTTTCGCAGAACCTTTTTCTCGAAAACTCGCAACGTCGACTCATCGGTTGTTGTCACCGTCCAAGCCTCTGCACCATATTGCAGGGCGGGAATTATGAGAGACTTATAGAGTTTGGTTTTTGTTTGTCGAGAGAGGACTTTGCTTCTCAATTGCCTACTTAGTCCGAAGTAGCACCTGTTGGCAAGAGTTATCCTGCGTTGGATTTCTAGGCTGACATTGTTGGTGGTGTTTACGCTGGTTCCAAGATAGACGAAATTATTTACAGCTTCAAAGTTATGACTGTCAACAGTGACATAAGTGCCAAGTCGCGAGTGCGACGACTGTTTGTTTGATGACAGGAGATATTTCGTCTTGCCCTCGTTCACTGCCAGACCCATTTCTTTTGCTTCCTTGTCCAGTCTGGAGAAAGCAGAACTAACGGCGCGAGTGTTGAGGCCGATGATATCAATATCATCGGCATACGCCAGCAGTTGTACACTCTTATAGAAGATGGTACCTTCTCTGTTAAGTTCTGCAGCTCGAACTATTTTCTCCAGAAGCAGGTTGAAAGAGTCGCACGATAGGGAATCGCCTTGTCTGAAACCTCGTTTGGTATCGAACGGCTCGGAGAGGTCCTTCCCGATTCTGACGGAGCTTTTTGTGTTGCTCAACGTCAGTTTACACAGCCGTATTAGTTTTGCGGGGATACCAAATTCAGACATCGCGGCATAAAGGCAGCTCCTTTTCGTGCTGTCGAAAGCAGCTTTGAAATCGACGAAGAGGTGGTGTGTGTCGATATTAGGAGAAAATATTAAACTACAAAATAAAAATTATTTTATGTAAAAAAAAATAAACAAAATGGCGTAAATATCAACGATCCCGTTGAGTGACATTTTTTGTGGCCGTCAACTTCTCGGCTAGGCTTCTTATTTGAAACGGAAAAAAGTAAATTTTTTCTAATCAAGAAGCTTTTTTTAAGTGTGTAGTATAACCGCTGTATGAAGTGCAGTTGTTCCGGGACATATTTCTTCGAAAATATTCGTCGTTTGCTAATGAAACTTCAAGACTATATTTTGAATAGTTTTTTCAATTGATTAAAACGATATTTTTTTTTTTTCATTTTTGAAAATTCTCGAGGTATCTCCCCTCTTAAGCTTTAGCTGTGATGGTTTTCAGTAAAACGTTTGGTTAAGCATCGATTTTGCAACCTCTACTCGACGTCGCTTTTGCAATATTATCAGGTCTCATACCCAAAACATTTACCAAAATTCATCATTAACAGGTGTGTATGGATTGCTCACAAGTTTTCGATGACTTCACGAACTAAATGATATGTGTCAGCAAAAAAATTAGAGAATCATTTTGCGCCGCAGCTTAAATGGGTCAGTCCGAGTCAAATTTGATCATATACCTCCTATAAATAATTTAGTAATTATTCAATATTTGCTAGGCAACCTCAGTGACTAGAGCTCTACTAAAATATACTCTCACCAATTTAACCTTTTATTGCCTACTAATTTTCTTTTTAGACTTAATACACCACAATTCCTAACAATTTACACACGCACACCTAAATATTGGTGCTTAATTGAAATTTTACATATCTTAATTTCATATCAAAATTTAATTTAATTAATGGTGTTCCCGACTTCCAAACAAACAAGCGACTAAATGAATTGTCAAAATCTTGCTTCGTGTCTTCTGAGTCACTTGATTAAACGCGCCGCACTGCTTTTAATTTATGAAACTAAACTTTTAATGAATTCGACCTCAATCAATTAAAGCGGAAATCAAATTGTGTTAAGGCGAAACTAAGCTGTAAGTAATTATCACACAACACTTTCAACACTGCTCATATGTTACGTATACGCCATGTGGTAGGGCCAGCATACAAAGCAGTACAGAATGAAGCGAAGAAGACGAATGAGAGCAAGTGGCGGCGCGTGATTGACAAAAACCATGCATGTTTGATGGATTGCTGTACAAACTTAAGTCTATCTTTGTATGTATGTATGTAAATATGTAAACATATATGTATTTACAAGTATATATGTATGTTTACATGGCAAAAAGGTTTCTTGCCCAGATGTCAAGCCAATGAAACAGTTTTACGAAACAAAGCGAAAAGTAAAACATTTCAAGTTACTTACTTGCTAGCTAACCTAGCGCAACTAAATCTGTCATGCGCAAATCTGTCGCTCGAACTCAACTTTGCTATTATCCTTTTATAACTTCGGGTTGTGGCGGTGGCTTTGTGACTTCTCCCGGCGTCAACTGTTTAAGCATTCACAGCAGCACGCATATAATTTGCAATATATGTGTGAAATATGCATGACTCTTCTCATACATATTTACTTATAAGCAAAGATAACTAAGTCTCGATATATAGATCTATAAAGACACGGCGGGCGTTATTTTCTATGTGTGAAATACTCACATATGCTGTCAATCGACGAGCATCACACACAAGTATTTATGTGTGTATTAGGGTGTACGTTATTTCACAAATTGACTTCATTTGCATCACTTAGAAGTAAACATCGGAAGCCCTATAAAATGTATAACTAAATATCAACATGAGGAGCATAGTTGATTTAGCCATGTCCGTCTGTCTGTTTATACGTTAACTATTCCTACAGTTTTTGAGATATCGTTCTGATATTTTACACACCTTATTTTCTTCTCAAGAAGCTGCTTATCTGCCAGAGCGGCCGATACCGGACTACTATTGCATATACCTGTCATACAGATTGAACGAACAGTATAAAGTTCTTTTATAAAAAAATTGTTTATTTGATGAAATATCTTCACAAAATTAGCAACGCATTTTTGTCCAGAGCAACCTATCTGCAGTCTCTGAAATTTTTTTTTAAATCGGACCACTATTGCATATATCTGCCATACAAATTGAACGATCGGAATAAAGTGCTTGTATGGAAAACTTTTACATTTGACAAGATATATTCACGAAATTTGGTATATATTATTTTCTAAGGCAACAATGTAATCTCCGAAGAAATTGTTCAGATCGGTTAACTATAGCATATAGCTACCATACAAACTGAACGATCGGAATCAAGTTCTTGTATGGAAAACTTTCACATTTGACAAGATATATTCACGAAATTTTGTATATATTATTTTCTAAGGCAACAATGTAATCTCCGAAGAAATTGTTCAGATCGGTTAACTATAGCATATAGCTGCCATACAAATTGATCGGAATAAAGTGCTTGTATGGAAAACTTTTACATTTGGCGAAGTATCTTGAAAAAATTTGGCATAGCTTATTATCTAAGGCAATGGTGCAATCTCAGCAGAAACTGTTTAGATCGGATCACTACAACATATAGCTGCCATACAAACTGACCGATCAAAATTAAGTTCTAGTAAAAAAAATGTTATAATTGTGAAGAGTATTAAAGCTTCGTTTTAAGCATAATTGAGAATTTTTCTTGTTTTTTTTTTTTTTTTTTGTAACCAACGTCACCTGAACTTTCAGTTTAAGCCCTTATTATTTTCAATTTAAACCCAACTCCTTTTATATGGAATTTTTTTCATATTTTGCAAAAAATTTTATGTTATCAAAGCAAATAATTCTACAACTTTAAAAAAAAATATATAATTTCTACAACAAAATTTGCCGTTCTAAAGATTTAAAGTTATGCTTCAAAGGTAACGTGTTCATACAGTACATCATGGCGTATGAGCAACACAAAATGTACAAATCTCCTATATGAATACTCATTTGATTTCATGTAAAACTTTGAATGGGCATTACATTGGGCAAAACCTGAAAATAAAAACAATTTGGACTATAACGGACACCCTAATATATGTAGATATAAATATTATATTGTTTTTGTGTCTATCTAAGCGTTTAAGCCCGTGTAAGTGGCGACAAAATTTTCGCAACGGCAATCAATGCTGTCAACGCGTAACTTTGACGAAAGCTACAACAACTCAGCAGATGACAACAACAATAATTATATGTGAGCATACATGCAATGACAGCTAACAGACGACAGGCGACAACAGACAGCAGACAACTAAAGTCACAGCAAAGTGAATTACATAACACGTCAACAACAACAAAATTAGTTGTCTCAAAAAAAAAAAAAAAAAACAAAAACTAGCAACGAAGACAAGCTGCTCATATGTCCCCTTGCTTTCAGCGAAACAACCACACAGACACAAAATTACATCTGGTACACATATATAATTTCAAATACAAATGTACGTCTGTGTTAGTGTAAACAGCCAACTAAACTCTTTAATCTACTTTCAAGGCGTTTGGCTTGAGTTGGGAGACAACTACATTTTGTTAGCGTCTTTACACCTTTCAGTTGTCCTTGTGTAGCTGCAAAGCATTTGCCGCCGTGTCGAAAGCGCTTATGTACTCACTCGCATAAATACTAAATATTGGCTTTTATATGAGCAAACGGTTACTGGCAAGTGACATCTCGAAAATTTGCAGCTAAAATTTAATTAATCAATTAAGCTGGCAATTCTAGATAGCCTGTTCGCATATTACAGCCAAACTGCATATGTGATTGTGAATGTTTGAACGCCACTTGTATTCAGTTACACTGTCTCTTCCTAAAGTGCGTCCTTTTGGACGGAACTTTGCTGTAAATGAATACTTCATGTCCAGCAAGATATAGCAAACAATAATTTGTGTCTTGATACTTCAAAAAAAAAAACTACAGGGAAAGTAAATTGAAACAATCATCTGCGAAAATTATCCATACTGAAGCTTCAGGGAAACTTGCGCAAAAACTTCCGCTAAAGTTTTCGCTTGATCACCATAAAAAATGCTGCCTTGCACAAATTTTTCTAATTTTGGAAATGTTTTATTCCCGCAAAGAATGAGCTTTCTCATTTGCGGTCTCAAGGGTTTCCTACAAAAATTTTGTTCGATCAATTTGTGTGATATCGATATCTTACACTCCAACAAACGAGGAGCTTCTTGGTGAGAAGGCGATGGATGCAAAGTTTCACCAACTGAAATATATGCAGACAAACGAACACGTCTAAATCGACTCCATCCGTCAAGTTGATCATTTAAATATATACAAACATCGTGGCAAAGTTAAGGAGTAACATGGGATTCCTCTTGTAAAAAACAGTCTTTTGAACAATTTTTTTCTCATATAAAAAATTAAATATTCTATTAAAATTTTTATTGTTACAAACATACAACTTTAACAAAGAAATTTCTAGAAAAAATATTTATCGCCCAATACGCCGAGATTTCCGGTGACCCCTCGCAAAAATATACGCCCAAGTTGGCGGGATAACTCCTTAAAGGATCATCTAAAATGAAAAAATACGTGTTTTAGTTTAAACCTTAACTAACAACATGGACGAAGAACTGAAACTGAAAAAAATTTAAATTGCGCGAGATTTTTTTTAATAGTTGTAAAATCCTTCATCTAAATCCTTAAGGTTTGTATCTCAAAGACATAAGTAAAATTTCATGAAGATCAGTTGAGTGTTTCTCAAGAAATCTTGCCAACCGAGCTCGAAAACGGGTCGACTTAAAAATTTAGGACAATATTGAATAGGGTTTTGCAGAAACTAATAAGGCAATAAATAGAAATCGATTTTTTGAAATCCGTAAATCCATGCAATTTCTTAATATGCCCTGTTCATGGCATAGAAATTATTTAACAGCCACTTGATTTTAGGGCTGCATAGTTTAAACGGAATATTCTATGACCTCTTCAAAGATCAAAATCTTAGCTATGCTTTTATATTCAGACTACTCCACTCATAACTAAGTGAACACCAACGTCGTCATTCCCGTTTATTTCTTCGAGGCTTTCAATGTTTTTTTTTAGCCGTTTTCTTAACTTAGTGACTTGAGGAAATGTTCTTTTTATAATATAAATTCACTTAGCTTTCTTATGCTAGCATTCTTTAAGTGTTTACTTCTCTAATAAAAAGAAATAAAAATAAATGGCGCCACGAAACTTTTTTCTGGAATATTTATATTGCTTAACATTCTTAAAAAGAAGTAGAAGAAGGCTTTTCCTGTGGCAGTTTTTAAGGGGCTATACCAGTGGGACGCATGAAAATTTAGGCGATTTTCATGAATTTTTTTTTAAAGAAAGTACTAGATTGCATGTTTCAACGATCTATGGACGTAAAAAAGTATATTTTTAGCTATATTAGAAATTTTTTTTTTTACAAAAATATTGAAAAATAACGGAGTTATGTGCTGTCTGCGGAAATGCCGAAAAAAAAGTGCCTCAACTGCTGGAATGATTCCGGTTGAATGAGTAGCTGAAACAAAAAAATTCAAAATGTTTATTAAATCTAAATATATTTTCTATACAGTGAACTACGATCTTTGAAAAATATGAAAAATTAAAAAAATGGCGTAATTTTGAACAAAAAAAATATTTTCTTTACGAAAAAAATGGACGTTTTTTTAATGCCAAATTGACAATTTTCAACCAATCAAAAATATCGTAGTCCATTATATAGCAAATGTATTCAACTATACCCAGTTTTAATTTGAAGTCGATCGGTCAACTTCTCGTTAAGTTATGATGTCAGCAATTTTGAAAAATGTCGTTTCGAAAAAAACGCGTTTAAAGTTTCACTTATGTATATACGTTTGCACCTCTGAGCGGTCGCTATTTAGAACGCTGCCGTTCAAAAACTATTCAAGATACGACCCAGCCGATTTTACAGGATATTTTTGAATGTATAAGCTATGGAAAAAGTAAAAAAAAAAAATGTTTGAAAGTGTCACACTGGTGGGGCTATCTTAAAGCATATACAGCTTTACTGTAGTATATACCGTTGAAGAAATAACAGTTTTCATATGCCTTCTCCATAAATTTTTGTATTTCATATAAAACACTCGATTCCGTAGAAATTACTACTTAACTGATTTTCTAAGAAAATCTCAGTTTATAAATTCTTAATAATTTTCATAATAAAAAAATGCTACTGCTACAACAACATTTTTCTCAGAGATGTTGAAATATCCTCCCAAATATATACAGCAAAATTTCTCATTACGAACAGTCCTTCTAACCGGATACCTGACATAAAACATTTTTCATTTTGGCAAGTTGTTTCCTGAATATTCATTCATCTTAAGTACGTTCGCATCCATAAATATACATATATTTTTTTTTTTTGTTGTAAAATATTAAACATTGAATTAATTACAACTTCTGTCCGGTTATGAGATATTTCACTCTAAATGTGTTTCAAAGCAGTCCAACGTTTACTTTTATCATCCTTAATGCTCATCCATCAGCCATTAAAGTTTCCAACTAAGCAATTTTCTCTTTTCCAAATAATTACAACTAATAAGAATTTCTTCGGAAGAATATAATATTAATTTTAATAACCAGTTTAAATCACTTTGCTGCCATAGTTAGTACACAACACAAATTTTCTTAATTTCATGTTATTCCACAAAAGCTACTTTCAAACAATAATTCTCGCCTGACACCTACACACTTTGCCAGCAACAACACTTGCTGACAGCAACTTCCTACGCCCAGACAAATGCGTATGTGTCAATTAGTCGCATTATTTATTGCTCTAATAATGTCTGGTATTCTCGCAACATTCGATTATTGATTACGTTGGATGCATTCCTGGCAGCAGAGTTAATCATGACTTCAGTTATTGCAGTGAATTGCCGATGTGCAGCGCCTTCGCAACAAATATGCAACAACCAAAAAAAACAAAAATTCTTGAATATTTGCTTGAAATTGCCAAATCTACACATATCTCCAAAGTTATTGTACGCTTGATATGTAGGAGTGTGTTTTTGTGTGTGTGTGTAAGTGGTTGCATAACTTTCGGCTTGGAATTTCAAATAAATGATTGACCAACAAGCAAGCCACATGACAATCATTGCAGCCACCCAGTTGGCATGTGGGCCTCTTAGGAGGGTTTATCTCTTCTTTTGGCTTCTGAGGATTTTGTCTCTGCAACTCAACACATGTCAATCACCGGCTCTGTGCACACTCATCGCTCATAAGTTATTTGCCATTTTCCTGCTTGACAATTCAGTTGATGCGGGATGTTAATGTGTTAGATATGAGTGTCATAAATGATTATGCTGGTGTAAATAAATACTTGCAATGAAAATAAAATATCAATTTATTTTTAGAAAAAAACCCAAATTAATATAAACTCGATATCAACTCAAGCTCAAGAATGAATGAATTAACTCGAACTTATATTTAAATAAATTTTATGTTATATTAAAGCTGACTAAAAGCTGAAAACCAACCGCTCAAACATTAACTCAAATATAGACCAGTATTAAAGCTCTAGCATAACTGCATTCAAATTTGAAACGCGACTTAAATCTTGCTTTGTGGAGGAATTAACTGTCAAAATTAGAAAAAATTGCAAGAAAATTATTTAAATAAAATACCAACTAAAGCTTAACTCAGAAATATAAACTTAAACGCTACACCTCAATACTCAAATGTGTGTTACTTGTGTAATGCACAGAACACCACTCAAGTTTGAACTCAAATGAAAAACTTAAATGAAACCAAAACTTAGCTTCTCGCGGTTTTTATTTTCAATACAACCCAACACTCAAAAGTCAACCCAAATATCATATTAGATTGATTTAATGTTTTAATCCCAATTCCAACTTCACTTCAAATTATTTTATATTCGAGAAATACTCATATTTAGACTCCAACTAAAGTATAAATTCACACTTAATACAAAAATAGACTCTTAGACATGGAATAAAAGTAAATCACGAACTCCAAAGAACTTTGCCAACTTTAATCTGAATTCATATTAAGCTATAAGCTTTATATACAGCTCAAAGTTCAAGACACTCGAATTCTCACTCACAGCAGTATTAAAAGTTTAACTAAAAAGTTAACTCAAAACTCTGCTTATAATTTCACTCTTACTAAAATAAGAAATAAAATAGTTTCACTCAAAATTCTGCTCAAAATTGCACTCCTACTCGAAATTGCAAATAAAACTATTCAGTTTTAGACTTTATTTTAAACACAAATGCTACAATAACTCTAAATTATTATTATATACTCAACCTTAACTTCAGTTAATACAATCCTAGCATTAAACTCAAAATATCACTCATACTTTATCACTTATCCAAATTAAAAAATATAAGTTACTCAGAACTGTAATTAAAGAAGTTCTACGACTTGCACATATATTCAAATAGAGAAAAACAAACTCGAAAATTGAATCTCATCCTACTCAATTTAAAAAATATTACAACCACTCAAATAGTTCAAAAAAAATTATTCTACTCTAGAAGTTTTTTGAATTTTATTTAAAATAAAACAAAAATAATTTTTACTATCCATTTTTTTATGGTTTTTATTGATATCTTAAAAATACAGAAAAAAATTTCACAAAAAAATATTAAAAATTAAAATAATAAAAGGAGAGGGAGAGACAGGTGTAAAAAAATGGCGCATCCTGGTGACATTGATCCTGACTCTCTTGGTTGTTTGAAAAAAAAGTCAAAAGAAATTCTTAATCAGTAAGGATGGTTTTATAGGCCGGGAACACGAAGAAAAATTTTATTGAAAAATGGCGACTACCTGAAAATAAAAATCACTTTTTACGCTTTTTTTTTAGAAATTCCTGAATTTTTTTTTAAATATTAAAAGTAAAAATTTTGACACGATTATGGTGAGAACGATAAAGGATTATATAG
This sequence comes from Bactrocera correcta, assembly GCA_027475135.1. NCBI lineage: Eukaryota > Metazoa > Arthropoda > Insecta > Diptera > Tephritidae > Bactrocera > Bactrocera correcta. Next base: position 121,025,947 of record CM050323.1, read on the forward strand.
AAAAGGTTCACACAAAATTTCAAGTAAATCGGTTGTACAGAACTTGAGATAATGCCGTGGACCGTGTGGAAAAACGAAGTTTCGAGAAAAACGCGTTTAAAGTTTAGGAGACAATTCTAGTGAACACGGACGCCACCTCACAAAGTCGGCTGTATCTCCGAAAATAAGTTGAATTTTGAAAAATCTTTCCAAGTTCCCATTTTTGAAAGTCTAACCTTTAAATATATGAAAAAAATCGAATTTTTCAAAATTCTAGAGTAGAATACCCCCTTAACTCACTAAACCCGCACTCAAACCTCAAAATTGAACTAAAAACTACAACTTGAAATGTAACGAACATTTCTACTTCAGCTTAAAATTGATATAAAACCGAAAATAGGTGTCAGAGTCTACTGAAAATTAAAACTCCACTCAAATTTTCCATTTGGTTTGTAACACCCAGAAGGACATCAGGGCTCTATAAAGTATATAAACAAGTGATCATGGTGACGAGCTGAGTCGATTTAGCCATGACCTTTTATCCATATACGTATCTATATGAGAGTGAACTATTCGCTCAGTTTTTGAGATATTGACTTGAAATTGTGTACATGTCTTTTTTTCTACAATAAGTTGCTCACTTTTCGAAAATGTCGATTTCAAACCACTTTAGCAGATAGTTGCCAAACGAACTGGCCGGTCCCAACCAAGTCTTAGTACGAAAAACTGAAACTTGTTTGTTGGATAAAATATCTTTCTGAAATTTGGCAAAATCTATTTCTAAAGAAAACGCTATAATCTGCGAAGAAATTGTACAGATCGAACCATAGAGCTGACACACAAACAACTGACCTGCCAGAACACTGCACTCCGGACCACGACAGGTTGCCTTTTAGTATCTCCCATCGAACATCTACATAGTGAGACGCTTATGCTCCCAATTAAGAAACATAATGAACCCCTCTCCAAGCAGTTTCTGCTGCGATTTTTTCTCAGAAATCACCCCTGCAGCTAACTGCTCGGAGCGGTACCGCCTCCTAAGAACATCGAGAGTCCTTTCCTCAATTACGTCGACGACAGCGAACAATACGGCGACCGGATTTCTGACGCAACTAACCTCCGTCAGGTACTGACCGCCATTCACAGTGAAGCTAACAACACCTTCACCGACTCCTTTTCAGTGAATGGCGTTCTTGGAGTCAAATCACCACCCATTGCAGACGAAGAGCTTGAGTTGCCGAGAAAAACGCGAGTGACCCTTGCGCAACCGCGCCCTGGGTATTGTAGCAGGTTAAACTCATACTTGTCCAGAATAGACCCCGACATATCCAACATATGTTCTTCTTGCAATGAGTCTCCGCATGATACTGTCCACCTCTTAGCATGGCACGCCATTTAGCTTCAGTGCTGCCGATCTTCACTTTGTTTGTTTTTTTTTTTTGTGTGAAATGGAAACTCACAGTAAATCTCTATTTCGAGCCTCGAGTGAAATTCTGAGTATTGCATATAACCACTAATATATGCGAATTTATAAAAAGAAGAAAACAAAATTTTTTATTAAACAATTAGTGACCCAAACAGGTTTTGGTGACCCACGTATACTTAAAAAATATTTCTTGATAATACCTACATACCAAAAGAGTATCCCATTTTCAAAGATTTGACGTTGTATTTCCCTTCATTTTTATTTTTTATTTTTTTCATTTCTGTTGCTTTTGCAACGTGCATAAGCCATAAATCTGGGAAAAATAAAATCTGAAAATATGCATTCCCATTTGCCATTGAAGTTTTGTGACACATCACACAGAAAGCTACAGCTCATTGCATAAATACCTATTCATATTTTGACGTATGACTTCAAAGCAGCAAACTGCGTTGCTTCAACGCTTAGCCATCAACGGCAGCCAAACAAATGCAAGCCAGCAGCGCCAAATGCTGTGAAATCTGTCCGCACACACCAACATATATTCGCTTATACATATTTATATTATATATATATATATGTATATATGTACATATATTAGCGTGCTTTAAGCAAGAAATCGACCATATGTACAGTATATGTCGGCAGGCATGTTCAGCATGACAGAAGCTGTGTTGTGCGAAAGTATGCGAAAGCATTAACATAACAGCAGTGGCCGGAATGCTGAACTTTAATGATGCATTTGCGTCTGTTTCCCACTCACACACGCACACATGTTTGTTGCACATATGTACATACTTACAAATAAACGCTGGTACACACGCACACCCACACATGCACGCTTATAAAGTTTTAGTTGTGAGCACATGCTTATGATTTCCAATGCACTGCCATAATACTCTTCAAAAGTAACCGAAAATATGAATGGAACTATGCTTGTATGTGTGTGTGTGTGGATGTATATATAAACAGTTATGTGTGTAGAACAAGTGGCAGGGCGCACGAAAGTCAAGCAGCACGCAAACGAGGGAAGCAAGCAGGAAAAAGAATTTTGAATGATGGATTTTTGTGAATTCTCGTAAAATGTTTCGCAAGTTGGTAGCATCCACCGTAACGGTGGTTTGCTTTACATTGCCAGCAGTAAATGTAAAATTCTTCAACTTGTATTATCGAGTTGTGGTTAAGTTGGTTGTACTTGTTGTGCTTGCTATTCTTGCTGGTTGTTGTTATTGTCGGTATGTGTTTACCATTGCTGGCGCTGCGAGAGAGAATATCGAAAATTTGGTATATTTCTAAAGTTACTGAATGCATGAAGTACTTGCCACATTCATAAACTCACATACACTCACCCGAACACATACACATTCGCACATAACACTTCGCTTCTTTTATGCCCCCCAACTTGTGTATCAGCGTCAGGCCACTGCTTATGCACTTAGTGCATGAGCGCCAGTACTTTGCACGCAAATGTGAAGGGATTGGCAAAAAAATTCGAAAATTCTCATACATCACGTTGCAACAACCAGAACTTCACATACACACTCTCACACACAGAACCACACACCACCCGGGGAGCGTAGGAAATTGCAGTTTCATGCAGGAAATATTTGCATATATTGCGGCGTTGGCAAAAATACTTATGAGAATTCTGATAAACACTTCTGTGTGCTAATGCATTTGCAATTTTTTTGCACACAAATTTTGCTTTTTTTACTTTTATTTTGGTGTTTGAGTGTATGTGTGTGAGGCTCTTTTGTTTATTGGCCGGAGAATTGGCATATGATCGTAAGCTATTTTGCCAAATAAATTTCGAGCTTCGTATGAACAACACAAGAGAAGTTTCACACAGACAAATATATACATTGTGAAGCGAGCATAGAAATCAGCTTAACTGTACTTTTTAATAAACAGAGAAAGTGTTCGGCTGCAACTAATACATGAGCTTAGAAATTTCTATGCAATTTCTGCATTAAGTTCGTATATTTGGTATAAATTCATTAGAACTCGTCTAAATTGTGTAAAATATTTATTCACAGACAAGAATGTGGAATAAATTGGAAGAGAAACTAATAAAACAGAATTAATAAAAAATCAACAGACAAGAGAAACTAATAAAACAGAATTAATAAAAAATCAACAGACAAGAGAAATCGTTAATTTCGGCTGCTCCGAAGCTACAACACGCTTCGCAAGTATGTTCAAACAAGTTTCAATACAAGCACTAAATTTCTGCCGGGCAGCTACTCGCTATAGTCGTCCGATCTGAACAACTTCTTCGGGAATTTTACCCTCGCTCTAGGCAAAAAGCCGAGCTAAATTTTTTTAAAAATATCTCGTGAAATGAAAAAATTTTGCATACAAGCACTTGATTCCACTCATTCAGTTTGTACTGCAGCTATAACATCTAGTGATCAAATCGAAAAAATTTCTTCGGTGATTGTATACTTACCATCAGCAATAGCCAACATGCCATAGTATATGATGGCATCTCGAAAAATGAAAAAAGTTTTCCATACAATTGACTTCAATCGTTTGGTTTCTATGGCAGCCATATTTTATAGTGTATCGATTTAAAAGGTAGGCAGTTTCTTGTTAAGAAGTGAACGTGTACAAATTTCCAGATCGATATATCAAAACTTAAGAAGCTAGTTCATATGAGTATATGTATACACACCGCTGACAGACATGGCTAGATCAACTCAAATCGTCACACTAAACATTCACATACATATATACACCTTACATTGGGTTATCTGAAGATTCCTTCAGAGTATTATAACCTACACGGTGAAGGAAATAGTCTGCTTCGATTCTACGAGTTTAGTAAATCTGTTACAAAAATCAAATAATGACTTGTCAATATTGAAGACATTGCTAAAGAAGTCAATTCGCGATACAAAAAAGTAATTAATAAAACAATAAAAAAAACTGAAAGCGAAAACATAAAAATCACCCCGAAAAAAACTCCATACAGCAATATTGCAATTGAGTGTTATGGATTGAAAAAATTTGATTTTGTTATACACACAAACTGCTCTTTTCCACTTGCTCAAGTACAAACAGTTAAAAAGCTCTGTACTGACGCAAGTCACAATATTCAAAATATCACTTTTTTGCATGAATTATGATTCGACAGTGGGCTTGGCTGCTTCAAAGAAGCATGCACCTAAAAGCTCGATATTAATACCCAACTTTGAGTCTGTTACTCGGCCTATACATTCATTGACAACACATATTTTTTATGTACCCTAAAAAAGAGTCAACTTTTACTCAATGTGATGTCAGTGACATTTTTTCTAAGTTCCATTATATTTTCCCCTACTCTCGTATTTAAATTAGTTTCACTTTATCTCCACAGCAGTCAACAGACACTTTTCTGCAATAAATATTGCTCCGGCGTATAATTGCCACATACAATTTGTACAATTTTTCGCTAGACAGCTATATATCATGCAAAAAAAAATGATTTCTAACATAACATTTCCTATACCAATGCCAATTTGCATGAGTTAACTGGCGAGTAAACACAAAAACAACCAACATAACTGTAAACTTTTTTCACATAACACACATATATACCAAATATTTGCATATCAATTTTTCAACATTTTACCAAAAGCCAAAGGTCACTTCACATTTCGACACTTTACGGAGATAGACCGAGCAATAACTGCATGTGGCATGTTGCAAGTTGCATATATGACGCATGTGATGTGTTTTATGAATTCAACGACAAGTGTGATTGTAGATTGAGCACCATCACCATCATAGTGGAACACGCCAATTCCGAGAACAAACAAATTGCCGCAATCCAATGTCTGGCAATTGTAGCAATATAGAATTGCAGTAGTAGTAGTAAACATTTTGCAACAATTTAATAAATACGCAGCAAAGCAGTGCAGCAATAACAGTGCCTATACAAACCAAAATACTGGCACTGAGATGAGCTGCGAATGCAGAAAAAGCTAAGGCAGTATTAGCATCTGTGGACCAGACTAAATTATTGGCAAACTCGATGGCATAACCGGCAACGAGGGAGCTAAATGAATGACAGCACAGCAAGTAGCAATTTTACACATCGAAAAAGATTTTATGCAGTTTTGTTAAAGACAACAACAACCACAGATTTTCAGAACTCCACCTCAAATTGTCTACATTGTGCTCTATCACTGGTCACATGGTCTACATATGCAGTGGCATTGCTTCATGCTGTTGCCGTCTGTGTCAAGTGACTAGTTCTTCCATACTGCATATTCTCTAGAGCTGATTGAATTTTCAATTGTGTCCATTTCTAAGCGTGTGCCCGATCTAGCGGAGAGTAAATATTTCAACTTTCTGCTACCAGCTTATGAATTTGCCTAGAAAGTCTTTTCCTGAGTTTAAGCCAGTTTTGATGTAAAAAGAAGAGATTGTTAAAGAGATGTAGTTGAAGTCTACATACGTTTTGCTAATATATTTTATATTGAAAAGCTAATATAGTAAATTGGAAATGACAGCTGACAATTGACAGATGACAGCTGAAAGGTGAAAATGACAGCTGGCATTAATGAGGTAATATTTCACAGTTCACATATGCAGTTGCTATGACAACTAGCAACTAACTAAACAACTAAAACTTGAGATCTAACATCTGAATTTTGACAGTTGAGATTTTTCAGTAAATATCTGATAGTTAAGATGTGACAGAGGACACGTGACATGTAGAGTTGTCATTCGCTGACAGTTGTCATGACAAATTTTCGTCATTAGCATGAAATAATTACGTAAGGTAGCTTTATCAAGGATTCAATCGTTGACAGATGACAGCTGACAGATGAAAAAGAACAGCTGGCGTTAATAAGATAATATTTCAAACTTCATATGGTAGTTGACACTTGATATCTACCATCTGTATTTTGACAGTTTGGGTTTTACGGTAAATGATAGTTAAGAAGTGACAGATGACAAGTGACACGTAGCCTTTGTCATTCGTTGACAGTTGTCACGATAAATGTCAGTCATTAAAACATCATAAATACGTCAGGTAAATTTGTCAAGGATTGAATCATTGACAGATGACAGCTGACAACTGGCATTTGAGATAATATTTCACAGTTCACATATGCAGATGACAACTAAAACTTGATATCCACCAACTGAATTTTGACAGTTTAGGTTTGACAGTAAAAATATCATGAAAAAGTTTTCTAAACAACTTTTTAAAACAAACAATATAATATTTTTTTTTTTAATACTGGAACAATATCGAGAATGCAAATGAAGAAGCGTTTCAAAAACTTAATATCATCGAAAAGAGGTGTCACAAGAATTTCAAAGCATGCAGTAATACTTGCGCAAAACAGTGAGAGCATTCCATTAAATTCCATTTAATAGTGATTTTCGCAATTATGAGCCAACAAATTATGTATTCTTACTATCTCAATTGCCCACAATAGGCACAGAACGACACAACTAACTGAAATGTTGGTGAAAATTTCTCTAAAAGCTAACTGACCGCCTAACCGCATTAATTTTATCCAGAATGCCCTTCAAAATTCATATGCTCGTACAATACGCTATCCGAAACGAATCAGCAGAAGGAAATGGAATTTGCCATCCTGCGACGCCTTACACAGCACACAATATTCACCTTCAAATACGCACACACACTTAGGTGCACTTCTGAAAATGGAGCAAGAAATCGAAAATGGAAATATTGCTGCGACTGCCGATACATTGATTGTGCAAAACAAAGGCCTCATTCTCAAGCGACGACACGGTCTAATATGTGTCCATATGCGTGTGCTTTGTTTACACCTCAGCATTTGCACGGCAATGCATGCAGAGGCCTGTGCTAGCCTCTTAGGCAATTGAAAGCTTTAATCTTACTTGCCGATGATTTGCCAATCTGCCAATGGCACACGCATTTCGACGACATGCCTCGCTCAATCATTTACCTAGACTCGGCCAAGCAAATGTTGATGCGCAAACACATACACGCACAGCATATATTGAAAGACACATTTACAGGCTTACTTTGAGGCTCTTTAGTCTTTCATTTCGCATTGAAATTCGCAAACACGATTCGTTGAGCATATGCAGGTGTAACCACACACACACACGCACACGCTTACATACATGCACTCGCACTCACACTTCGACACTTTCACTTAGCAGTAACTCTGCTACTCAGCAGCTTCGTTTGCAACCACACAAGCAGAACATATCTAGATGTTTGCAATTTCGCTTGTCTTCCTGCATGTCTGTAGATAAAGTAGTGTGTGTGTGAATTTAACACGTTTCGTGTTTGCCACCCAGCAGCTACCACTTTCGGTCAGTATCGTAATAAAACTGTCATTAACAGCGTGCCTAAGATGGTGTTGGTGCACGGTGCGTATACGTGACGGCAGCTCGGCGCGCACACTTATACAGCTACTAGGGTGTTAGCTGGCAGAAGTAGGTAAATCTTGGCTATTGTACGTTGCATAATTGCTTTGTGAACTTTTTTTGCCTTATCCATGACATACACGCACTCGTTAATGCAATCTTTCGAACGGTGTGTGTGTGTGAGTATAGTTTAGCTGTAGTTAAGTGTTTTTGGGTCAAGCTAGGGTGAGCGCGCCAACAATCAGTTAATGCTCAACGCAATGTCTTCGACGATACCCCACAATAGCCAATCTCGTATGCTAAGTGTACGATAGACCTTAGGAGCGCTATGCCGTAAAATTTATGAAACCTACAGATACACGTACATACATATGTATCTAGTGAAATACTAACTGAGATATTTTTTTTTGTTTTTGTAGGCTGTTCTTAATAAGAAATTAATAACTTTATTTACAAACCAATTTTGTAATAATAAAATGTTTACATATGTATATCATTTATTTTACGATCACACTTCAGCAAAGTCAATCTATTATTAATAGCAACAAAATAACAAAACCATTTTGGAATTAAGAAAATTTTAAAACTATAGATATTTATGTAAAAAACAACAAATTCAAAACTTAAAGTTCTTTTCAAAGTATTTTCAGAGTTTTATTTTTTCAAAATCAAATTTTTTATTATTTAAAAAAAAAAAACAAATTTAATATAAAAGTACCTTAGTATTTCTAAAATTTAATATAAACAAAAAAATTAATATTAAAAAAATTTAATAGTAAAATTTTGTCTGATAAAAAAAAAATAAAAAAAATTTAATAACTATTGTATGAAAATTTTAAAACTATAAATATGTACATATGTAAAAAATAACAAATTCAAAACTTAAAGTTCTTTTCAAATTATTTTCAGAGTTTAAAAAATTTGGTTTTGAAAAAATATAATTTTTTATTATTAAAAAAAAAAATTTAAATAAAAATAACTTAATATTTCTAAAATTTAATATAAACAAAAAAAACAAGATTAAAAAAATTTAACCGTAAAATTTTGTCTAATGAAAAAAACTAAAAAAAAAATTTAATAACTATTGTAGTATTACAAATAATTTGTTTTTTTATTTTAATAATGAAAATAATTTTTATAAATTTGAACTTTTCAAATGTTTTCAATATGTCTTAATAAAAATTCTTAATTAAAAGAATATATAATCACGTATAAAAAACCGTAACTAAAAGTTTTTTTTTTATAATAAATTTTATAATAATTGATTCACACTTTTAAGAACTTCGTGAAGAAAAAATATAGAATTTTTTAAAATATTTTTTTTTTATTTTAAAATTTTTTGTTTCAATACTAAGATTTCATAAATTTGAATAATTTTTCTTTAGAAAAAATTAATTTTTAGAGCTATGGATTTTCAAAACCCTGTACAAAGGTTTAAAAAATCAAAATATGTTCCAAAAATCTTCAGAAGGTAGAGATCATTTTATTAGTTTTTCATAGTTCTAGAAATTTAGTTAAAAGAAATAAAATTTTTTAATTTTAAAATTATAAAAATTAATTATCTTTATATTTTTTAAGCATTTTTATTATTTCTGCTTAAAAATTGTAAAGAAAAGGAAATATATGTATATCTAAGTATTAAAAAAAAAACAAATTCTAAGCCAAATGTTCTTTAAACATTAGGTTTTCATAGTTTCAAAATTTATGTTTTGAAAGATTTCAAATTTTTTAAATATTATTTAATCATTTATAATTTTTTTCAATAAAAATATTATATTTTTATGTACATATAAATTATTTTTTAATACTAACGAATATTATTTTTTACTATTCAATAAAAGAAAAGAAATATATATTAAAATTGTAAATTTAAATAAATTTAAGACATTTTCGATATGTTTAAAAGTTAATTTAAAAAATTTTTAGAGATTAATTTTTAAAAATTTCGAAATGTCTTAAATTTATTTACATTTAAAATTTTAATATATTTTTTTTATAGAATAATAAAAAATAATATTCGTTAGTATTAAAAAAAAATTTATAAATAAAAGTGTAATATTTTTCGAAATTTTTAAAAATTAATTTAAGAAAATTTTAGAGATTAATTTTTAAAAATTTCGAAAAATATTATATTTTTATTTATAAATTTTTTTGTTTTTAAACGTCTTAAATTTATATATATATACATATAAATAGTATTTAACGGTTTAAAAATTTTTTAACAAATATTTTTGTTTTTTTTTTTTTCTTGAAGTCCAATGTAATATTTACAAAATCTTTTTTATTGCTATTTAAAAAAAAAATATTAAAATATTAGAAATTATTATGTTTATATAGTTTTAATATATTTTTTAGTATATCTCAAAATATTTTTTTAAGCTTCAACAATATGAATATAAAGAGTTTAAATTTCAATGCTTTATGCCGAAAACCTAAAGTTTTAAAAGCCACATGCCGTATTTAAGCTCCCAATTCCAACAGAAAAATTTTCTAAAAAATCATTAAAATATTATTTACAACAAAAACACTTTTTAACGCAATATATGAGGCCACACACTTTCCCAAATTCAACCCGTTCACTTTAAAGCACAAAAATTAGAAATAAGTCATTAGAAAGCCATAAGCACCTAAAACTTTTGCTAAGCACCCAATAACTTTTGACTTTTTTCCTGCACCCTTGCGGCTGACATAGAACACATCCGATGTAAAAGTTGGCAAATAGTGCTAACGCAGAGTAAAATGCACACTTACCCACAAATTCATGCACATACATATATACACACATACACACACAAAAGTAACCAGACCTGCATAGATACCCGCAGCGGACCACAACTTCAGTGCTGGCTAATTACTTTTCGTGTGCGCGACACACACACACGTACATATACATAAATTATATATGCTTGCTGGTAAAGTGCTCATGACGCCACGAGTGTGTTGAAGGTTGGCACTGAAACTTTCTTAGACCAAGCAATCAACACAAAACTACGCTGAAATCCCAAACCAAAAAAAAAATTTAAAAATAGATTATAAAATATAAAATCAGAATCACGCCAGAGTTTCGTGCTCTTTGCTCTGAAAGATATATGCTTGTGTGTGCGGGTCTGCTCAGCAAGTTTAATATAACTTCACCCAAGGTTACAATCATTTTATATTTTGCACTTGCACCCTTTTCGCTAATAAAGCGCATTTCCTGTTTCTCTTTAACTTTTATATTTTCGCTAATTTCCTATTTATATTTCTTTAACACTTCTTTCTTTTACTTTTTTTCGATTCCCCCTTTTTTCAATAACTTTTACTAGCCTTCCGCCTGCAAACTGCTCTTAACGTTTATTGACGCCTTTGTAGGCTACGTGGCGCTTAAAGCAATTGAAAGTTTCCGCGGTGATGGCAAGTCGGCGAGTTGGTGTGATGTACGTGCTTGGAGTTTCGGCTGGAAAATATTTGTGTGAAGATAGTAAATACCATAGATGAATACAGTATCTATTTCCCATTTTATCAAAAATTTCGTTTATCATTTTCTTTTTTTCTAAAAGAAAATTTCATGGCGAGTTGCAGGTGCCCTGGGGGCTCAGGGAAGTATTGATCCCATTTAACACACATTTTTGACAACACATTTTTGACACACAGAAGTACCATTGCTTAGGAAGGTATTTCCTTGGCTTTGATTTCTGCAAGTTGCAAGAGTTCGGTTGCATACGAACTTAGGCATTCCTTACTTGTTAAAATCCTGTGATATTGCTTTGAGCAAAAATATTGGTGCAAGTCGAGTTTTATTCGCTCTTCGAAATTTTTCTAAACTTCACAGTTTTCTGTAGAATTGATGAGGTGTCAATGAGTCATATTATTATCTGTGAAAAATTTGCTCAACAACAAATAAAAAATTAATAAAAAAAAACAATCAGTTATTTGGAACTCAGGTAAACTCATACCCGAAAAACGTCCCATATTCAAAGAAGATCACCTGCTCTGTAATTTATTCAAGAATAAAGAATACAAGAAACAATTTGAACTTGGCTTACGGAAGCCAGACTGTCTTTCACAACTTAAAAAGTTGTCAAAGAAGACATAGTGATCTGATCTGCATAATTTAATCGGAACTTGCATCCTAGCCTTGGACCATAATCGACACTAAATTTCGAGAAGATATCGTCTCAAATAAAAAAGTTTTTTAAGCTTGATATACTATAGTGATCCGATATCAGCGGTTTCGACAATCAACAGATTTTTTGAAATTAGAGGACGGTGCCAAATTTTAGATCGATATCTCAAAGACTAACTAATATTTCACTCACACAGTGAGCGACTAACGGACAAACTGACAGACAGATGGAAATGATTAAATCGACTAAGCTCATCGTACTGATCATTTATAATATAAAGGGTGATCCATTTCGAAGGTCGCACCTTTTAGAAATAAAAAACGCAGAAACTTCAAATTTACTGTTTATTATCATTCAAAAGAATATCCTTGGCATATATTTTTTGAAGTTTATTTCTTCCAAATATTTGCCGCAGCTACGTCTCAGATTGTATATCCATTGAGTCCCATTTTTGATGACTCGTTCGAGCTTTTCGAAAGATAACTCGCAAATAACACGCTAGATGTTTTGTCGCTGGATCGAAGCAGGATTGTCCGCATAGACTTTAGACTTTACATGTTTCCACAGGAAAACGTCTAACAGTGTGATATCACAAGATCTTGGTGGTCAATCGACCGACCCAAAACGTAAAATTTTCTGCTCACCGAAGTGTTCTCTCAATAAATCTATTGATTGATGAGGTGTGTGGGAAGTAGCGACGTCTTGTGGAAAGCAAATGTCAGCGAGCTGACGAGCTTTAATTTCATGCATCAAATAGTCAGTTACCATAACGATAACGGTCACCATTGACGGTTACTTTTTTCTGGATTAAATGGCAGTTCTTGAATCTCTTCACATTGCTCCACGTCGTTTTTGGAACTCCTCAATAGCCCATAAAATGAAACGATGTCGCTTGGGAAGTCCGACCGGCATCAGCTCTAACAAAAGCTGTACTTTGTATGCTTTCAATTTAAGATTTCCACGTAAAGTGCGCCAAGTCGTTACATACGTCAGTCCGAGTTATTAAGAACACCGCCATATCGACTCTCCACGATCTTCGTGTACACTCTTAACTACGACTGCTATATTTTCCTCACTGTGTACTGGATGTAGTTTGTTTGGTCGAATATTATCCAATAATGAATGCTGGGTCTCAAGATGGGTGATGGTGTTGCGCTCAGTAGGCCGATTATGTTTACCATAAGCTGAGGGAAGCGTGCAAAACACATTCTTCACAGAATTTGAATTTTCGTAATGAAGCTGATCGATTTGTAAACGTTGTTCAGGCATAACTCTTTCCTTGATGAACAAAAATAACATGTCCTCGACAAAGAAGGCTATTAAAAAAAGTTTCTCTACTTGAATCACCTGTTATATACATGAAAAATAGTATAACATCGGGTAATTTTTGACGACATATTATTTTTATGTATTTATTTTTACTTATAATTATGATATTTCTACAGTTTAGCCTAGAAGACTTTCATGCAAATAAAATATTTAATTATTTAATCGATTCATACAGCAAGCATAAGTTTATACACAACATTTCTTATTTTTAATAATATAGTACTTCCATTAATGTCATTTGTATCCATTATTATTATTGTTTTTTTTTTTTTTGCCTTTTCGACACTTTTTTGTTATTATGTATTTATTTAATTTATTTACATTATTTCTTTTACATTATTTTTAACATCACCATTTCATAAACCGATTCGAAAGTCCATCAGCATGCCATCAATATCTTGGTGTCATTTTTATATTTCCGGTATTATGCATTTTTCGCCAACGCGCTTCATCAACTGTAACATTCCGTTAGCCATAAGCGATTTATTACGCTTTAAGGGACATTCGGGAAAACGATATGCTTTTTATCGAAGCGTTTAAAATGCGCTGCATAAAATTTTTATAAATAGACAAACATAAATAAGCACAGAGACAATGATAAATATTATTACATAAATATAAAAAATATGGTTATGTACATAGACCATTGCATATATCGTCACTTAAAATGCAAAACAACGTAATATCGCTTTTCCCAAGTTTAGAGGCCAAGGAAAAGCAATTTACCTCATACAAAGAATTATATGTATGGGCATCTTGTGTTTTCTTGATATCAAAAATATTGGGTGGTCGAAAAAGTTTTTTCGTATTTTGTCAATAAATGTCGTTGCAGTCGTATACCTCCAGTCCTACCAATCACAATGTGTCTTCAACTTGTATAGTGTTGGAAAGGTGAGATTTTAAGCTTCACTTAAGCAAAAAATATTAGATTTTTTCTTTTTTGAATATGATTAATGGTTATGCATATATATTACATTGTATATTGTTGCCATTATTTATTACTACGGAATTAAGTCGGGAAGGTAAGGTATCCAACAAGAATTTAAGGTGGACTGTATCAATATTGGCCCATTATTGGTCTATTGCTTTTTTAAGATTCCTTGCTGGCTCAAACTGTCTACCGTTCTTGAACACTTTGGCAGACAGGATACCCCAGAGGTTCTCAATCGGATTCAGGTCCAGACTTAAGAGGCGGGGGTGTCGGAGTTCAATACAGGTATTTTGCGCTCTGTAAAGAACGATTTGGTGATCTGAGCCGATTGTATTGATGCATTGTACTTCTGAAAAGTTCTATCGTCGCCATACAAATTGCCACCAAATTCTATTTACTCTTTCTCCAGGAGGCCCACATATATTTAAACATTCATTAGAGTAGAGTTATAGCACATAACTTATAGCACTTTCGCCTATAGCAGAACGCAGCCCATACCAACACACTTCCACTACCCAAGCCTCGCTTGAAACAGAATCGCCGATCCTGGCGTATATCTCTACAATATCTTTTGCAACTACCAGGGCCATCTAGACTGAACTTTTTTCGTTACTAAAAATGACGTTGTGCCATTCTTCGCACTAAAAACAGTAGTTATTTGTAAACTCTATGCGATCCTTCTTGTGTCGCTGTACGCGAAAGTAAAGATTTTTTCAAGTGCTCCAATAATACCTAGAAATCCAACAATAATAAGGCAAGTAGGTGTAAAATACTAAGCACTTTTATTAGAAATGCTATCAAAATAATAATTCTCACATTTGTAAGCAAATTTGTAGGTTTGTGCAATTTTTCTTGGCACCTCTCACATGGCATTTCTAATATGTGTGCATACAACGAAGCTTCCTCGCTGGTGTTGCTCTTTGCTCGTGCAGCATTTGTAAGCTCAAAATATTACATTGAAATTTAAAATTACACGCCATTCACGAATTTGTAATGCTTTTATTGGCATCGACGGCACATCAGTTGCCATATTGGTATGAGTAGCACACACACACATACATTCAAGCATGCATTAGAGTAAATATAAGTAAAGTATGTGCACGAAAAATATTGGTCGAACATATAACGTTATAAAACTTATGTTTATTATTTAATTTCAGAAATATTTATACAAGTTATAGTTTATATGTAGATTTATACGTATTCAAGATATAATATTCAGGATATTTTTTTATAAGCGAATAATCGTAATTTAGACTTGACAACCTTCATAAGCGCTTGCACAGTATCCTTATTGAAGTCTTTAGTGACGTTTCGCCACTTATTTCTAAATTGCCTCTCATTTTTCACTGTATGCTGCGTCTTTAACAATTTCGCTTTAATAATGGCCGAATAAGTTTCAATCGGCCTGAGCTCTGGGCAATTTGGAGGGTTCACCTCTTTAGGAACAACGACCACTCTATTGTCTTGGTACCACTTTAAAGCCGTTTTTCCGTAATGACATGTCGCAAGATCAGGCCAAAAGAGTACTGGATCCTTATGAAGTTTAATTAAAGGCAAAAGACGTTTCTGTAAGCATTCATTAACGTAAATTTTTTGATTTATTGTTCCATAGCCTATAAAAGGTTCACTTTTAAAACCACACTGGCAAATCGCCTGCCATACTAGAAATTTTTTTGGGAACTTGTCAAGCTTTTTATTTTTAAATTTATCAGAAACATTCCCCCGTTTGTTTGCTGTGTAAAATTGTCGCCCTCGAATTTGTTTAAAGTCTGCTTTTACATAGGATTCATCGTCCATTACAACGCAGTTAAAATTAGGCATGAACTTGTCATATAATTGTCGAGCACGTCGTTTTGCCAAAAAATGTTGCTTATCATTGCGGTTTGGTGCTGCATTCACTTTGAAGGAACGTAATCCATTTCGTTTGCGTACTTTCTGAACATATGAAGGTGACATTTGAACTTTTTTGGCGACATCTCGAACTGAAAGTCCGGGATTTCGTTTCAAATAGGTCAACACTTTTTTTGCTATAAGTGGAGATTCAAATCCTTGTTTTCTACCACTACCGGCTTTTCTATTCAATGATAAGGAGTCACTGTATCTCTTAAGAACAAAAGATACCGAAGATTTTGCAAGTTTTTGCGCAAAACCGATTCGCGAACGTGTATATTCATTACTGACAAATTTTACACTAACCACATTTTTTGAAAAAAATATAAAGCAATTATTTAGATAATGTATTAAACTTTGCGTGTAAATTTTAATTTTGATTTTACCGTTACAAATTTCTAAGCTGTGCGGGTTTCTATGTGACCAGTTTTTTTCGTGCACATACTTTATTGTCATGTGCAACCCCTTCGTGTATCGCCCGCGGTGCAAAATAAAGCAATGGAGCCATTTCTTATGAACAGCGCCAATTGCTGCGAAGAGCTAGGGGTATAGTTATGATGCGGCAGATCGCTTTGGAAGCCTTTTTTGTGCACGGCTGTAGGTTTGTGTATATGCTAGAGTGTAAACATGCGTGTTTTTCCATGAAATTGTACCTAGGTTATAGTTCAACAATATTTCTTTTCATTTTATTTTTTAAAAAACGTCCTTAATTGTTCGAAGAATTAAATTATTGATTGCTTATAAAAATGTATTTAATTAATTCAGGAAATTGTTTATTTTAAATATTTTGCACAAACGATTTAGACGATTAGGCTTAGACTTGAATTTTTACTTTATGTGTACTATGCGTGTACATAGATTTACATCGAAAAGAAGTGTTATTCTTAACCCTGCCATAAGTTCTGTTACACGTTCAAATTAAGCTAAAATATATTAGTTATTAAAGCTAATTTAATTTCGCTTTTGCTTTCACTAATTTCTTCAAATGATTCAGTCATTGAACAATAGCAGCATGCATAGTTTCTATTAATATTGACAACGCTACTCGAACGTAATATTTTTGAGACCCTTCAGTTATCTGTTGGGTATTCGACAGGCGATGTTTTCCAACTCTGATCACAAACTATAGTCGACTGAATTAAAATATGGACTTCCAGCCGGCTAAACGTCAGCAGCTGTCTAGGAATATTGATTTTAAGCCACTGCTGGATGGTTTTTCTGGTGAGCTGGAACAGAATCTTGCTGGAAGATCCATTTAATAGCTTTGGTGGAGATTTTGTTATTATATTGTCAACGGTGACCAAATCAGATTTTCATCTGTAAAATTGAGACTCTCATATTCGTTGACCCCGTGCAACTTTGGAGCTTAATTTTCTTCAAGCGCTTTATTAGATGTTGGCCAGCTGAACGAAGTAGGCTTGCATTAGCGCTCATCTCAAAAAAGACCTGCCAGTAATCTGCTCGTTACCGATCACTTTACTTTTCAATTGCCTACTCTGTCCAAAGTAGCACCTATTGGCAAAATTTCAAGGTTGATAATGTGGTTGGTGATGATGTTGATTCCAAGATTTACGAAATTATTTACGACTTAAAAGTTGTCAACAGTGACTTGCAAGCCAAGTTGCGAATGCCACGACTTTTTGTTTGATAACAAGCGATATTCGTCTTGCTCTCGTGCACAACCAGACTCATACACTTCGCTTTCTAATTCAATCCGGAGAAAGCAAAACTAATAGCGCGGTTGTTGAGGTCAATGTTATCAATATCGGGTCCTTACCGATCCTGATGGAGCTTCTGGTGCTGCTCAACATCGCTGCCTCTCCGTGCTGTCGTAGGCGTCTCTATAATTGACGAAGAGGTGGTATGTGTCGATCCTCTTTTCATGGATTTTTTCGAAGATTTGGTGAATATCTGGTCAGTTGTTTATTTTCCAGGCCTAAAGCCATACTGATAAGGTCCAATCAGTTTGTTGACGATGGGTTTTAATATTGCACACAATACCTTCAATAGAACGTATGCGATGTTGAGGAGGCTTATCCCACGGTAGTTGACGCAGATTGTGCAGATCACACTTAAATTCCAATCATTGGACATGCATTCATCCGATCATATCTTGCAAAAAAGTTGATGCATGCCCCTTGTCAGTTCTTCACCATTTTACGAGTATTTGAATAGCTCGGCCAGCAAGCTATCAGCACCCACCGCTTTTTTGTTCTTCAGACGGGTAATTGCTATACTAACTTCTTCACGGTCGGACAATGGAACGTCTGACCCATCATCATCGATTGGGGAGTCGGTTTCACCGCCTCTTGGTGTTATGCTTCCACTGCCATTCAGCAGTCTGGAAAAGTGTTCCACTTATCTTTAGCAACTCATTATAGAGCAACCTATTTTTTTAATGCGGCCCTGTCCTCCCAAAAACATTTAAAGTTATGTGCACGTTTTTAGTCTACTTTGCACACTATATTTTGAGCTGTATGGAATTTCTCTTAAACGTAGGCAACATTTAAATTTTAGTTTAAAAAATTTTTGCCCACAATTAGGCACACAATTCTATAAATATATGTTTGTAATATAAAGTTCATACAAGTCTACTGCCTTAAAAGTTTTTTCAATTAAAAATAACCTTGAAAGAAAATAAATATGATAAAGGAAAATTTGGATAAATATAATTGTTTAAGATCAAACTCTTAGTAGTTATAAAGCATAAAATCGTATGTTTTAAGTAAGTGTTGTTTACTTAGTAATTGCTTCCAACTTCACTATAAAATGTTGTATTTTCCACTAGACCAATGTATACTGAATACTTTAAACCAACACTGGACCATATGTCCACCTTCATTACATTTGCGTTTCTTGCCCGCATTAGCATAAAAATTTTCTTTTAAGTTCAGCTAAAATTATACAGTTCAATTGCAGCACTTTCTAAGAAGATCATAACCTTGAACACCTGTAAATGCCCTCCAATTTCCTAAACACTTTTCCTTGCACTTTCAGCACTTCCTGCTGGCCATAAGAAGTGAATATAAATAAGTAGATATATATAATATATACATATGTACATACGTTTGTATGTGTGTTTGTGTTATAATCGGTTAAATGTGCTGCTCATCGCGTGCATCCTGCTGTGTTCACGCATACGCCCAATCGTTTATTTCTACTGGCAGAACCAAGCAGCGCATTTAACCTTTCACGCACATATACACACACGCACACACAAATTTTTCTTGCAACCAAAGGTGTGTTTATACATTTTAAAATGTAACCAACAATTTAGAAGCCATTGAGACTATTATT
Organism: Bactrocera correcta; assembly: GCA_027475135.1. Taxonomy (NCBI): domain Eukaryota; kingdom Metazoa; phylum Arthropoda; class Insecta; order Diptera; family Tephritidae; genus Bactrocera; species Bactrocera correcta. Next base: position 121,045,271 of record CM050323.1, read on the forward strand.
AAAATTGTTTACTAAAACGGAGAAATATCAAGTGAAGCATAGAACTTAATACGCTGCATGGCAGTGCTGGAGGCGGTTACCCGAAGAGCTGTTACAATAAAAGGTGAAAGTAGAAATTGCTGTTTGTGTGTGTTTGTGTGTGTGTGGCAAATGTGTGTGCGCGCTTTAGTCGCTATGCGTGGCGGTTAAAGAGAGGAACTAACTGCTACTGTGTAATGTGAAGATTACCCAGCATGTTCTTTCGTGCGCCAGCATACGAGTGTGTGTGTGTGTGTGTAAGAAATGCATGCGACGGCGACCTTCTTCTAGTATTCACCTTCAACCTGCTGAGCACGCACTGCAGCATGAAGGAGCGCACTGAGAAATATATGTTTAGGTAAGCATACTTACCGCTACTTGTCTGAACTGTTATTATTATAACTGTTATTATACTCTTAAAACACCAGCCAAGCAAAGCACACACTCGCACATACAATATACAGGCATATGAGCTTTCACGTCAAATTTGCGGCCATCCTTGCTCCAATTGCAACCCTGGCGAACCAAAGCGGATTTCCGTTTACCGCTTGCATCCCAACCCTAACTGTAAACTACATATATATACATATGTATGCGTATTTATAAGCGACTACTAGAAAAACGGTTGAAGAAAACGCCAGTTGGTCTAATATCCAAAGCAAGAGGTAAGTGAATTGAATTTAATGTCGAGAGTGCAATGCAGGAAAAGCAAAGAAATTCCCACACAAATAGCGAGTAAGAGTAGAAATTACAAAAAAAAAACCTTAAACAAAAAACACAAAAAGAATAGTTAGAACAAGCAAAGCAAAGCAAAACAAATTTCACAAGATGCGAATCTAAACAACAAAAGCAGCGAGAATTTCAAGAAAAATGCCAAGCAGCAGCAGCAGCAGCTTTGAACGGCAAGAAAAGCGCATTCAACGAAATTAGGGCAAACATAATCTTTGTCGTGTCACAGATTTCGCTTTCCGGCGTCGTCGCGCACGACACTCGCAGCCACTCAGCCGCTTAGCCGCCCAACAGCTGTGTCGTCGCTGTGTCTGTGCCGCTTAAGGTTATGCAAATGCTATGCACCTTGCGGATCTGGTGATGTGGGGGGTCAGCGATCACTTATCTTCTACGGATAAAAGGCTGTCAGGCAGCGGGCAGCAGCCGACAGCGGCAGCATGTTCTGGTGCATTTTTCTGTGAGGCCAGCTCAGCTTAGCATTGGAAGTCGCTTCTATGCATTTGCATAAGAGTTTTTGCCACATATTGCGCTGTGTCCACACATTGTATCTTCCATTAGGGTACTTTGGCGTTGTGTTTCTGAAAAGTTTTGGTAACAAAATTCATTGTTTTATAATTTAATATGAACAATTGATTATGCAAATGTCATTCTTAACTGATTAAATTAAGTTTTAAATTGACATTTACTTTTTTGAATTTACAAAAATCGGTATAAACAGAGTCAATTAATACTTTAATTGAGTTTATCTCAATTTCACTTTTAAAAATCGGTCCAAATTGAGTCATTGATGTTTTTATTTAACTTTTGGTAGGCAAATCCTTTGTTCAAGAGTAAAACTAAATTAAATTCATCTTAACTGAGTGCTCAAATAACATCTCTAATTGAGTTCATTAAGGTTATAAACAAGTTAGTATTAATTGTATTTGCAAATATCAGCCTAAATTTAATCAATTAGTATTCTAGTGGCGTTTATCGCAATTGAACTTAAAAATATCGGTCTAAATGGAGTCAATTACGTTTTTATTTACGTTTTACTAAGCAAGTCTAGAATAAAACTTAATTATGTTAACCTTATTATTAATTGAGTATATTAAGTTTTTAATTGAGTCAATCTTAATAGTCTAGAATAAAACTTAATTGTGTTAGCCTTATTATTAATTGAGCACATTAAGTTTTTAATTGAGTCAATCTTTATAGAACTTGTTAATATTGTCTTAATTGAGTTAATTAATTTTCTAATTGGCGTTTGAACTTGGTTCCAAAGTAAGACATAATTAAAGTAATCTTAAATGAGTGTTCAAATGACATAAATAATTGAGTAATTGATTTAAAGCTAAATGAACTTCGAAAAACAAGTCTTAATTGTGTAAATTAATTTTTAAATTGAATCAGATTTAAAAGACTTTACAAATAGTACCTTAGATTGTATTAATCATGATTTTTAATTGGCCTTGGTAATGAAGTCCATTGTTCGAGAGAAAAACTTAATTGAATTATCCTTAATTGAGTTTACAGTAATATCTTAATTGAGTGCAAGAAGCTTTCAATTGAGTTAGCCTTAACAGAACTTACAAAAATTAGCTTAATTGATTCAATAAAATTTTAAAATTAAGTTTTTATTTGATTCAATCGTAACTAAATGGTGAAATCAATTTATTGCCATTGTAATAATTTTGTAGAGGGTTTTCTCGAAACTCGTCTTGCATCCAATTAAATTTTATTGCGTAATTTATTGGTTAATTTACCATATAATTGAGATCAATTAACACTTTTTAAATTTAAAAAAATTATAGAAAAGAAACTTGTGTGGCTAATTGAGTAAATTAAGATTTCAATCGAAACAACAAATACACAATAGACGGAGTTATTAATTAAGGGCTGATTCAAGCTATTTACAACTAAATAAACATAAAACGCCTTTGCATAAAAATTTTACTCAATTTTTTCTAATTAAGTATTAATAAAACCATTAATTTTTTGATTAAAAATATCAGTTGGGCAATTTAATGATTGAGCAAACTGAGAGAAAAGATTATTACTCTACTAGATACATCATCTGCAAAATTATTTAACACGGAATATTCCGACTCAATCTGAATAATGTGCTACCTTACCGAGTTTTGCTTTATTTCTCTTTCGTTGTTTTTTACAACAAACAATAGCGCATCTCGTAAATATCTGCCTCTGCGATTTTTACTCCACGTCTCTATCTTCTGCACGTTGCTGTAGAAAATCTGGGGCTAATGTGATTTTCTCGCTGCTGGTCAAAAGTTTGCATTCTTCGCTGCTCCTAAACGCTGTTTCGCTTTACGTGGCTGTACTTTCTCTTGTTTTGAAATTCTTTTCTTTTTCATTTGGAAACTTTCTGCACTTTTTAGTTTACAGCTTTTGACACCTTTAATGCACTTTCCTAATGCTGACACCAATTTTTCTTCAGTGACATGAACTCAAGGTTCAACGCTGTGCTAATTTTAAAGCTATTAAAGGGTTTATAGGTATACAAAGCGCTGAAGGTTGATTGCATGGACCGTCGAATGGTTTTGACTTTAAAACTTCCTAGAAAATATTATGCTTCAAGTGTTGTTGTTTTTAAGCACTTTCGTTGAACAAATCAATGATTTTAATTATTAATTCCTAAATGTCGAACAATTCTCTCCGATATTTAAATAATGGTTCTGTATTTTTAAAAGGACAATATAATCTAACTTCAACTCTTGAAACAAAAACCAAATCTCTGATTGCTCTTTAAAAAAAAAGTATTATATGACCAATTCGCACTATTAATTCTAAATAAATGATAATAATTACTTACTCCCTGAACAGGGTATACATATAAAGTTTTCCATGAAGTTTGTAGTATACAAAAGAAAACATAACAGGGTCCATATTTTTATATACGAGGGGGCTGCTATATATATTTCTGGCGTAATAATGAAAATAGGCATATTTATCAACGAAAATGGTTTTTTTTTTCGTTAGATTTGGCTCGTCTTGGAAGACCCACACGGTCGATTGCTGTTTTGTTTCGGGCTCATACGCATAGATGCATGATTCGTCACCTGTGGCGATCTTATAAACGTCTTTCGAAGCACCGCGATCGTATTTTTTCAGCATTTCTTTACACCAATCCAAACGAGCCTTTTTTACGGCCAGATGTTCATGCAATATCGAATGTACGCTGGTGGGAGAAATGCATAGGCATGCCTCTATCTGAAGGTATGTTACATGACGGTCTTGCATTATCAGTTCACGTACGGCATCGATGTTTTCTGGCACAACGGCTGTTTTTGGACGACCTTCACGGAATTCGTCTTTGAGCGAGCGTCGGCCACGATTGAATTCGTTGTACCAGTTTTTCACAGTGCTATAGGATGGTGCTTCATAGCCATATAAAGATTTTAGTTCATCGAGGCACTCTTCTCGTGATAATCCACGTCGAAAGTTGTGAAAAATGATCGCACTAAAATGTTCACAAGTTAATTCCATTTTTTGGCCGAGATGAATTTTTTAATTCCCTGTAAATAAAACAATTCACGATTAAATGACAAAACGTTTTGAGAGATGTTATGCTAAATAATGTCAAACTTTCCAATGGAAATGTCAGATTGCACCTGGCAACACTTAGTGTTGCCCAGTCCAGAAATATATATAGCAACCTATGTATAAATGAACCCCGCGCCCGCCTGTCTGTTCGGCTGTATATACCCACATTGTCTGTCTATTTCAGAGATATTGACCTGACATTTTTCACACTTTCTTTAACTCTCAAGAAGAAGCATTTTTTGTGAGAACCGCTACAATGGGACTACTATTTCATATAACTGTCACATAAACTGAACGATCGGAATCACATTATTATAAGGAAAACTTTTTCATTTTTCAAGATATCTTCACGAAATTTGGCATGAACTGTGCTCTAAAGCAGTCATGCTATCTCCGAAGAAATTATCCATATAAAGAATTGTACATAAAGGGTGACTCATTTCGAGGTTCCATACTTAAAAAAAATACACAAAAACTTCAAATTTAACGGGGAATGTTTATGATCATTTGAAAGAACATTTTTGAAAATTGGTGAAATTATCTGCGCACCAAAGTGTTCTCTCTATAAATCTATTGACTAATGAGATGTGTGGGAAGCAACGCCGTCTTGTTGAAACCAAATGTCACCGAGATCACGAGCTTCAATTTCAGGTATTAAATAGTCGGTTACCATAGCTCGATAACTGTCACCATTGACAGTTATGTTCTCACCGGCATCATTTTTGAAGAAATATGAATCGATGGTTACACCGGCCCACTAATCACTCCGAACCGTTGCTTTTTGTGCTGAAATGGTAGCTCTTGAAACTCTTGAGGTTGCTCTCGAATGCTGTATCTCAAAATGAATGCTGGTGTTCCGATTTCCGACTGACCGATTTTGACAAAATTCAGTACGTGGCATTCTTATATAAAATTATGAAAATGGACAACAACCATGCCTACTCCCCATATAACACAATTTTAAATTCCACTTGATTCGTTCAGTTTCCAGTACACAAATCCAGAAGCAATGAATATAACTGGATAAAACTTTGCACGAATAATGTCTTTAGTGTATGCCACCTCATGGCCAATATTGGTAAATCCAATAAAAACTGTTCAAGCCCCTAGGTACCGAATATTTAGGAGTCAGTACCTGTAGTTGACTTTTAAACGAAAATGTCGGCCGATGTGAGACATATATAGCTGAAATAAAGTGCCAATAATTATGTTGTAATGGTATGTCTGCATGTCAAAAAATAGTTGAATCCAATACTTTCCTTAGCCCCCATATACCTAATATATAATATATTTAATTTTCGAACTTCCGGCTGACTTTGTAGCGCATATATCGACCAACATGTGAGTTATCCCAATAAAAATAAGAGAGCGTGTTTACGACCCATCACAGTGCATCTTTGTACCTAAAATAGATAAATTTGAGCGAAAACTTGGTATGTAACTAATATCAGGATTTTCGAATATCCGGCTGACTTTATTCTATATGATGGGTTTTGCATCTTAAAATATTTCGCTGGCTTTGATTATTGCAAGAGTATAAAATGTTCCCGAAGTTAGTTTTTCCTTATTTGTTACTTTTATATTTTGTATCCACGAATAATCTTTCCAGAAGATGATATACGAAGTGTGTTCAAAAAGTATCGTGAATCGTAACTGACAGTTTTCTTCGATTGCAGAGGCGTGGTGCATCATGAGTTCTTGCCACAGGGAAGAACGGTCACGAAGAAATATTACCTGCAAGTTATGCGCAATTTGCGCGAAGCAATCCGCCAGAAACGCCCGGATTTGTGGAAGAAAATTGGCTTTTGCACCACGATAACGCCCCTGCTCACACACATCGCTGCTTGTGCGCGACTTTTTGGCCAAAAACAACACACTAATGATGCCGCAGGTACCGTCTTCTCCAGATCTGGCCCCCTGTGACTTTTTCTTGTTCCCTAAACTGAAGAGGCCCATGAAAGGACGACGTTACGCCCCTCTTGACGAGATAAAGACGGCATCGAAGGAGGAGCTGAAGGAGATAAAAAAAAATTATTTTTTTAAGTGCTTCGAAGATTGGAAAAACCGTTGGCACAAGTGTATAATATCTCATGGGGATTACTTTGAAGGGGACAAAATAGATATTAATGAATAAATAAATAATTTTTGAAAAAAACACAAAATTCGCGATGCTTTTTGAACACACCTCGTAAGAGAAACGGAACATGATATAGATTTGAAAATGAGACGTGAACTGTTTATGCGTTGCGAAAGTACACATACCAGTGGCACCCTCTTCGAAAAAGTTCTGTACATATCAAGGATAATGAACCAAGTTGAAAGTTTAAGCCTCAAAAATCTCTTAAAATGCTCCCAATCTCAGAAAGCCTTCTCGATAATCAGTAATGGTAAATTATGTTTAAAGCTCTCTCTTACGTGTGCCGTATCGAAGACTTGAGTTCTATTATCTTCAGCACATTCTTAATGAATCCCAAATTTGTTTTTCAGATAAATTTTAAACATAATGCGTTTAGATTATACCCCTATTTACAGTATTGTATTTAAAGAGAAAAGAGTTAATTTGGCTTAAAAATTCAAAAGCCCTTTAAAACACCTTGACTCCATGTATACACCTAACGTTATGACATTTTCGGTTAACTCTAGATTTTCTTAAAACCAAATACCTACAATAGCCTCAAAATATATGCGTAAACATTTAGTTTTAAAGAAAATAAGTGATGAAAAATGTTATCATTTTTGTTTTAAATAAAATTGTGCCCCTGAGTGTGTTGGGATTTCTTTCACAGTCGCGTGTGCTTGGATTGCATTTCCATTTATTTATTAGACAAGAAAAGGCAAAAAGCTTTCAATATATCTTTTTAATAAGCGGAAGTAGTAGATAGCCGCTTCATCACGTAGCTAAACCTTTAAATTATTTGTAAAGTTCGCAGCAAGCGCTTAAATATGAGCTTGTGCCGGCAATTTCATTAAGCCAGCTAACGTCAAGGCAGTAGGAGAGTAAAAAACCAGCATTTATTTAAACACTTTAAGTGAATTACACGCCAATAGGTAAACTTACGCCTCACCATTATAAGCACAAGGGAGTATGTGTGTATGTATGTGTTTATATATATAAGTATGTCAGTGTTTATGTAAGAATGAATAGTAAATTGCCACTGACCAGGCAAAGTTCTCCCATACTTCACGCTGCAGTAAGTAATTACAACTTGGGAATCTCATAAAAATTGAACAATGCTTTAAATGCCAGGCAGCTACGGTGCATGTAGAGTGAGTGGTTGAGAGCCAACAAGTTTTCGCAGTGCTTAAGCATAATACGCCAAGCACACACACAAACGCTGCGCTAAAATATGCGAATGCTAAGTGCATTAGTGTGCGCATGTAAAGACAGAAAATATGCGTGAGTGTGTGTGTGTGTGTTCGGGGTATTGAATTTATGCGTTAATATGCAGTACTTATTGCCTATGTATAAATACAGTTATGCGTGGCTTTGTAGCCATTTCCGCTATACACCGCTGTGCTGTGTACCGTTGAGTGTGCGCTTCGGGTTTTCGGCTGCACTTTTAATTTGTATTTACCTGGCGTAACGCCACGAAGCCACGGACCATAAATTCCAACATGAAAATTAAACCGACAGAACAATTTCAGTTGTAAATCTTGGAGCATCAATGGAGGTGGAGTGTATGGGGGCTTGGTGCAAAGATCGAGTCGCAAATGAACGAGCACACAAACGCGCAGACGCACACCAACAACGGCAAACATACATTAGAAGTAAAACAACAGTGGCTGAACTGCACTCCAAGTACCACGGCTTGCAGGTGTGTTCATAATTTCCTGCAACGGCACACACATACACACACACACACAAGTAAATATATGCGCTGCCAACAGAAGTGCAGCTGCCAGCACTCCCCACAATGGAACTGAAAATATGCGCTAAGGCACTCGCAGTATCCACAACAACAAGAAATATTTGTTGCAGCATACCCACCTACACAAACACGCATACATACACATACACATACAGGCACAAGAATGCTAGCTCGTAACTATGTGCGCACCATTTCAAACACACCCATACCAGCGCACGCAAAACTCCGCGCGCATCCACTTGGTTGCCCCGGCGCGCACTTCATTACACAAACGCTATATTGCAGGTATGCGCTGCATGCAACATACCTGCTATGCGGCGCAAGTAACGTTACATTACTGTTGTTACACCACTGCAAATGTATGGGTAACGACACTCGTGTGTATGTTTTCAGAGCGCGCCCTGCGCAGCAACAACAACAAGCATATATAACGACCAACAACAATAAGGAGAACAGCACAGGAACAATGTAGGCAGTATCCGCAAGCGCGCAACAGCAGCGGTGGCACACAGTAGTTAATAGTAACATGCCACATGATGCGGGCAAAATGAAATGTGGACGCTAAGAACTGGCAAAGCTGGCGAGTGCAACACAAAACTCGCGCCGTTATGTTGCACTGGATTAATGACAAAACGTAAATCAAAAGTCAGTTTGCAAACATAGTCGCAAACACACACCCGTCGGCACACACACACACACACACCAATACGCAGGCGGAGATACACACGCGCCCACAACGCTCAACTGCGCGGTGGCACAGTCCCTGCGGTCTGCCGGCGCTCGCGTGTTTTTGCATTGTTGTTGCTTCGGTATTACTTAAAATTCTAGCTCAGTTCATAAGCGGCTCAAGCCTTCGCGCTGCGGCAAGCAACCTGCGACCCAGCCACTCCCCAGCGGCGCTTCAACTAGTATGCCGCTTTTGTGGCGTTGTTGGTATTAGTGTGTGTGTGTGTGTATAAGTGGGAAGCGTACGATCTTTGTCCAGAAAGCATCATCATAATTCTTAAAGCTGTCACAATGCCACAGAATCCATAAATGTAACAGTAAATGGGAACAACATGCGATTCTACGAACGCAATGTTCTATGCTGCTGTTGAAGTAGTGTGTGTGTTGCCGGTATTGTGCCTATGTTTCAGTGTTGTTATATGATTAAGTGTTGCTTGTTGGTTCGGGTTCAAATCACTTCGAGCTTCTCACATGTAACATATTTAGGAGCAATATTAAATGTAATTTTGTTGTTGGTTAGATATCTCACTCGATTTCTATTCTACATAAAATTATTATGTCTACTATCAAATGTTCGGAAATGGAATTTTTCTCTTCCAGGGTAATATAAGGGTTGCTCTCACAACCTCGGCCACGCAACCACTTTAGCCAAGCTCCCAAAGGGAACGTAGATTGAAACCGAACTCTTTTTCTTCTTTATTGGTACCGCTGGTTAACGCTGTTTGGCGCCAAGTGGATATTCCAAGTGCGGCTAGGTCCTTATCCACCGGGTCTTTCCAACAGCTGCTATGTTTTCATCCATTCGGACGTCATGACCTAGTAGCCAACGTAGCCGCTGTCTCTTAATTCGCTGAACTATGTCCTGTGTATATCTCGTTCAGAGCATCGTTCCATTGACTACGGTATTCGCTGTTGCCAATGTGCACAGAACCATTAATCTTCCGCAGAACCTTTCTCTCGAAAATCCGTAACACCTATTCATCACATATTGTCATCGTCCAGATATGCAGGCCGAATTATTTTCTTCAACAGTAGAATGAAAAAGTCGCACGAAAGTTGTCTTGTCTAAAACCTCTTTTGGTATTACTCAATGACAGTTTACGCAGCCGTTTTAGTTTCCAAAGAAAAGAACAAAGCAGTTTCGGATGAGAGTTTGATAACAACCACTACATTTTCTTCTTTAGATCTGACAAGTTCAAATGTAAGCCTCATTTGCAATCTAACATTATATATAAAATCATCCATGCCCTCGATCCTGAAGTGAACGAAGATTTCAGCGAGCTTACAAAAACTCTAAAAAACACATTATATTGGACTAAATATCCTCCATCCTTTTTGAATATTTTATCTTTAAAACCCTATGTACTTCACTCCTACGCATATTTTCGTTACTATATCTTCTCACAGAATTTTAAATTTCGAATGCCAAGTCATTGCAACACACGTAACAATGATTAGTTCCCATAAGTCAACGGTCACAATGCTCATAAAAGTGCTCACATCATGCAATTGAATTACAAGCGAGCTAAAACGGTTTGAATAGTTTAAGCGTTCAATTTGTCATATTAATTATGTGATTCAATTCCAGATATCGAGTATTTGCTTTGATTAATAACCATGATTGGCAACGAGTAGTAGCTGAGTGTTTTAGTGGAAGTCTCGCGCAATCATACTATATATATGTATATATTTCATAAGCAATATACATTTACAAAAGCATTTAAGGCAAATTGTTGGCGATAACGCCATTTATTTTTGTCATTTTATATAATTTATATCTGCGTTTATACTTACATCTGCGTCCTGCATATATAATAGAAATCTACAGCAATACATTGATATTATATTTATTCATTGAGGGCTTACATAAGTTTCGTTGAGCAAAAAACGGCCTTTTTCAATAATTCTTTTTCATATAAAACATTAAATATTATTATTAAAACTTATAATTCCACAGCTACATATCTTTTGTTTTGGATTTTTTTTTTTTTTTTTTTTGATTTATTTATTTACAATCTATAGCGACAACTTTGCATTTTTTTACTGTTCATGGGATCAGAGTCCCATATTTTTGAACACTGATTCTTATGTAAATTTAGCGAGGAATCCAATGGAAAGGTCAATTTTGAAAAATACTGTATAGTTTTGACGTTTCTCCTTCTATTTGAACATAAAAGGGACGATTGTTTAAATGTAATTTCAATAAGAGAAAAAATGAAGCAGGAAGTAGTTTTTTCAATTTATATGTATAACAAGCCTGGATGCCAGACTCGGTCAATTGCTTGTTGCGTATCAAGAAATACTGCCGCAGAATACAGTTATCCTCGAAACCATTTGTAATTATATTCACTGTATGATGACATTGCTCTGGAGTCCCATGACCTCTCCTAAATTCAAACTGATGTTCCGGTATGATATTGCATTTATCCAAAACTGGTAACAATCTACTCTTAAGTATTCTTTCGAAGTCTTTAGAGAATGTCACCAGCAACCTAATAGGACGGTAGGACGACAAAATATTTTCGGGTTTGTTAGGTTTTGGAATCATTATAACCTCCCCCCCTACTGGTGACTTTTTTTGGTTCAGTTTGGCGAGTTCTTCTTTAATTTCAGAAACAGTTATTTTACGAATTGGAAGACACATTTGACAAGGTACATCCAGGAACTGTATTATTTCAGTATCTTCAAGTGCAAGATTTGAATTTGGTTGAAACGATGAGTATAAATGTTGTGCAAATGCTTCAACCTTTTCCATGGCTGTTTTACACCAATCTCCGTTATAATTACGTATGGTAACATTTCGCTTTGTAGGTCGCTTTAAATATTTGGTAGCTCTGCAAAGGATCTATTCGTAGTCTTTCGCGTTAGGATCCAGACTTTTGAGAAACTCTGCAGTTGCTTCATTTCTTATTTCATGTAAGCGTTTTTCAAGTTGCTTTGATGCTGTATTGTACCTTGTTTTATCTATTGGACACCTACTGGTTTGCCAAATTTTCCGAAGCTTTCTCTTGTTACTTATAAGGTTCCTAAGCTCAGCTGATATAAAAACAGCATTCGCTGCCGTAGCTTTGGCTGGTGCTGTACTCCTCATACCCCCTTCATGAATGATGTTTGTAAATGTTTCCACAGACGTATCTACTTCTAAATCACTTTTGAGAGAAATATTTGTATTTAGTTTGGTATCTATTCAACCTTGAAATAGCAAAATAGTTGTCCTAGGTGTGACAATTTTATATTTATTTGAGAGTGCTGGAAGAGAAGTGCCATAAGTAATTATAAAAGGCGAATGGTCTGAGCTTAGGTCATAGTTGTCAGAAATATCCAGATGATGTCGTGATACTCCAAAATAAACTGCAAAATCTAAAATATCTGGTATTTTGCGGGGGTCTGATGACCAATACGTTGGTTTTCCCATAGATATTGTTGAAAAATTTTTGGTATTTGTGCAATTATACGAGTATAGCTCCCTTCCCTTGGAATTTGCCAATCTTGATCCCCACCAAGGATGCTTGGCATTATAATCACCGCCAGCAATAAACTTGCAGCCAAGGTTTCTAAAAAAATTGCAATAGTCTTGTTCTTTGAAACGAAATCGTGGTGGAAAATACACTGAGCACACAGTAATATTAAACGACATGCATTTAACATTAATGCAAGCGGCCTGTTTTCATTTATTATTTCCATTATATAATATTTAAGCCCGCTTTTTATTAATATTGCAGGGCCACCATAAGCTCTATTATCTGGATGATTTGCAACAATTAGCTCATATCCATGAATTTTAAAGTGTGACCTATTTGTAAAATGAGTTTCTGATATCAAAAACAGAATATATGCATATATTCCTGACTAAAGAAATGACTACTAGGCTTCCGCTTTGCAACTAATTCTTGATAAATTTTGCAGCCCTTATAGCCAGCAGTATGATCTTGTAAGTAATTAACACATTTGGCAGGTAAATCCTTCTCTTTCTGACAGTCTGTGGTTGGATGGCACATAGAACATTTAACGCATCATTTCCAACAATCTGTCAGAAAAAATACACAATATTATACGCATTTTAAAACTTGAGACTTAGACAAGTGCTGCCGTTTGTTTGAGCATCTGTTACAGCTTGTTTGATTCGCTACTCTGCAAAGCTTGGCGAATCGAAGACAGCTATTGTTTTCCCAAAAGGGGAGCAATATATGACGCTGTATTATCGTGGTGCAAAAACCAAGAGTTGTCGGCCCATAATTCCAGCCGCTTATTACGAATAACTTTTTGCTGTGCACTCAAATCATATTCCTTGTGGATAGTCTGGGCGATCAGAGGGAATTCAGAGCGCATCGCACATCGATAATCGAGGAAAACTGTCAACATAAGTCAATAGATGTTTGACCAGCTTTGACGTTTTTTTTTTTTTTTTTTTTGCTTCGGCTCATTTTTGCCACTATATTTGGACTGTTTCCAGGGCGTAAGCGTACATCCTAGTATTCAGAAAGCATTGTTTCACAGAGGTTAACATGATGGTGTTTTGAAAAAATTTAGTGATTTTGAAAGCAATTGTGATTTCACTTTTTTTAGGTCCAAATGTTCAATCAAATTGGTTTTTAGTGATCCTTCCAGTACTCCAACGATGCTAGTAAGCTCTCTGACTATTAATTGTCGATTCTCAAGCACTAATTTCCTTATTTTCTTGACGTGTTGATCATTTGTTGATGTTAATGGACATCTTGGACGTGGTTCGTCGTCAAAATGCTCTCGACCCTCTTTAAATAATTTGTATCAACCAAAACACTTACTCGCGACAAACAACTAACACCACCGAAGGTCCTTTCCAACATTCTGAATCTTTCGCCACCAGAAATTTGATTTTGCATACAAAATTTAATGGAATTTCTTTAATAAATAATTTGACTCATCGTAAAAATCGCCGAATGCACTTAATGTACTTGAGAAAGACAAGCGTATACTAAACACCAATGATTAGTCTGAAGTGAGATTTGGAATAGACGTCACTGACAGTCACACCAACCTGGAAAAATATCGTGAAATTATTTTTATTATATACTTGTATTATATTTAAACTAAAAAGTCTTACTATTTTTTGCCTTAATGGTTAGCCACTTAAATCAAGTACGAAAATAATAAGGAAAGTGCAAATTATATGTGCCGTTTGCAAAACTTACTTATTTACAGATTACTGGCCCAATACTTGGTGTGTAATGAAGCAATAAAATTATCTTACATTGCTCTTACATAAAGCTACAAATACATTACGAACGAATTCTGAAACGGCAGCAAACATTTTTAATGTCCTTTCACCTGACCAAATGGTTTCTTAAAGAAAAAGTAATATGATTTTTACAAGGCAAACTGAAAAAGCGGTAATAAGCTACACAGCTTGGTCCACTACCCTGAATAGTGAGGGCAGTACCCACCAACATGCTTTATAAACTAAACAAAGCGCAAAACAAACTTCACTGCAAAACGAGCGTTGTGTGGTGGGAGTTATAAACATAAAAGTGCTGACAGCTGCAAGCCCAGCGCCGGCTGGTTTATAGCCTGCAAAAGCGCAGTGGAAACGCCAGGATGGCTGACTGAATGATTGGCCAATGCCAACGAATGATTGATACACGCCGCGCTCACTGATTTCACCTACTTCCTTGTTTTGCTTGCAATGGCTACGGTCAGTGATGGCTCATGATTGTTTTCGACATAACGGTATTTTTATGTTTTGACTTTTCCCTTGCCGCCAGCACTGCACACTTTGCTGATGCCGCCCGCTCCCTGGTTGTTGCTTTCTTTATTACTTCGCCTTTAATAAAAACATAAATATTTTCAGTCGCATCTATAAAGTTGCGTATTGGCAGTCCGTTACTTATGCGTCGTAAAAATTCATATATTGCAGCAACAACAAATTCACTGCCTTCGTCGACGAATACGAGAAGGTATTAAATAATGGGTCGTTAAGTGCACAAGTGGGTTGGTGGGCAAGCAGACGCTGCTGGGAATCGGAATGTGTGCGCCAAATGAGATAAAATTACATATTTTATTAAAAAAATATTTCGCAATGATTCGTTTGTGTGCATGTGTATGTGTGTTCATCTGTGTTCTAGGGAAACATGTGTATGTTATTTGTGTATTTTTCCATTACACCCGCCTGCCCCCTTCCACAACATACCACACACATACACGCAGCCTTTTGTCTCAGCGCACATGACGAGTTTATCATAAAAACTCGACTGCGACTGCGACCGCGCCGCTTCGGGCACAATAAAATTTCGTCCATTATGTCAAATAATAAAATATTTTCCTCTAATATATTGCTTGTTAATTTTTGTCGTAATTTCCTTTTATATGTGTCATATCAGCAGCTTGCAGCGGCAAGTCGCTTGCCACTCCCCCACCACCTGCACATTCAAACGCAAACAAAGCTCTTCTCTACCGCATACACCATTTCCTTTGTTCTCACTTCACTTGCCTTTTTATTACTACAGTTATTTGTTCCCTGAGTGCTTATTTGTTTTTGTATAATTTTAATAGGCTTTAAAGTTAATAAAAGGCATTTGTGAGTTGAATGCCACCACCAAAACGCAGTCCTTGTTGGGATTTAATCAGTAATGCAATTTCATATTTTTCGCACATTACGTTAAAGTTACTTTAACTCTGGTAAGTGGCTGTTCTTTTCACTAATTCTCACGACTTCTTTGAGCTTTAAGATTAAAGGAGATTTTTAAAGCGATTTCTTTATTTCGTTTTGTAACCAGGGATTTTGTAGCATTTTTAATCACTCGAGGATTAGATGTTATTGCAAGCCAAAAAATACAATAAACTGAAACTTTGAAGGTAATCACTTTATTCGCTAACACTCTAGAAAGGTATCTAATAAAGATAAGCTGGTTCACACAAAGCAATACTCAATCCATTCTGGATCATTGGTATTGATACTGATCACTCACCTAAGAAGAACTCCCATGATAGTAAGAATGTAAATTTTTGCACTCTTAGTTCTCCTTCTTTGTTGCTGAGGTACCGGTTACGCGGTTATAGCCTCTTCTTTTTCGCTTTTTGCCGTCAATTAGACTTTCCAGATTCTTCTCCTGTTGATCTTTCCAACGAAGTGGAGGTCTTCCTGTTTCTCTGCTTCCCCCGGCCGGTACTGCATCGACTACTTTCAGAACTGAAGTGTTTTCATCCATTTGAAAAACATGACTTATCCAGCGTATCCACTGTCTCTTATTTCACTGAACTATGTCAATGGAATCGTATATCTCGTACAGCTCACCGTTCCATTGACTACAGTATTCTCCATTGCCAATTCCCAAAAGACTGCAGAACCTTTCTCTCGAAAGTAACGTCGACTTATCAGATGTTATCGTCGAGCATGCCTCTGCACCATATAGCAGCACGTGAATATTGAGTGACTTTCAGAGTCTGGTCTGTACGTCGAGAGAGGAGTTTACTTCTCAATTGCCTACTCAGTCCTAAGTAGCAACTGTTGACAAGAATTATTTTGCGTTGAATTTCGAGGCTGATATGATTATAGGTGTTAATGCTGGTTCCAAAATAAAAGAAATTATCTACGATTTCGAAGTTATGACTGTCAGGAGTGACGTGAGAATGCGATGATTGTTTGTTTGATGACAGGAGTTATTTCGTCTAGTCCTCGTTCACAACCAGACTCATTTACTTTGTTTCCTTACCCAGTATGTGTAAAGTAGAAGCGCCGTTAGTTCTTATGTTGTTATGGCCAATGATATCAACATCGTTGGTATACGCCAACAGCTGTACACTCTTATAAAAGATTGTACCTGCTCGATTAAGTTCTGCAGATCGAACTATTTGCTCCAGCAGCAGGTTGAAGAAGTCGCACGATAGGGAATCACCTTGTCTGAAACCTCGTTTGGTATTGAACGGCTCGGAGAGGTCCTTCCCGATCCTGACGGATCTTTTGGTGTTGTTCAACGTCAGTTTACATAGCCGTATTAGTTATGCGGGGATACCAAATGCAGACATCGCGGCGTAAAGACAGCTCCTTTTTGTGCTGGCGAAAGCAGCTTTGAAACCGACGAAAAGGTGGTGTGTGTCAATTCTCTTTTCACGGTTTTTTTCCAAAATTTGGCGCAGGGTGAATATTTGGTCGATTGTTGATTTACCAGGTCTAAAGCCACACTGATAAGGTCCAATCAGTTTGTGGACGGTGGGCTTTAATCTTTCATGCAAGATAATCTTTCACGCTCGATAGAAGCTTATACGCGATGTTGAGATGCCTTATCTCACAGTAGTTGGGGCGCATTGTGTGGTCTTCATATTCTACAAACAAGCTAATGCAAGCTGCTTATCAGCTCTTCGCCGCTGTGTTTGAAAAGCTCGGCAGGCAATCCATCGGCCCCCGCCGCTTTGTTGTTCTTCAGACGGGGAATTTTTCTCTTCGGTATTCTTCATGTTCCGGCAATGGAATGTCCACTCCATCGTCATCGATTGGGGAATCAGGTTCACTATTTCTTGATAATATTCACTGGCATTCCGCAGACTGAAAAAGTATTCTCTCAATAATTTTAGTATGCTCTGGACATCAGTCATTAGATCACCTCTGGGGTTCTACAAGAATCATTTTTTTTTTCTACAATTGCGTCTCGCCTCCTTCTTCCAATCTCGGTATCTTACCCATCCCGAAAATGCTATGGTCGATTGCAAAGTTGCGGGTTAGACACTACGTTTTATCTCTAATACAATACGGCATTCCTCACTGCTTAAGTAATTACTTTTGTTTCTTATAAACCATTATAACTTATTTTAAGTCTTAGACTTTTAGAATGAAGAAAATTGTAGTTTAATTTCTAATTTTGTGACATATACAATAGTAAATCTGGTCTTAAGTACTGAAAACTAAACTTAGTGTCGTTGAAGATAGCGCGTGAACCATTTTAATGAGGTATACTCATACACTTTTGAACGAATTCAACTCGTTAACTTTGTTGTTGTTCTCACATCTAGTTTTTTGGCAAGAGGCTATAAATATCGAGCAGAGAAAAGACGAATCGAAGAGAGCTATGAATATTTTCGCTGCCGTTAAATTTACTGAGTCATGAGTTCCTTCCATTTATATAATCTCATTAAATTTGCCGACTTTCTTCAAGAACTTTCGGAGTTTATAGAGATTTCTTACTATTTAGAAAAGTAACAGCCCATCCTTGTATTATATAGGGTGGGCCATCTAAGGTTTTAAATTTTAATTATCTATATTTTGACATTGGAAACGTCAAATACCATTCGGAAAGTGACAGATATTCAGTAAAAAGTCTAAAATTTTCGAAATGAGTCACTATTTACTATTCTACTGTTCGCAGATTGGGCAGAAGATCGTTTGACCGAGGATGGTCAATTTGACCGAAAAATCATCTTTTCGAAGGAGGCTCATTTCCACCTCGATGGTTACGTAAACAAGCAGAATTGTCGCATTTGGGACACAAAAAACCCGCACGTAATCGTCGAGAAGCCAATGCACCCAGCACGAATCACTGTATGGTGTTGATTTTGGTCTGGTGGAATCATCGGCCCATTTTTCTTCGAAAATGTAGTTGTACCTAGTTGAATTTAAAGAATGTTTTTCCTTAAGGGAAAAATTTAAAATTTTTGGAAAAATATCAACAGTTAATTAATTGATCTTAAAAAATCGAAATTTTCGAAAAAATAAAAATCCTTCGATCAAGCCCGAGTTTATTATGTGTTCTAAAAGCTGTATAAATTTCATTAAAATCAACTGAACGGTTTTCGAGTTACAGTTGTCACCGGTTTAAAAAACATGATTTTGAGAAAACCGCGTTTAAAGTTTCACACTAGCGCTTTGAAGTGCCCGAGCTCTCTTTCTTATTTCCGGAATAACTCAAGAACTAGTTATTGGATCAACGTGAAATTTTCAAGGAATATTTTTAAGATATTAACTTAACGAAAATGCAAAAACAAATATTTTTTTGGAAAATTCTAACTACCCCGAACCCCTTAGGCGAAAGAAAAATAATTAATTTTCATTCTTCAAACCTTTCCAGGAATAAGCTTTTCGTTAGTTAGTAAGTTAATCTGTGTCAAAATGAACGATTATGTGTGCGTATCATGTGAAGAACCACAGTTTTTCTCACTATTTAGCACAAATATTAAAAAAATGCAGCCACATAAAACACTGAAAGATACCTAAAGCATAATTTCATATTTTTATACTTTTTTTCAGTAGAGACTAGAAACAAGGAACCAGTACATAAATTATATTAAAAATAAAAGCATACAACTGGGCGTGTGGTATGTGAGGGCTATCCAAGTCACACACTTTCCATGCTATATCGGATACATTTTGCGATTATAAAAAAAATCTAAATTTAAAATTCGAAATATTTTTTATTTGATTTTCGCTCTTAAATAATACTTTTCTAAGCGGACGGTAAAATAAATATTAAAACTCATAAATTACCCTACCGCCTACGCAAACACATTCAAAGCTATTTTTTCCTCTCAATTTATTATATCAAAATATACCCGATTATAAATTTTCGCTCTCGGCGGAAAGAATTTAAGTTTTGAAAAAAAAAACCGAAAACAAACAACACACGCCCAACGGAACGGTATACAAGGCGCACGAAAATCATGATGAAGGCAAAGGAAGGAAATTTCAGTAACCTACCAAAACTGCAATGAAAATCCGCTTAAAGCACACTCGCACCGTCTGCCATAAAAGTACGCTAATTACCAATTTTACCTGCCGCACAAGCAATATAGCTTTGTGTACACTAATTGTTATTGTTGTTGGGCGAGCAGCGCTTACGCAATACAACATTTCCTGAACAGCGTCAAAGTGTACGCGTCTCACCGCAGTCGTACAAATGTGGGGCCAAACGTCGACGCCGTTGATGTGTAACGATGTAAATGAGAGGAAATGAGCTTTGCTGTGTGCGTGTTGTTGTTGTTGTTGGTGCTATGTAGCACCGGTCTCATAAAAATACAATCAAGCATTTTGACTGCATTTTCGCCACTCATTTCATCCTGACTTCGCTAGACTTGTTGTAAGCGTCCGTACTTGCTGCCCGCTTTGTAGCCTACCTTAAGGCGTTGCGCCTTAACATTTACAATACTTCTGGTTTGCGCTGTTGTTGTTTTTTTATGTTTCTGACTATTTTCACGTTTACGAAACAAATATTTTTATTACACAACATGTACTAGCACATTTTATTGTTGTTGTTATTTTTATTACTTTTTTCCCCCTTGGCATTTCACCTTGTTTTCTCCATTACCATTACCACTTCTTGGATTAACGTTTATTTTAATGAGTTTGCATGGCTGCTCGTAGGCCTATTTTTATGTTGTTGTTGTTGTTTTTATTGCATTTAACGGCTATTTAGCTAACCCCTAAACGGCGACAAGCGCTGCAACATTACTTTGCGGTTCGCCGCAATGCCCCCAAACGCATAATGACGCTTAGACTCATTTAGATTTTTCAACCTTGGGCAAATTACTGGAGTTTGCAGCCCACACCCTTTTTTCAAAGGTTCCTTATTGTTAGAAATAACTGTATTGGTATGCCGTAATTAATTAGTGTTTGGAAAGGTGTATAAAAATAGCTTGCTTATTTGAGGGGTATATTTTTCTTTCTTATAATTTTTTTTTTTTTTTGTAAGGAAAATTTATTTTTTTTTTCTTAAGAACCCTAATTTTATGGAAGCTAAAATGTTGCTTTATTATTACAATTTTATGTTTATGCTTTTAAAATAAAATAATTTGATTTAGTATTTTTTAACTCAAACGACTTTTTCGATTTATTCGGAAATCTGTAATTATATTTCATTATCATATCATATCTATTTTTATTTTTATTCTTTGGTTTATAATACTCTCCAATTTAAAAATTTAAAAATACCTTTCAGAAAGTTTCTATATTGAGTACTTTTACACCCATACAAAAGATTATTGACCCCCAGATCATAGGCTACTTTGATAATGTGTTGCGAGTAACAATTTGAGGTTATATTCCATTGTACGGAGTATCTCCTGAGTGTCCAGCTTACCTTAGACTCTTTAGACTGAGGTTGAAACATTTCAGTAGTCAAATCTTCACTGAACCAGGCGATTTGACTACTGTCCGGCTGTCAAGCCACTCGTAGACCTACTGGTCCATAGTAATGCCTTGAACTACGAAGCTGCTAGATATCTTAGACGAATTAGTGGTAATACTGGGCAGAGGCACAGGAGGAGTTTTTAACATGTCTCTCATATCTACTAACCTGAATTTTCTGGATCTCTGCTTGTTACTGATGCTCATCCGGCATTGTTGTGGTTCTTGTAGCTTCATAAAACATTCCTGAAGCAATTTCGTGAAATGGTGCCAAGTTAACAGTCCTTGTCCAGAAAAAAGTCCGGTTCCGTTCCGATTACTTAGACCCAACAGACGTGAGAACGGCTCATCCGGTTCGCATGTAATGCCAGTAGGTTGTGACCTGTCTTTAGACCAACAATCGTCCTGCAGTCCTTTCTAGACCATGTGAAAATCATGCGGGTTTTCCTTCGGTGCTCTTGCCTATGATTTCAGTG
>CM050323.1:121067716-121093561 GCA_027475135.1 Bactrocera correcta
ACCACCATACACTTTCTGCCACACATGCAGTAATTACACATCGTACTTCAAAGGACAGTGCTTTGACTTTGTTGCATGTAGCACGCTGAAATTATCTTCTTGAACTCGGTAGTAGATACACTGAAGATGAGCGAAGATGCTAAGTAAAATCTATAGAATTATGAAAGGAAATTAAAATAAACACCAGTAGTAGTTATCAGCATTGTAATATAATTTGATTCTGTGAAGGTCATTGTCGAAGTGGGAGTGGTGGTTAAACTGTATTGAAATGTCAACTTACACATACGTAGTGAGGATATTAAAATATAGTGATTACACCAGCAGGGCAATCACAGCCTTTGGCTAATGATGACTATTTGCCATTACCTAACCAAAATTTAAACCCTTTTTAAAAAAGTTAATGAGTATGGAAAAAAAACAAGTCGGTTTACAGTAACGAGAAGAAAGCATTAATGGACCCCAAGCACCTTTGGTTTATCATAGGCTATACTTACTTTACGTACTAATTGACGCATGCAATATGAAGTTATGCAATGTGTCGAATGTAATTGATTTGTTTTTTTTTCTTTTTGTTTTAAAGTAGGGGGAAATATCAAACACCGAAACATTGGAACTTTAATCCGCTAAACCTAACCTACACCCAACTCCAGACTCTCCCTCGAAACCACCAGATTAAGTATTACTTCAAGGGAGCGATAAGACAATACTGCAACTTTTGCGACGAGGAGTGTATCTAATTTAAAACCAAAAAGAAATTTGCATCAGAAGTTAAAAAATATGGTAATGAAATTAAATATTGTTGTGATTTTGATGAAGACAATCACGGTGCTTCGGTTCGCCAATTTACCAATTGTCATATTTGTTTGCTGCAGGAGTAATTTGCTCAACCAACAACAATTCAAATCTCTGCTAATGTTAATAGCATTAACATTAACACGGATATAATAAATTATGCACACAATTATTCATTTGTGTCTAGAAATATGCACAGTTTGGTAGTAATAAAGATATTATCCACAAATGTGTGTGTGTTAATGAACAACGCTGTGCCGACAAACTACAAGGCACTTCACCTCAACATTCATTACAGTACCCACATTGGGTCAGTAAGCAAATGAAAATATGAAGGTGGCATAGAAAGGCATGGTGTGATAAAGCTGGAGGTGGCGAGCTATCTGCAAATTTTACTTTAAAGCAGCAGTGCATTGTTGTTTTACCTTCCATTTATGTCATTCTCTTCGTACTGATTTGCTCACTTAAACACAAGAATTTGTTGGTTTTGTTCAGATGATTCAGGAAAATCTTAGATGAACTGAAAATTCCATAGCTTTTCTGCAACACCAGAATTATATGTTTGTAAATGATTTCACTGAAAACAATACTAATCTTTTATGCTAAATCTTTTAGATGTAGAGACTATGGACTAGTTAAGTGTAAACCCAAAATAAATTAATAAACAAGAAGACTTGAATATATATTATATATATAAAATTACTCTGGTTTATTCTATCTTAGCTATATCTTAGTAATTGCACCTTTTCCATATAAAATTTCACTGCAATGACACTTCAGCACTTCATCCGAAAATCGTAAATAAAACTCAAAATATTTAGTTATGGATCAATATTTTTTTTGTCGCCTTCGAATTAAACACTTTCATATGTAATACACTTACCCCAAAAATTTTTTTAGCTCTCGAAACACTATTCATAAGCACCCACACGGAGAAAAATGTGGTAAATACGGTGGTTGATCGATGATATTAATTTCGTTTTTAGCTTTAAATTCGGTCATAATCGTAACTCGATACGATGGTGCGTTGTCATCAGCACAATGCCGGCTGCTTTAGACGGAAGTACTGCCGCGAATACCACGATTTCGATTATTTGACTTGCATGTCAAACTCATAATCCCATGTTGATTGATATTTTCAAGCAATATATCCTTAAATTTTTTAGTATTTTAATCTGTTCAAGAGGTAGAAGGTCGTCCAGAAAGAAGCATGTCTTCGACGATCTCTCGAACGTTTTTGAAGATAGCTTTTCCAAAATTCGCAACGATTCCGCATACGAAATTTCGTTAGAAATTGAAAAATTTTAAACTATTTTTTTTTTTTTTTTAAAAATCACAACGTACTACTGAGGATTGTGCCGAATTAAGCAGCCGCTATAAATAAACGATCGCGCCAATATTTGACATAGTAATTAAGGACAGTCTTACCAAATTAGCAAAGTAGATTATTTTGAAATATCATTTTCCCGGCAATATTTCGTTTAAAATATATCGGATAAACGAACCAGATTCCATTACATTTGCAAAAAAAAATATATATAATTTATGGTTCCCGCTTCTTAATTCTTATTAATTTTTGATGTTTTTAGACAGATTTTTATTGAAAACAATAAGGAAATTTCCGTTTTTTGGTTTCAATAATTACAGCAAAGCGAAAAGTACTTAAAAAATGCGTTTCTGGCAAGTAGTTGCCATTATCTGCCTTTTCTGCCCCCTTTATTCGCCGTTGGATCGATTAGAGAGAAATTTTCGAAGTTTCTAATTCTTTCTCTGTCTTCTGTGCTAAGAAAAGCTCCTTATGGAGAACATCAGTATTTTAGTTATTTCATGGATCTGATATTTGGACAAATGTAATAAAAAGGGAAAACCGGAGAAAACTGTTGGCCAAAATACACCGCACCGCAGCCCTCAGAGTTGAATCATCTTATTGAACAAAGTGAGATTATTATTTAATCAGTGTCTTTCTAATATAAAGACCGAAGCAAATTGCATCGCTTCGGAATCTGAATGATCGGAATGTATTTTCCGCCCTCACTCGAAAAAAAAAAAAAAAAAAAAAAAAACAAATTATTGAAATTCATATCATTATTCATTATGTACGTAAAATTGTAACGACTTTTTTAAATTTGTTGTAATAACGCAATACTATGCAGCACTTTAATTATTGCATACTTACTTGAATGCCTCCATTTGTTCGATATACTTCTGTGAACAAATTGAAAGGTGAATTTTGTTCATTTCAGCTCTTTCAAAGAAATTTCCCCACCCGCTGCAATACACTTATGCCCACAAATTTTCCAGTCATCATAGCACTTAAAAAATCCTCCGTCGTGATGGCCATCAGAGCCTTCTTCGATTCAGCATTTATATTCTCAATTGAGTCAAAACTGTGTCCTCGGAGTGATCAAGTGAATTAGCTGAAAAGTTACACGAAGGTATATGAGGCGAATGCGGTGGTTGCGGCACGATATTAATTGAAAATGTGTCGAAATGGTCACGAATACCCAATGCAATGTAAGATGGTGCATTATCGCGCTTCTTTGTTCAATATACTCAGACATAGTAAAAATCGAAGAATTCACTTTTGGAACCTCACAAAACGCCGGGCATCTCAAATACTAATGAATATTTTTACGTGAAATTTAGCATAGATGTCTCTCACAGTACTACCAACTTACAGAAAAAGTGAAAATTAAAAATTCAACTTTCAATTTGATCACAGTAATACTTTAGTAAGGTTTCGTGCTTTATACTTTTATTATTGTTGTGTTAAAACACTTTCATTATAACCGAAAATTCCAATACCGCAGGAGGTCGGATCTTTTATTTATCAATTAAAAAAACTTTTCGAGTTTCGAAATAAATTTATTGAACTTTGATTATAATATATTCTTTTTATGTAAGTCACTGAAGAAATGTCAAGTTTTCAATGTGTCAATTTCACGGGCTTATTTTCGATTAATTTAAAGATACAATTTCCAACTGAGCGGTTTTTGGGAAGGGCTGTATAATAGAATAATGTTGTCTCGTTCATGTTTCAAATTTAATAGCAACGTTCGCTTTTAAAAAAGTTCCGTTAATTATACACTACCAAAGTATTTATCTTCCTCTGTGGCTTATGTCGTAAAATTTTCTAAGTCTGTGTTTATTTATTGGCGTTTTTTTAAGAAATTTACAAAAATGTCGAATAATACAAAATGGCTACCAAATCTTTACAAAATGTCAAACTCGTGTTTAAAAGACTGCTTTCTAACAGCATATTCATATCACTAATTTTTCATACTTCGCGAAACTTTTCAATAATGCAGTACGTTCTCTCTTCTGAATAGCTAAAACAAATATAAGATTTTCAGATACGAGTATATGACTGCTCAGAGTCTTTATTTTTGTCTAGTTATAAAAATATTCTATTTTATTTAGTTTATAATATATTGATACAAAATTTTCAGGTTTCCTCTGAGCCATGGCCTAACTTATTTCTGCCACATAAGAACATGCCCCTTTTTTTTAACATATTTTAACTCAATCGAAGCTATTAGTTTACGTTCATTGAATCAAAGACTCTTATTGTCGACGTTATTTATAGCTTCCTCAACAAAAAAGAGGTCTGTTGAGCAACCAAAAGGTTGGCAAAACTACTAAGTTAAGTCAGCTGTACATAAAAGCATTAATTAATCAACAACATAATTTGAAACTCACTGCCAAGAAGACAATTCCAATTATGTACATTAAAATCGATCCAAACACAAATAACAACGAAACCTGTCGTGCTTCCCCAAATCACATTATTCAAAAGATTCAGAAAATCATTACCATAATTTCGCACTTAATTAAAATATCACAACAAAGGTGAAAATTTACAAGCCTCAAAAGCCCGACAGGTCAAAGTTTAGGAAAACAACCAGTGCCGTTAGTTTGTGTGGGTAAAGGTGCACCACACAGTTGCTGACTTCAGGCATGCGCCGCTAACTATGTTGTTAACTGTAAGTAAAAAATGCAAGATGAAGCAGATAAAATCTTTACGCAAAGCAAAGTGACTAATTTCTTTTGCTTATCACGTTACTATAGCTATTTAATAAAAATCCAGCATTCACTGATATTTACATAATCTATTAGAAGAGGATGGGGTCATGTGTAGAAGTTCACGCAAGTGAGGAAAGTTCTCTGATCGCCATTCACTTGGGAGTGGCCAGAAACGATTCTTTTACATATGACTCAAGCAGCTCACGACTTCCGGTCTTTGACCAAGTATCCTCTGCGTAGCCTAAGAACATCCGTTTGAAGGCGAGCTAAAGTGAGAAGGCGAAACACCCCTGCATAGGGTTGTGCGCTGGGTTTGGAAGCCGCTACGTAAAAGAACACCACCAATGAAACGAAACAACAACCTTCGGATGAGTGACCCCCCTTTTAATGACGACCATGGCAAACGAATTAAGGACTATGATTTGAGGGCATGCACCTGGAATGTCCGGTCCCTTAATTGGGAAGGTGCCGCTGCCCAGCTGGTAGATGTCCTCGTAAAGATAAAGGCTGACATCACCGCCGTCCAAGAAATGCGATGGACGGGACAAGGACAGAGACGAGTAGGTCCTTGTGACATTTACTACAGTGGCCATATAAAGGAGCGCAAGTTTGGTGTTGGATTCGTGGTGGGAGAGAGACTCCGTCGCCGAAAACTATCATTCACTCCTATAAATGAACGTCTAGCCACAATCCGCATAAAAGCGAGGTTCTTCAACATATCGCTGATTTGCGCCCACGCCCCGACAGAAGAAAAGGACGATGTGACCAAAGATGCCTTTTATGAGTGCACTTATGAGAGATGCCCCCGCCACGATGTCAAAATCGTGCTTGGCGACGTTAACGCCAGGGTGGGCAAAGAAGGTATCTTTGGCACTATGGTCGGTAAATTCAGCCTCCACGAGGAAACATCCCCAACTGGGTTGAGGCTGATCAACTTCGCCGGGGCCCGAAATATGGTTATCTGTAGTACTAGATTCCAGCATAAGAAGATACATCAAGCTACCTGGCTGTCTCCGGATCGAAAAACCACCAACCAGATCGATCAAGTTGTGATAGACGGAAGACACGTCTCCAGTGTTTTAGATGTGCGTGCGCTCCGAGGTCCCAAAATTCGCACCCGCCTCTGTGTAGCAAAAAACGCACGCCAACGAACACAAGGATGGTTCGACGTCGAGAAGCTGCAATCACAACAGACAGCCGAACGTTTTTCTACTCGGATTGCACTCCTGCTCTCTGAGAGCACTCGTCAACAACTCGGTATAAGGGAACTGTGGAACGGGATTTCAAACTCCTTACGTACAGCTGCAACCGAAACCATTAGTTTTCGGAAAGCGCAAAAGAACAGCTGGTACGACGAGGAGTGCCGTGTCGCAGCGGAGAGAAAACAGGCTGCCTACCTCGCAACGTTGCGATCGACCACAACACGTGCGGGATGGTATAGATACCGAGAGTTTTTAAGGGAAGCGAGACGCATTTGTATATTGAAAAAGAAAGAGGCCGAAATGCGTGAGTACGAAGAGCTTGATAAGCTGACCGAAGGGGTAATGCTCGAAAATTCTACGAAAAGATGCGGCGGCTTACAGAAGGTTTCAAGACAGGAGCATACTCTTGTAGAACCCCCCAAGGTGACCTAGCCACCGATGCACAGAGCATACTTAAATTATGGAGGGAACACTTCTCCAGCCTGCTGAATGGCAGTGAACGTACAATGCCAAGAGAAGGCGAACCCGATTCCCCAATCGATGACGATGGAATCGACGTTCAATTGCCTGACCATGAAGAAGTTCGAATAGCAATTGCCCGCCTGAAAAACAACAAAGCGGCAGGAGCCGATGGATTGCCGGCCGAGCTATTCTAACACTCCGGCGAAGAGCTGATAAGGTGCATGCATCAGCTTCTTTGGAAAATATGGTCGGACGAAAGTATGCTCAACGATTGGAATTTAAGTATGCTATACCCAATCCATAAAAAAGGAGACCCCACAATCTGCGCCAACTACCGCATATAAGGTTCTGTCGAGCGTATTGTGTGAAAGATTAAAGCCCACCGTCAACAAACTGATTGGACCTTATCAGTGTGGCTTTAGACCTGGTAAATCAACAACCGACCAGATATTCACGATGCGCCAAATCTTGGAAAAGACCCGTGAAAGGAGAATCGACACACACCACCTCTTCGTCGATTTCAAAGCTGCTTTCGACAGCACGAAAAGGAGCTGCCTTTATGCCGCGATGTCTGAATTTGGTATCCCCGCAAAACTAATACGGCTGTGTAAGCTGACGTTGAGCAACACGAAAAGCTCCGTCGGATATTGATATCATCGGCCTCAACACCTGCGCCGTTAGTTCTGCTTTCTCCAGGCTGGACAAGGAAGCAAAAGAAATGGGTCTGGCAGTGAACGAAGGCAAGACGAAATATCTCCTGTCATCAAAAAAACAGTCGTCGCACTCGCGACTTGGCACTCACGTCACTGTTGACAGTCATAACTTTGAAGTTGTAGATAATTTCGCCTATCTTGGAACCAGCGTAAATACCACCAACAATGTCAGCCTAGAAATGGAACGCAGGATAACTCTTGCCAACAGGTGCTACTTCGGATTAAGTAGGCAATTGAAAAGCAAAGTCCTCTCTCGACAAACAAAAACCAAACCCTATAAGTCACTCATAATTCCCGTCTTGCTATATGGTGCAGAGGCTTGGACGATGTCAACAACGGATGAGTCGACGTTGCGAGTTTTCGAGAGAAAGGTTCTGCGAAAGATTTATGGTCCTCTGCGCGTTTGGCCACGGCGAATATCGCAATCGATGGAATGATGAGCTGTACGTGATATACGACGACATTGACATAGTTCAGCGAATTAAAAGACAGAGGCTACGCTGGCTAGGTCATGTTGTCCGGATGGATGAAAACGAAGAGAAGAAAAGAGTGGCGCGCTGTGTTTGACTCGGCTATAATCGCGTAAGCGGTGTCTACGCCAGTAAAGAAGAAGAAGAAGTTTCAAATGTTTAATGTTATGAGCAGCGACGTCTATAGAACCACGCGTCTTCGTTTATAGCGTCTACTCTTTAAAACCTGTACACGGTACGCTCAGTGGGAACTATATTAGACATTCCTTAAAGTTTTCGGTTAAAATTTGTCTGTGGTAGGTGTTGAAACAAATCATTAAGCGAACAAAACAATATGGTAATGTGGGTAAAATATGATGTAATGTCACTTTTGTCACTCATAAAAATAGCAAACGTTTGTATACTTGCTCATGGACGTAGACGTATAAAGCAATACGGAAATTTCAAAAGTTGCTGCATAAGTAACGAATTGGTTTTGCATGCGTTTCCGGCGGGTCCATTGCCACTGAACGTGCCATCCACCACAAAGTCACAACACCGACCAGTGGAGTGTGGCCAGCAAATGCATATTTAGAGGCGATGTTACTTGTGCTCAGTGACGTGTTTTTGTCATTTATGACTTTTTTTACATTATTACTTACACTTTGTTTATCGAGCTTTGAAACGGTTGTAAATACAGCACCATCTTCTGCTCACTTGCTCTTCGTGCTGAAAGTTCAAGAGAAACTTTAATTAGGCTTGGCTTTTTGTGTTTAAAATCAATCGCCTTTGGTTTATATTATAATAGATTATTCCAACAAAATTTACTAAAAAAATATAGGTATGAACTCTAAGTATTAACATAAGCTGCCACAAATGCTTTATTTGCTATTTTTATATTCCTGCAACCTGTTACTATAGAGTACGATAGTTTTGTTCACCTAACGGTTGTACGTATCACCGTATATATATATTAGGGTGCTCCGCGGGAATTGAAGTTGAAAAGAACAAATATGAGAACTCCTACCGACAGTGTGAATATGGAAAACCCCGCTCGCTCCCCATATAACGGTACTCTTAAAATATTACTAAAAACGTAATAAATCAATAACTAAATACGCCAGACACATGAAATTTTACCGCCGATGGTATGACAGAGGTTTATGTGAGACGGTGTAAAAATTAGATGACGGACGTGGCACAGCCCACTTTTTGGTGAAATCCCATATCTCGGAACCCGACCAACCGATTTCAACAAAATTTAGTATCTATCATTCTTCATATATTCTTATGTCTCAGTGTGAAAATGGACGAAATCAATCACAATTTTAAATTCCAATCCACGAATAATGTCTTTAGTGTTTGCTACTTTATAACCAAAATTGCTCAAATCTAACAAAAACAGTTCAAGCCCATAAGTACCGTATTTTTAGACCTCGATATATACAGTTTACTTTTAATCGAAAATGTTAGTCAATGTGTGATATATATAACTATAATTAAGGGCTAATCATTCTCTTACAATGCAAGGAGCGTTCCATAGTAAATAGGACTTTTTGAATCTAGCGCCCCCTGGTGGCGTCATCTACATGTCGACTAGTGCGCTAGAATCTGCTATCTTTTTCAGCTAGCCCGCATTAAATTTTGTTTTAAAATTGGTAAACATTTTACCCAAACGTTTCAATTGATGAAACAACTTTATGGCAATGATTACCTTTTCTATGGTTTCAACGTTTTCAAAGCGGTCATGAGGACATTAATGATGATCAACATTTGGGCCAATCATAATCCGGGATCACCGAAAATTCCATCGAAACTGTGCGTGAATTCATCAAAAATCAGCCTA
Organism: Bactrocera correcta; assembly: GCA_027475135.1. Lineage (NCBI taxonomy): Eukaryota > Metazoa > Arthropoda > Insecta > Diptera > Tephritidae > Bactrocera > Bactrocera correcta. Next base: position 121,077,204 of record CM050323.1, read on the forward strand.
AATCATCATTGGAATTCATGGAAATGGAATTGAACATCTCCGAAACATCAATTTATCGCACTTTGACCGAACATTTGGGCTTACGAAATTTATTGATGCCAATTCAGAGACTTCACCTTTCCTTATTTATAAAAAAGTATGTTTTGTGTATATTATTTGATTTATTGATATTAAGTTACCACATTTCCGCTGAAACTTATTATTTATACGCGCTTGACAAAATAGATTTGTGCAACATATTTTAACTCTGTTTTAACTGTCACTTGATTTATGAACCCGTTCATTGAATGAAATATTGTTTTTGACTTCTCCAACCAAAACCAACGACTCTTTTGATCAAACTAATTTGTCGTAAACCATAATTTTAAATTCACTATCATGAAAACACCCCCATTATGTTCGTGTAAGACGACCCAAACACAAATAATAACAAAATCTTCAGTGCGGCCTACAGCTTTTTTGTTCCAGAGATTTAGAAAATCATTAGCATAATTTCGCACTTAATTACAATATCACAACAAATGTGAAAAATTACTAATCCCGAAAATCCGATCAAAAATATTAAAAAAAAAACGCGGAATACGAACTTTGCAGTTATTATTTGTTTAAAGTAATAAATAAAGGTGTACCATACAGCTGCCGACTTCACGTAAGCATGACTAATCACATTATTAATGGTGTAAATAAAAAAACTGAAGATGTAGCAAATAAAATGTATAAGCAAATCAGAATGACTAATCTGTTTTGTATATAGCCGCTCTGTCTTGTGCGTGTCGGCAGAAATTAATTGCTTGAACTTTATTCGGTGCCATAATCAAAAACAAGCTCTCTGCTGGAGATCAATTCATCACTTTCTTACAAATTCATTGAAAATTTTCGTGTGTCCGTCCATCGTACGGTAGGGCTCACAAATTAAGCAGGAACTATTCAAAGCTTTAACAAAATAGGTATCTTAAATGAATAAAATCCAAATGAAGAAGTATGTGCTTCAAATCGGAAAATGATTCCAACTGACATAGAAAACTGCCATTGAAGAAGTACAGTGATAATATGAATACTAATCAAATATTTTTTTAATTAAAAAACCGTCACTTATGAGACTGGTAAATAACTATTATTAACGCTAACTATTATTAAGCAAAATAAGTATTGCAGATGCTTTTTTTGTGGAAGTGCTCATTCAGTCCTTTTGCACCTAAAATTTAATTCATAAATTTTACAATTATTACCACGCATGCGTACATGCTTCTTGGAGTCTTGATGTTGGCATTGCAGATGGACTATTGCTCTGTCCAATATCGATAATCGGCAAATCTAAAGTGATTCACTTGATCACAAATTAAGCTAAAAATCTTAAGAATTTATGAAGTCGCAGTACAACCATGCCTATTTTTATCTTGCAATAAATAACTAAAGACATCGAAATGGACTTGGCATAAATAATAAATTTTAATTGTCGCAACCATCAACGGTTATGAAAAACTCCAAATCCACAATTGACCAAAACATCAATTAATATGTATGATATTTTACTCATACTAGGATGGCATAATTAGCAGATAACAACGTGACTTGATGCTAATTTCGGATAATATCTGCACAGTAGTGCTTTAGATCCCTTTTTACTCAATTTAATGATTTTCACGCCTCTATGTGACTTTTCGCTCATATAAGTACGATAGCTTTGAAGTAGTTCCGTAGAAGGAGAACCACTGCCACGCCTAGGTAGTGATATCACTTAGCACTAAATTAAGACATAGAACAGTAATTTGGTACCTTAACCTTAAGAGGTGCCTTACTTCCCAAATAGCACAATTTTAAATTTCATTTGGTTGTTCACTTCCCAGTTCACAATCCTAGGAGAAAATCGTACATCGGATGGCGGCACCATCTCGGCTCCTTTTGATTTTCTTAATGCCAAGTTGTTCCGAAGAGTAAATTGCACATCCATAACTCCCTAAAGCATCAAATATCATACATTAAGAGCTCCGAAACTTATACCGAAAACAGCCGTCACCTGGAAGATATCTTAGTAGCTGAATCTCATTCGTATCTTCTCTGGAAAGTTATGTCGTCTGTTATAATTGATTCAAGAAGTTTAGGTATTGCTGACAACTCTGCTATTCCTTTATAGTTATCAATAGATGACCTAAATCCACTCTTATGCAAATGAATTATAAATGACTTTTTCCATATGTATGGAAATAAGCCTTGCATAAGAGATGAATTAAATAGTTTTGTTAGGGGTCTGTATATATACTTGGCACATTTCTTAAGAAAGCATGAGGGAATCATATCTGGGCTATAATTGTATGATTGTTCTAACATGTTTAACTGATATAAGACGTCTGCTTCGTCGTGCATTAATGACAGAAATCGGACATAACTTTTGCTGAAGCGGAACATTTTTTGGAGATTTTGGAGAGTAATTAGACTTAAAGAATTCAGCGAACATATTAGAAATGGTGTGATTGTCACTAGACATACTATACTTATATTTCATAGCGGACGGAAAATTAGAAAATCTGCGTTTGGAGTTGACGAAACCATAGAATAATTTTGGATAACGTATAATATTATTTTTTACTTTATTTATACAATTATTATAACATATTTTGTTAAGTTCAGCAAATTGTCGACGCAATTTAGAATATTTTGAATAGTCAACAACTAAACCAGTTTTTTTAAAAAGTTTAAAAGCACGAGATTTTCTATTTATTAATTTATATAATTTTTTCGAAAACCATAAATTAGAACATATTTTTTGAGTAACAACATATCTCGGAATATATTTTTCGAATAAGTTTAAAATAGTTTCATTAAAGTGGGAAGCATTAAATTCAATATAGCCACTGTAGTCTGGCCAAGTTACTTTAGAAAGTTCGTTATTAATCTTCTTAAAATCAGCTTTCGCAAAATTGAACCGAAAACAAAGGTCTTGTGTATTATTATTTGCAAAGTTAGCTATGATTTCGATGTTAATTTCCAAATCAGGATGATACGGGTCCTCCGGCCGAACCAAAGGATCACATCGGACAACGGAGAACATTGAAGTGTTATCAACATAAACTAGATCTAAGATCTTACAAAACTCGTTTGAAATTAAATTAATTTGGTTAATACCCAAATCTGACATTTCATCTAAGAACTCGTCAAAACATAAGCGAGTACTGATAGGAATTGTATAATCATCACTAGAGTTCCATGATGCGCACGGTAAATTGAAATCTCCCAAAACAATCATGGAATCAGTATTATTAGCCATCGATAAAACATTATTTATTAATGAAGCATGCTGCATATATACAGATATGTCCGAGTGAGGCGGTATATAAGGTAAAGTTAAGTAGATATGGCCACTATTAGCGCAAATACGAATGCACTTAAATTCTATGAAGTCTGCATGCGGAACATCGACTTCTTCAGATGGAATTGAAGAATGAACAGCAAACAAGACACCAACTCCTTTTCTGTTCAGCCGGTCATATCTAAAGATTTCGAATTCGGCGTTGAATAGTTTCTGTGAAAGCATTAATTTTAAAGTTGCAATGAGTGCTATTTAAATACAGATCAGCAAGTTTTGTATTAAGACCTCTAACATTTTGATAATAAACATTCAGCGAATTATTGTTGATTAGTTTTTTGTAACCACAGGATTTCTTGGCATTTTAGAGATAACTACAGGGGGCTTATCACGTTTGTGCTCGAATTCGCGTACAAAGACCCCAGATGGCCAGAATGAGTTATCAAGTATTAATTGAAAATTGTCAGCGGATACGTCGAAAATTGTTATTATTTACAACTTTTATTTAAGACCTAATGTTGGCGCCAAATAGTGGAACAGGAGGAACGATTGGCGCGTTGTTTTAAACTCAGCTATAACCGGGTAAGCGCTGTCTACGTCAGTATTTATAATGTGCCGTTTTTAATAATTTAAATATTTTTATTTAATTTCACTTTATGCAGATGATGTCCACAAACCATAGTTAAGTACAGAAAAAGCTAAGTCGATTTTAATGACGTTTCTAAAAGTTATAACTTTACTAAGTGATCTGAAATGTGTTTCTGTATTTCTTTTCTCTTCGTATGCAGCAACATTCTCTCCGGCCTCTTATGCTTCTCAACACTTATTTCACCATTTGTTTCGAGGACATTTGCCTCAGCAACATTTTACCAAAACTTTGCAACATTTGTTGATTTTACTTTGTTTTATTTTGTTTCACAATGTTGCTGCTTGCAATTGTGTTTATTGGTTCATTCGTTTTAAAAAAATATGTGAAAAGCCGTTTTAAAATACTTCGTTGTTCGTTGAAGTTTTCCGACATACTAAATCATCAAAATGAAGCAAAATAAACAATTTTCTTAAACCGAAGTAGTGAGAAGTTGCTAAAGCCCCTACTTTGTCAATAAATGTGATATATTTTGATTTCCGTTTCGATTTATGCTTTGAAAATATGTCTCTGAAATTACTTTGGAAAAGTTTACATTATTTCTCCCTAACGAAGATAGAAGATTAACATCAGTATTTTCAACATATTTTCATGCCTGAATTGCATTTCCGGCGAGGCAGAAATTATGTGATTGTATGAAGAAGATCTGTTGCCCGAACGCCAACGCTAAAATTGGTTGACGAAATTCCGTTCGGCAAATTCGATCGTGAGCATGCACCACGTCCTGGAAATTCTCTTGTAGTCGTTAGTCAAATCGCTAAATTCAAGGGACTGCTGAGAAATTAAAGTTGCCTAATTTTAAAAACTTTTTTCACAAAAGGAATCAGATTTAAAATGCACTAAAAAATTAAATTACTTATTGAACGACCCAATTAAATTTGACAAAAAAAAAATTATATAGAATAATTTAATTTACATACCGTTATTATGATAAGCTCGAGAGTCATCCTTGTAAAGGTTAAACCCTGATTGGCTCGACTAAGTTAACTTTAGAGAGATTTCAGAGCTCCAACCACAGTATTTAAAATATACCTAATTAATACAAGGGTGAATTATGGTAAGATTTCGGTTAAGCTGCAAATGTTTTATATTTTACTAGCTGACCCCGCAGCCGTTGTCCTGCGTGGAATTATAGTACGTATTTTGAAATGAAAAGAAAGTAAAATTTATAATATCATTTTTTTGTTCAATGTAACGCTGCTTTATAAACAACATTTTTTGGTTTCTGTTTCGGTGTACAGAAAAGATGGCTTTCCAACTCGTGAGCACGCCACGGCCGTGTGAAAAACATAGCATTTCCAAATCTATACAATACGACTATCTTAAGGTCCTGTTGAATGTCATCTCAAATGCAATTTTCACTGGAAACAGAATACGCTTGAACTGAAATGGGAAATCGTTAGAACTCAAAGGAACTCGTAGCATTCTGCGAATCTTAATAACGATGGATCCTACTTTGAGATGCAAATGCTGCGGTGGCATACCAAGCCTTTCCAAAGAATTTAGAAATACCACTGGATAATTCACGGCGTCGTCTTCATTGTCAAGACGATCGAACAATTTGTATGAGCGCAAGTCTCACTAAATTTGATTTTCAATCTTCCAGTCAACAACATCGGTATTTGTGGCAGTTAACACTGCGCGTGCACTTAAGGAATCATAGTTACGATAATTTGGCCAATGTCCGAACATTTGTGATGAGTTCATCTGAATATCAACCGAAATTGTACCATTTCCAATTTTTAGCGAAGACGACGTAAAATGTCTCCGGCATTGTCGATGTTTATATCGAAAAGTATGCGAACTTTACTTTCATTCCAGTGATTAACGTGTTCTAGCAATTATAATTGCTGGCTAACTTCTCCAAAACTTGCACACATCGAACCATTCACAGTAAGCAATGACTCAAATAAAGTTGAACCGCGTATATTAATCAATAGCAAGCGAAGGTCGAAACAATCGTCTTTTTTCGAGTGGATTGTGTAAATTCGTCCTAATGCATTAGTTGATAAGACACCTGGATGTCAATCTACTGGTTGGCCTTGCTTTCTGCGTAACTATTTCTTCGACGATGCATTCCATGCAAAATATCAAGGTATTTCCGAATAGAGCAAAGTTCTCGCAAATGGATCACTGACGAAAGTTGAGAAAAACTCGTCAATGTTAATTTTGTTTGAATTAACTGCGAGACGCACAACAGACGGAAAACGTTCGTGAATTGCAAAAGTAAATATCCTACAAAGCGCTTTATTGCAATTCACGTATCGACCGTATCGTTCAAGACCAATAAACGTCATGTTTCTTCCTTTGGTGACGTACTTCCAAACGTATTTTATCGATTTTACCAAACTGCAATACTAAACACTGATATGAGTTTTGAATATGAATTAGACAATAATGGTGAATATAGTACGATCCACGTGTTGTCAACTTCGATATTCACTCTTCAAGGTTGATTGCTGAATGTTCTATTATCTGGTGAGCGACGCCGATAGCGTTGAAATCCGTCGTTTCCAATTTGTGTTTCCGAAAGAAATGCACATGGATAGTGTTTCGTGCATTTATTGTCAGACATATTGGTTTCCACCACTTCATATAATACTGGATCTTTCTTTACATCAGGAATTTCTGGAGAAATGACTTCATCAATTTGATCTGGTGTAACCATCATTCAAAGAAGAATGTATGCGTGCGGAAAAACTCTATTTTGCCACTCAACAGAGTATATCTAGCACCCAACAGCACCACATATACGTTGCTTTAAGATAAAGTCGATCAAAAGTCGTAAATGTTGTGTGAAAAGTCGTGCTGTGACATCGTGACGATCGCTTGCTGATTAAACCCCGATCCATAATTCCGCACATATGTCATCGCATCTTGGGAGTACTTCTTGCCTTTCCTTGCCTTGGGCTGCCATACTTTGATGGCAAAAAGAACACCGACCGATATTAGGGTGATCTCTTGGTGGCTACGTAAAAAATTTCAATCTGCAATTGACCTCTTTGTGTGAAACACACGTATAGTTTTCGCTGAATAATTTTCAATAATTTTTTTTTTAAATAGCCGGAATAAAAAAGAAAGAAGAAATTGAACTATTCAAATAATTTACAAATCAAAATATTGAAAAACAAAACAAACAAAAATTAAAAAAAAAAATTGTATGAAAAAAAGTTACTTTTTCGAATTATCCAATTTTACGTCTTTTCATGAAAAGTATAAGATATTTTTATTTCTAAATCTTCCTTAACCCACAACGAACAACCCCTGAAAACTTCATCAATATTGGTTCAGCCCTTCTCTTAGTGTTATTAACGAACAAACATTCATTCGTTTGTATAAGAAAAAGAAAAGAACTGTTTTTAGAGATTTTCCGGCAATGATTCGAGCTTTTCTCTCAGTAAAAACTATCCTTGAACCTCAACGAACATTTTAAAAAAAGAGTTATCAAATTTGGTTCAGTCGTATATAAGTTATGAGCGTACATGCAGTTTGGCGACTCATTTTTATTTATATATGTAGATTAGATAATAGATTTTAGCTTTTGAAATTACGAAATGATTCATCCATTTTCATATAAGTCATCAATATCAACTGGGTGACTCGAAGCATTGTCTACTAAGACTGAAGTTTTAAAGTCCAAATTAATTTTTTTAATTTCCATTTCATAAGCTTTAAATTCAGTATCGACCGGTTTTTACCTTTTTTCCTAATATTACCTACTATTAATATGTCACATACATAAAAAACAAATCATATAAAGTAAAGTCAGCCGTATATTCGAAAATTCTGATACTAGTTATGTAGCGGATGGTTCAAGCTTTAACCTAATCTATTTTAGGCATAAAGGTACACTGTTATAAGCAAAACATGTTCTCTCATTTTTGTTAAGTAAACCCAAATATTGGCCGAAATATGCGGTACCAAGTCAACCGGAAGTTCGAAAATCTCTATATTAGATATAATGAGACTAAGGAAAAATGCGACCCGTTTCAACTCATTTCAACTCTTCTACAGCAAAATTGATTTTACTAACTTTAAAAATATTTATAAAAAATCTTCATATTCATTCACATAATCTTCAGAAAACCAAAAATGAATTGCTTCACTTCAAATTAAAACCGATTACTATGATTGATGAAAAGCACCAAAATGGTGTGAATTTACATTGCTAAACAAAAGAAAATGATGATTGCTACAAAAGACACCTAAAGGAAAGCTTTTCAAACACTAGTTTCTCATGCCGATTAAATGAATTATTTCAATGGTTTAAAACAATGACAGGAAATATTGGTCATATTTTTAAATTTTTGATAATTAATTTTACAAAGCAAATAAAAGCGGCTTTTTAAAATTTTTTGTTTGCCAGTACAAAAGATATAACGGGTGATTTTTTTGAGGTTAGGATTTTCATGCATTAGTATTTGACAGATTACGTGGGATTTCAGACATGGTGTCAAAGAGAAAGATGCTCAGTATGCTTTGACATTTCATCATGAATAGACTTACTAACGAGCAACGCTTGCAAATCATTGAATTTTATTACCAAAATCAGTGTTCGGTTCGAAATGTGTTTCGCGCTTTACGTCCGATGAGCGATGAGGCTCATTTCTGGTTGAATGGCTACGTAAATAAGCAAAATTGCCGCATTTGGGGTGAAGAGCAACCAGAAGCCGTTCAAGAACTGCCCATGCATCCCGAAAAATGCACTGTTTGGTGTGGTTTGTACGCTGGTGGAATCATTGGACCGTATTTTTTCAAAGATGCTGTTGGACGCAACGTTACGGTGAATGGCGATCGCTATCGTTCGATGCTAACAAACTTTTTGTTGCCAAAAATGGAAGAACTGAACTTGGTTGACATGTGGTTTCAACAAGATGGCGCTACATGCCACACAGCTCGCGATTCTATGGCCATTTTGAGGGAAAACTTCGGACAACAATTCATCTCAAGAAATGGACCCGTAAGTTGGCCACCAAGATCATGCGATTTAACGCCTTTAGACTATTTTTTGTGGGGCTACGTCAAGTCTAAAGTCTACAGAAATAAGCCAGCAACTATTCCAGCTTTGGAAGACAACATTTCCGAAGAAATTCGGGGTATTCCGGCCGAAATGCTCGAAAAAATTGCCCAAAATTGGACTTTCCGAATGGACCACCTAAGACGCAGCCGCGGTCAACATTTAAATGAAATTATCTTCAAAAAGTAAATGTCATGAACCAATCTAACGTTTCAAATAAAGAACCGATGAGATTTTTCAAATTTTATGCGTTTTTTTTTTTTAAAAAGTTATCAAGCTCTTAAAAAATCACCCGTTATTGCATAACGAATTATGAGAGCGAATACTCACCAAAAAAATCGAAAAAATATATGACTAAAAAAAGAAATTTTGCATGCAAATGCACTCCATACAAGTGTTAATGGCTGCCCTTGCCTATAGAGAGGATGATAAAGAGTAGATTTTTTCTTAACTCTATTTGTAAACTTGAAATTGTAACATACATAACTACTATAAAAGGTGAATAGATTTAGTTCGGCTTATGACGAGCCTTGAACACTTCCCTTACATTCACGACAGTTAGGTTAAAACTATCCGTACCTCAGATCTTTTAATAGCAATATATGCGAGCCCTTACCGATAAATTTAAGAAAACCACAGTAGTTTGTTCACAAACAAACACATTGATCTTTTTTGCTGGAAAATACTTGCATCACTTAAAAGGTGTTAGTTTTTATTTAAGTCTTAGACAGTACAGGAAAAATGGCGTGAGGCTCAAAACTTAAATGAAATTATGTTTAGACACGCACATGACAAAACATAAATACGCTTGATCTTGTTGTGTTTGCTTTATAAAATCAATGTAATTTCATTTGAAGCCTGTTGATCTTCATTTCAAGGCAGCGTCGTGGTCATCTCTCAACAAGTTCGTTTCTTAAGTCTTTTGTGTTGTAGGAATGCGAATAAATTTCATAAGCCTAAACCAGCAATAATATATGTGAATGTGAATATATGTTTGAAACAGTGAGAAACCAGATAATTTATCTTGCTTACTTAAAGCATATATAGCAATGAGGTGATTTTTGTACAATAAATAAAGAAGAAACAAATTATTGTGAAAAAATATTCAACACACAGTTCATTTTAATTTTTATATGGACTTAATAAAAGGATACGTATTGTATTTTTACTTATAACACTTATTTTATACATATTTACTTTATAATTTAGATAGGCTTAAGCGTTTTGTATCATAAAAACCCCGTTATTCAATACACATTCTTAGTTGTATGAAGGAAAGGACAAATTGCATGAGGAAAGAGTTAAACGTATCTGCAATGCACATAATCGGCAGAAGCTGCAAAAACGACAGTAATGGTGACAAGCGCTCTTCCGTACACAGACACGGGAATACCTGAGTAATTGGGAGATGCACTGCCAACCAGTCAGTCAACTATTGTACAAACGACGTAATTGTGAAGTAGACAAACAGCCAATAAAGGAATTACTTGCTACTTGGTACTTATGTGCTCATGTTTTTGCAGCCATAGCTGAACATATTGCATACTAAGAAAATCTCTCAAAGAGTGAAGAAGCGTGAATAACAATTTTCACTTGGAAAAAATGAGAAAACAAATAAAGTGAAGTGAAATCCGTTAAAACCCCAACCCCCTACAAGCAAAAACCAACGTAAATAAAAAAATTTATGAAAATAGCAATAAAAACAAACGTAACTGAAATTATCTTTGAAGATGTTGCCTCACGGCGATTGCCATTGATATTGGGTTGTCTCAAATGGCGGCATAAGCAAACAAATGAATAAATATATATATGCTTATTATATAGTACGAGGTGTGTTCAAAAAGTATCGCAAATTTTGTGTTTTTTTCAAAAATTATTTATTTATTCATGAATATCTATTTTGCCCCCTTCAAAGTAATCCCCACGAGATATTATACACTTGTTCCAACGGCTTTTCCAATCTTCGAAGCTCTTCAAAAAATTATTTTCTTTATCTTCTTCAGCTCCTTTTTCGATGCCGTCTTTATCTTGTTAAGAGAAGCGTAACGTCGTCCTTTCATGGGCCTCTTCAGTTTAGGGAACAAGAAAAAGTCACAGGGGGGCAGTTCTGGGGAATACGGTGGCTGCGGCATCATTAGTGTGTTGTTTTTAGCCAAAAAGCCCCGCACAAGCAACGATGTGTGTGAGCAGGGGCGTTATCGTGGTGCAAAAGCCAAAAGCTGTTCTTCCACAAATCCGGTCGTTTCTGGCGGATTTCTTCGCGCAAATTGCGTATAACTTGCAGGTAGTATTCCTTATTTATCGTTCTTCCCTGTGGCAAAAACTCATGATGCACCACTCCCCTGCAATCGAAGAAAACTGTCAGTTACGATTTGCTATACTTTTTGAACACACCTCGTATATAGTATTATACTGGTCCGTGTATTTTTATATTTGGCTATGTATACATATGAACATGAGGCCTCTATAACGATGGCAAGCATTAGACGGCAATTAACTGTTGAACAATACGCACGAAGGAGAAAAGCTCGACAGAGAAAATTATTAGCCATATTTAATGACAATGATGCTTTTCCTATTGGCAAATTATTAATAATATTCCACAAAGCAACATAATTTACGAGTCGCTACGGCAAGTATATTAGACAGAGATGAGTGAGTATTTTTATAGGGCTATCAGCTACATTACCTATAGGAGGTTCATGTTTTGCAAGTGCCAATTTATTAACCGTTACATCGTTTTGTAAAAATAGTATAATAACAACATTTTTGTCCAATTTTTGTGATCTAACACCACAGCTTTTGAACACTTTTCCATAAATTTTTTTATATTGTGGATTCTTTTGCAGCACAAATGGTACGTCCTCTGCAGTTTCTATATTATTGTAGGCAAAAAAGTAGTCACAATAGCACTTTACAACAAATACATACAATGAAAAAACTAAAAATTTATTTTTAATTTTATCTTCACCCTCAGTTTGTGGAAAAAATGATTAGTAACGCAAGCGTAAAACCGTAAGCTGTATGTCCGGTTTTATGGTGTACTAAATATTTTCTCGGATCTGATAAACTTTGATTCGAATTCTGAATGTGAACTATTTGACATAACAATATCGTTAATACTGCCATAAGTTCTGTTACAAGTTTATATTTAACTCAAATGAAATAACTTTGTAATAAAGTAATTTTGTTCCACAATGCATATTTTAATTTAGTAATGTACAAAATTTAGTGTCGAAGTTTGTTTTTGCACAAGTCCTCAAACGATTCGGGCTTTACAGAATTGCAGCATACACAGTTTCTATCGGTATGGATGACGCGCAAATCAAAGTTTTTGGGGACTCACCAAATTTCTGTGGAGTATTCTACTAAACTGTATCTTCAACAGTGAACATCTGTAAAATGGACACAGAACAACTTGAATAAGGGTTGACCTTGATCTGGGGCTCTATTCTGAATCTCGATTAGATAATGCATTCTATTCGAAATTCGAACGAATCTTATAATTGTGGGAAAGCTGCACCACTCAGTGCCGTAATGAATACTTATATTTCTACAATACTCTTACGTGTTAGAAGTGTGGCAAAAGACACCTCAGAGAAAAAATTTTTGAAAAAGTAGGCATGGGCCTCTTTTTGGTTTAATGTACATATTTCCTAAACCCCATATGCTACAATAACCAAACTCGCTGAAAATTGTATAATAGAAATGACACCACCCACTTTTAGATTAAATCACACATCCAGTTCGGCTTATGAACTACATTTACTTCATCTCACATTCTTACGTCACAGTGTGAAATTGGTCAAAATCCGAGTACAACCACATTAACTTCCCATGAAGCCACATTTTTAATTCCATTTCATTCTTTCATTTTCTAATAAACAAATTTGCACGACTAATGCGTTTAGAGTATGCCACCGTTACCAAAAATTGTTCAAATCCAACCAAAACTATTCAAGCTATTGGGGCCAATACGTTGACTCCACAGTTCGTTTTTGAATTGAAATTTGGAGATAATCCAAATAAAAATGGGTTGGAGCGCGTCAAAACTTCACTATATAAGGTTTATGAACTTCAGGGTGACTTTATACCTTAATATATTAATAAAGCTGAAAGAAAATGTTTCTCTAATGTTTTTCTTTATGCTTGCAATGAATAAAATCGGCTTTCAAAAAATCTTATGAATCTGGTGATGGTACCCCATGGACAATAATCTTACTGAAAGAATCCCTTTCCACACTTATAAAATTTTCGAAATACTCAAACAAAACTTGGATCCTGTACCGCCATGCTCTTTCAAATTATGGCAAGCTTCGTGCAACGAGAAATATTTTTCTACAAGCTTACTTAGTGTCACCTAATCGACACACTCCATTGACTTATTGCCAGCCGCGTTGATGATGAATTGATGATTATGAATATAGACTAACTTTGGGTATCATTGACCTTATAACCAAATTTGTTTTTCTTTACTTCTCTGCAGACATCGTAAATTTTTCTATCGCGTATGAATTATGATGTTAATTTTGCTATTCATTGATATTTCGATAAATTAGAGGTTGTGGGCAATCACTTTGAATTTTGCACACTTGTTTACACTTCATTTTTGTAAACTTTGATACTCATGTTGCTTAGACAATAAAAAATGCCTTTTTTTTTTCCAAACCACAAAGTTTTGAAATAACAAAAGCGTCGCCTGGTTTGCAGATAGATTCACTGGATATATACAAGCCTAAAGTTATTTGGTTGTATTGTTATGCGGTTATGGGTAGAAAACTTAAGATTTTATGGGAAAATTTACATATTTCCTTTGTACTTTCAAATAAAGTTAAACAAAAGTATTTGAATATATTTTAATACACTTTTCGGTTTACACAAGTTAAGGTAAAAACCTGCGAATTGAAATTTTTATACATACATACTATGTGTAAATTGTATATAATATTTAGATTTTGAAGCCAGTGAGCTAATCAACACTCTGTACGCTAGACATACCATATTCTCAACCCACGATTATTACTCTCAGAAGAAGGTAATTAACTTTGCCTCGAAGTTTGTAACACCCAGAAGAAAATTTCGGAGAACTTATAAAGTCGACATATCCATATTCATCTCTGTCTGTCAGTCAGTCTGTATATACATGAACAGGAACTGGCCTCTCAGAGTTTGAGATGTCGACCTGAAATTTTGCAGATGTAAAGAAAATTCCAACAGGGATTCCTTCAGACTATGTGGGCAATTGAGAAGTAAAGTCCTCTCTTGACGAACAAAAACCAAATTCTTTAAGTCACTCATCATCCCCGTTCTACTATAGGGTGCAGAGGCATGGACGATGACAACATCTGATGAATCGATGTTACGAATTTTTGAGAGAAAGGTTTTGCGGAAAATGTATGGTTCTGTGCGCATTAGAAATGCACAATGGCTCGGTCATGTCGTCCGAATGGACGAAAATACTCTAGTTCTGAAAGCATTCGACGCAGTACCCGCCGGGGGAATCAGAGGAAGAGGAATACCTCCACTTCGTTGGAAGGAGCAGGTAGAGAAGGACCTGGCCTTGCTTGTAGTCTCAAATTGGAGCCATAGTGCAAAAAGAAGAAACGACTGGTGCGCTATTGTTAACTCGGCTATAATCGCATAAGCGGTTTCTACGCCAGTAAAAAAGAAAAGATTGGCAAAAGTAGATAAAATCAAGTCAATACTAAAGTCGGAACTTAAAAGGTTTCAGCCGGAACCTGAAGAAATTTCACCGGCTTTGATTCTTGCAAGTAGCAAGAGCATAAAAAGTTCGGTTGCACCTAAACTTAGCTGATCCTTAGTTGTTATTTTTCTTTTTCTCACTCTCGTTTCGTGAGAATTATCGCGGAAATAAAAAGTGTTTGTAACCATACAGTTGTCATAATCCTCGCGTTTGTTTGTTTGCCTGTCGGTATGTGAGAGTTTGGTCATTTAACGTGACTTTAGTACAAACACAACCCATTTTGTATGCACGAACGAGTACAGCCGTAGTTACCTCTGGGGCGCATGACGGCTTGCGGCAAAAGATGTACGATTTTCATGCCAATGCCCAAACGCCATACACCAAATGCTCTTTGTTCAAATGAGTTAAGCCTCGCCCGGCATGTCCCATGAAAATAGGATGCCTTGCATAAGCTGAAAAAATGTGAATTCGTTTTTGCCTCTTCTTTCGCCTGTTGAGTGAAGTTGGGACGGTTGATATTCCCTGAATTACGCCTCTGTTACTTTATGTCATTTGTAGGGGTAATGCAGAGGAGTATTTGTTTGGATTAAATACCCGAAATACCAAAAAACAAGAGTAGAACTTGCAATAATTTCTCTTAAAGATATAGCGTAAATTTGAACGAAAGTCCAATAAAAATATTAGAAATTATATTAAATGTGGTTCGAAGCATGTCAAAACGCATGCGTGCAGTAAATCAGAACAAAAGTGGGAATAGTAATTACTAAATTTATTTTTTTATTTTTTAAAATTTATACTTTCATATGACCACCTTTGTTTAAGAATCCTATTTTGAAGTGAAACAAAAGTTTTTTTATTCTATTCCTGAAAAAAATATTTTTATTTATAATTTGGTATTTAAATACTTATGTATATATATATATAATATTGTTGTATGATATATTAATTATTTATTTTAATAAATTTGAATTGAAATAACATCTGTGAAATTTATACGCTTATTTGATGCCTAGTGTATATCTGTGCGCATTAAATATTTTGGTCGTGTCCATTTTGCACACTTCTTCAGCTACTAACTTTACCGGGATAACATCAGCGTGGAATATGCTACATGGTCAAAGCACCGCTTTACGGAGTTGGATATGACAAACCATTGCAAACGTAGTGTTGGGTTGCTTCCGCCGATGACCTTTTTGACATTTCCTATTTACTTTTTGCTTTGTAAGGCGAATAACGGCGGTAACGCTGTCAGCTACAGTCACTCAGCGGGGTCCAAAATGTTCATTTTTTTTATTTGCTCTTCTTGACTAACACCTGACCGATGCTCACTTTCGCCAAGTTAATGCAATAGGAAATCTTGCGTTTTTATTGGGCTTGGCTTTGCGTAGTTCAAATAGCTCCAAAAAGGATAATATATTAAACATATTTTTGTTATTACACTGCTGTACTGGTTACAACATTTGAGTTTATGCCACATGGCGCTCAAGAAAGAGCAGCAGAAAATTTGTCGCAAAACTATACTTGACCGTCGTTGTCACTTCGGCGGCGTTTAAGTGTTTTGCGTATCCTCGTTTTGATTAAAGGAATTTTGCGGCTTATTAAAATAAAAAAAAACGGAAACTAAAGATCAAAAGTAAGGAAGCCGGCGCTATTGGCATTAGTCGCGGTTATACTTGATGTTAGCGTG
>CM050323.1:121094561-121120359 GCA_027475135.1 Bactrocera correcta
TAAGATATGTTTGAATTTTGAATAGAATGCATTATTGAATCGAGATTCAGAAAAGAGCCCCAGATCAACGTCAAGCCTTATTCAAGATGTTCTGTGTCCATTTTACAGATGGAAAAATGTCCACTGTTGAAGATACAGTTTAGTTAGAATACCCCACAGAAATTTGGTAAGTCTCAAAAAATCTTTGATTCGCGCGTCATCCATGCCGATAGAAACTGTGTATGCTGCAATTCTGTAAAGCCCGAATCGTTTGAGGACTTGTGCAAAAACAAACTTCGACACTAAATTTTTTACATTACTAAATTAAAATATGCATTATGGAACAAAATTACTTTATTACAAAGTTATTTCATTCGAGTTAAATATGAACTTGTAACAGAACTTAGAGCAGTATTAACGTTATTGTTATGACAAATAGTTCACATTCACAATTCGAATCAAAGTTCAAATTTAAAGAAAATTTTATAAAATTCTAAAAGCCAAATTATAAATTGGTCTGACCTGTAATTAAAATCTTACAGGAAAAAAGAATATTTTATCAGATCCGAAAAAATATTTAGTACACCATAAAGCCCGACATACAGCTTACGGTTTTACGCTGGCATTACTAATCATTTTTTCCACAAACTGAGGGTGAGGATAAAATTAAATATTATTTTTTAATTTTTTCATTGTATGTATTTGTAGTAAAGCTCTATTGTGACTACTTTTTTGTCTATAATAATATAGAAACTACAGAGGGCGTAACATTCGTGCTGAAAAAGAATCCACGATATAAAAAAATGTATGGAAAAGTGTTCAAAAGCTGTGGTGTTAGATCACAAAAATTGGTCAAAAATGTTAATTGTTATTTAAGGCATTAAAAGCACTATTTTTACAAAACGATGTAACGGTTAATAAATTGACACTCGCAAAACATAAACCTATAGGAGTAATGTAGCTGATTGCCCTATAAAACTACTCACTCATCTCTGTCTAATATATTTGCCGTAGCGACTCGTAAATTATGTTGCTTTGCGGAATATTATTAATAATTTGCCAATAGGAAAAGCATCATTGTCATTAAATATGGCTAATAATTTTCTCTGTCGAGCTTTTCTCCTTCGTGCGTATTGTTCAACAGTTAATTGCCGTCTAATGCTTGCCATCGTTATAGAGGCCTCATGTTCATATGTATACATAGCCAAATATAAAAATACACTGACCAATATAATACTATATACGACGTGTGTTCAAAAAATATAGCGTATCGTAACTGACAGTTTTCTTCGATTGCAGGGGCGTGGTGCATCATGAGTTTTTGCCACAGGGAAGAACGGTCAATAAGGAATATTACCTGCAAGTTATGCGCAATTTGCGCGAAGAAATCCGCCAGAAACGACCGGATTTGTGGAAGAACAGCTTTTGGCTTTTGCACCACGATAACGCCCCTGCACACTCGTTGCTTGTGCGGGGCTTTTTGGCTAAAAACAACACACTAATGATGCCGCAGCCACCGTATTCCCCAGATCTGGTCCCCTGTGACTTTTTCTTGTTCCCTAAACTGAAGAGGCCCATGAAAGGACGACGTTACGCTTCTCTTGACGAGATAAAGACGACATCGAAAAAGGAGCTGAAGAAGATAAAGAAAATGATTTTTTGAAGTGCTTCGAAGATTGGAAAAGCCGTGGGAACAAGTGTATAATATCTCGTGGGGATTACTTTGAAGGGGGCAAAATAGATATTCATGAATAAATAAATAATTAAAAAAAAAACACAAAATTTGCGATACTTTTTGAACACACCTCGTACTATATAATAAGCATATATATATTTATTCCTTTGTTTGCTTATGCCGCCATTTGAGACAACCCAATGTCAATGGCAACCGCTGTGAAGTAGCATCTTCAACGCTAATTTCAGTTTTTTTTGTTTTTATTGCTATTTTCATCAATTTTTTATTTACGTTGGTTTTTGCTTGTAGGGGGTTGGGGTTTTAACGGATTTCACTTCACTTTATTTGTTTTCTCAGTTTTTTGCAAGTGAAAATCGTTATTCATGCTTTTTCGCTCTTTGAGAGATTTTCTTAGCATGCAATATGTTCAGCTATGGCTGCAAAAGCATAAGCACATAAGTACCCACATGGAAGTAATTTCTTTATTAGCTGCTTGTCTACTTCACAATTACATCGTTTGTGCAATAGTTGACTGACTGGTTGTCAGTGCATCTCCCAATTACTCAGGTATTCGCATGTCTGTGTACAGAAGAGCGCTTGTCACCATTACTGTCTGTTTTGCAGCTTCTGCCGATTATGTGCATTGCAGATACGTTTAACTCTTTCCTTATGCAGTTTGTCCTTTCTTTAAGCCTATCAAAATTATAAAATAAATATGTATAAAATAAATGTTATAAGTAAAAACATAGTACTTATCCTTTTATTAAGTCCATATAAAAATTACAATGAACTGTGTGTTGAATATTTTTTCACAATAATTTGTTTCTTCTTCATTTATTGCACACAATTACCTCTTTGTTAAAGATGCTTTAAGTAAGCAAGAGTAATTATCTGATTTCTTACAAGTTTATTTTCACATTCACGTACATTGTTGCTGGTTTAGGCTTATGCAATTTATTCATTTTCCTACAACACAAAAGATTTAAAGAAACGAACTTGTAGAGAGATGACCACGCCGCTGCCTTGAAATGAAGATCAACAGGCTTCAAATGAAATTACATTGATTTTATAAAGCAAGCACAAAAAAATCAAGCATATGTATGTTTTGTCATGTGCGTGTCTAAACATAATTTCATTTAAGTTTTGAGTCTCACGCCATTTTTCCTGTACTGTCCAAAACTCAAATAAAAACTAACACCTTTTAAGTGATGCAAGTATTTTCCAGCAAAAAAGATCAATGTTTTTGTTTGTGAACAAACTACTGTGGTTTTCTTAAATTTATCGGTAAGGGCTCGCATATATTGCTATTAAAACATCTGAGGTACGGATAGTTTTAACTTAACTGTCGTGAATGTAAGGGAAATGTTCAAGGCTCATCTCAAACCGAACTAAATCTATTTATCTTTTATAGTAAGTTATGTATGTTACAATTTTAAGTTTACAAATAGAGCTAAGAAAAAATCTACTCTTTATCTTCCTCTCTATAGGCAAGGGCAGCCATTAACACTTGTATAGAGTGCATTTGCATGCAAAATTTCTCTTTCCAATCATTTATTTCACCGATTTTTTGGTGAGTATTCGCTCTCATAATTCGTTATGCAATACGTCTTTTGTACTGGCAAACAAAAAATTTTAAAAAACCGCTTTTATTTGCTTTGTAAAATTAATTATCAAGAAATTTTAAAAAAATGACCAATATTTCCTGTCATTGTTTTAAACCATTGAAATAATTCATTTAATCGGCATGAGAAACTAGTGTTTGCTTAAGCTTTCTTTTAAGTGTCTTTTGTAGCAATCGTCATTTTCTTTTGTTTAGCAATTTAAATTCACACCATATTGGTGCTTTTCATTAATTATAGTAATCGGTTTTAATTTGAAGTGAAGCAATTCATTTTTGGTTTTCTGAAGATTATGTGAATGAATATGAAAATTTTTTATAAATATCTTTATAGTTAGTAAAATCAATTTTGCCGTAGAAGAGTTGAAATGAGTTGAATCGGGTCGCATTTTTCCTTAGTCTCATTATATCTAATATAGAGATTTTTGAACTTCCGGTTGACTTGGTACCGCATATTTCGGCCAATATTTGGGTTTACTTAACAAAAATGAGAGAACATGTTTTGCTTATAACAGTGTACCTTTATGCCTAAAATAGATTAGGTTAAAGCTTGAACCAGCCGCTACATAACTAGTATCAGAATTTTCGAATATACGGCTGACTTTACTTTATATGATTTGTTTTTTATGTATGTGACATGTTAATAGTAGGTAATATTGGGAAAATAGATAAAAACCCGGGCGATACTGAATTTAAAGCTTATGAAATGGAAATTAAAAAAAATAATTTGGACTTTAAAACTTCAGTCTTAGTAGACAATGCTTCGAGTCACCCAGTTGATATTGATGATTTATATGAAAATGGATGAATCATTTCGTAATTTCAAAGCTAAAATCTATTATCTAATCTATCTATCTATATAAATAAAAATAAGTCGCCAAACTGTATGTACGCTCATATCTTATATACGACTGAAACCAAAATTTTATAACTCTTTTTTTAAAATGTTCGTTGAGGTTCAAGGATAGTTTTTACTGAGAGAAAAGCTCGAATCATTGCCGGAAAACCCCTAAAAACGGGCCTTTTCTTTTTCTCATACAAACTAATGAACGTTTGTTCATTACTAACGCTAAGAGAACGGCTGAACCAATATTGATGAAATTTTAAAAGGATGTTCGTTATGGATCAAGGAAGGTTTAGAAATAAAAATATCTTATACTTTTCATGAAAAGATGTAAAATTGGATAATTCCAAAAAGTAACTTTTTTTCATACAATTTTTTTTTTTTTTTTCAATTTTTGTTTGTTTTGTTTTTCAATATTTTGATTTGTAAATTATTTGAATAGTTTAATTTCGGTCGCTTGCTTTTTTATTCCGGCTATTCAAAAGAAAAATTATTGAAAATAATTCAGTGAAAACTTTGCGTGTGTTTCACACAAAGGGGTCAATTGCAGATTGAAATTTGTTACGAAGCCACCAAGAGGTCGCCCTAATATCGGTCGGTGTTCTTTTTGCCATCAAAGTATGGCAGCCCAAGGCAAGGAAAGACAAGAAGTACTCCCAAAATGCGATGACATATGTGCGGAATTATGGATCGCGGTTAATCAGCAAGCAATCGTCACGATGTCACAGCACGACTTTTCACACAACAGTTACGACTTTTGATTGACTTTATCTTAAAGCAACGTATATGTGGTGCTGTTGGGTGCTAGATATACTCTGTTGAGTAGCAAAATAGTGTTTTTCCGCACTCACAATTCTTCTTTGAATGATGGTTGCAACAGATCAAATTGATGAAATAATTTCTCCGGAAATTCCTGATGTAAAGAAAGATCCAGTATTATATGAAGTGGTGGAAACCAATATGTCTGACAATAAATGCACGAAACACTATCCATGTGCTTTTCTTTCGGAAACACAAACTGGAAATGATGGAAATAAACCCTATCGGCGTCGCTCACCAGATAATAGAACATTCAGCAATCAACCTTGAAGAGTGAATATCGAAGTTGACAACACGTGGATCGTACTATATTCACCCTTATTGTCTAATTCATATTCAAAACTCATATCAGTGTTTAGTATTGCAGTTTGGTGAAATCGATAAAATACGTTTGGAAGTACGTCACCAAAGGAAGAAACATGAGGATTATTGGTCTTGAACGATACGGTCGATACGTGAATTGCAATAAAGCGCTTTGTATGATATTTACTTTTGCAATTCATGAACGTTTTCCGACTGTTGTGCGTCTCGCAGTTAATTTGGAGAATGACCAAAGAGTGTATTTCAATCCAGAGAATATAGTATAGCCAGTGGAAACATCGTCAGCAACAAAATTAACATTGTCGAGTTTTTTCTCAACTTTCGTCAGTGATCTGTTTGTGAGAACATTGCTCTATTCGGAAATACCTTGATATTATGCATGGAATGCATCGTCGAAGAAATAGTTACGCAGAAAGCAAGGCCACCAGTAGATTGACATGTAGGTGTCTTATCAACTAATACATTAGGACGAATTGTTTCTACCTTCGCTTGCTATGGATTAAGATACGTGGTTCAACTTTATTTTAGTCATTGCTTACTGTGAATGGTTCGATGTGTGCAAGTTTTGGAGAAGTTAGCCAGCAATTACAATTGCTAGAACACGTTAATCACTGGAATGAAAATAAAGTTCGCATACTCTTCGATATAAACATCGACAATGCCGGAGACATTTTACGTCGTCTTCGCTAAATTTGGAAATGGTACAATTTCGGTTGATATTCAGATGAACTCATCACAAATGTTCGGACATTGGCCAAATTATCGTAACTACGATTCCTTAAGTGCACGCGCAATGTTAACTGCCACAAACATCGATGTTGTTGACTGGAAGATTCAAAATCAAATTTCGTGAGACTTGCGCTCATACAAATTGTTCTATCGTCTTGACAATGAAGACGACGCCGTGAATTATCCAGTGCTATTTCTAAATTCTTTGGACAGGCTTGGTATGCCACCGCATCATTTGTTTCGCAGAATGCTACGAATTCCTTTGAGTTCTAATGATTTCCCATTTCAGTTCAAGCGTATTCTGTTTGCAGAATTTTATTTCCATATACATACTATAATTCCACGCAGGACAACGGCTGCGGGGTCAGCTAGTAAAATATAAAACATTTGCATGTTCAACTGCGTTGCAGCTTAACCGAAATCTTAACATAATTCACCCTTGTATTAATTAGCTATATTTTAAATGCTGCGTTGGAGCTCTAAAGTCTCTCTAAAGTTAGCTTAGTCGAGCCAACCAGGGTTTAATCTTTACAGGAATGACTCTCGAGCTTATCATAATAACGCAATGTAAATTAAATTTTTCTATATAAATTTAATTTGTGAAATTTAATTGGGTCGTTCACAAAGTAATTTAATTTTTTTTGTGCAATTTAAATCTGATTCTTTTTGTGGAAAAAAGTTTTTAAAATTAGGCAACTTTAATTTCTCAACGACTACAAGAGGATTTCCAGGACGTGGTGCATGCTCATGATCGAATTTGCCATACGAAATTTTGTCAACCAATTTTAGCATTGGCGTTCGGACAACAGATCTCCTTCATAACATCACATAATTTCTGCCTTACCTGAATTGCAATTTTTCCTTTTAATAGTAAGGCATGAAAATATGCCGAAAATATTTATGTTATTCTTCTATCTTCGTTAGGGCGAATTAATGTAATATTTTCCAAAGTTATTTCAGAGACATATTTTTAAAGCAGAAATCGAAACGGAAATCAAAATATATCACATTTAATGACATTTTAATAACAAAGTAGGGGTTTAGCAACTTCTCACTACTTCAGTTTAAGAAAATATTTAATTTGCTTCATTTTGATGAGTTAATACATATGACAACGAACAACGAAGTACTTTAAAACGGGTTTTCACGCTTTTTTTTTTTTTTTTTTCAATGAATGAACCATTGAACAAATTTAGATTTATTTTCCAGAAAATTAGCAAGCAGAAAAAATCTGCTATTCTCACCAAGTTCAATTTGTGGTTTTCCAATTGAAAAATTTAGTTATCCAAAAGAAAAAAAAAGTTAGAAAAATACAAAAAGCATTCTTCGAAAAAATGCCAAAAGAACCGTCTTGTTCAAAGGAATACTTGCTGCAAACTGACTGCGTGTTAACGACCTCTTCCTTGAAACAGCCACCAGCGCTTAGTAGAGGCTATGGGAAGAAGTGAGCGTGCAAGCAGCAACATTGTGAAATAAAATAAAATAAAGTAAAATCAATAAATGTTGCTAAGTTTTGGTAAAATGTTGCTGAGGCAAATGCAGTTGACACAAATGTTTCTGAAGCAAATGTCCCCGAAACAAATGGTGAAACATATGTTGAGAAGCGTAATATGGCGCAGAGAATGTTGCTGCATATGAAGAGAAAAGAAATATAGAAACACATTTCAGATCGCTTAGTAAAATCATAACTGTTAGAGACATCATTAAAATCGACTTAACTTTTGCTGTACTTAACTATGGTTTGTGGACATTGTCTGCATAAAGTGAAATTAAATAAAAATATTTAAATTATAAGTTATAGCTGAGTTTACAACAGCGCGCCAATCGTTCCTTCTGTTCACTATCTGGCGCCAAACATTAGGTTTTAAATAAAAGTTGTAACAACTGGTTGCGCATTCCATCTCCAATTTACTTCAAATGCTGGGTCGTCATGCCTGATCGTAAATAATAACAATTTTATTAACTTATTTTTTTCATTGCCTTTTATTTCTATTTTTATTGTATGTGTCCTGTTTGAGCACTTTTGGCTGAAGTTAATGTAAAGTTATTTAACTAATCTTCTTATGTGCAAAGGTTGTGAACGTCTGTGGGCCAATGACTGGCAACCACAGCACTTTGTGTCTTAAATCCGCCGCCTCTTTAACATAGAATAATTGCAAAAGAATCGACGTTCTGCTAGAATTAAGCAGGAAAGCTTAAAGTCTTTTCATTAGGTTTAAAAAGAATTAGTGACCACATTATTACTTCAATTTACGAGAGGTTTCGAATGAGTCCGCAATAATGACGGCATTACTTTGGCTTGTTTGTTATAAACCTATTGAAGTATCTCTTATAGAAAGAGGGCAAATCCTGCGAACTTTTGCCTACCAGTTAAATATTGTCATAATTGCTTAAGTTTTCTCTTTTATGCTTTGCATCCGAGATATTTATGTACAAATCCAACCAAGTGACATAAATCATCAAAATAGTCCGGTGGAAAGATATATACAAACAGCAATTATTTCTGCGTCAAAGTGACATAATGCTATCTGAAATCTTATCATTTATTTTCATTGAGAGATTTGGCAAGTAAGCTCAACCATACGAACAAATATGAAAAAATTGGATATATAAGTTAAAGTCGACCAAGAATGGAAAAATGGTATGGGGTGTAGGCGGCTTGACCAACGTTTGGAGGTCCATATATTGGGGTTAAGTAAAAATATCCACTTAATACCGACAGGCATGGTATAAAGATAACCTATAGTTATAAAATTACTATATGTGTAAGGTATATGTGGTCCAGGTGAACTGATTTCATATATTTTTCTCAGCAAGTAACTTTATAATTAGAAGATACGAATGAGATTCAGCTACTAAGATATCTTCCAGGTGACGGCTGTTTTCGGTATAAGTTTCGGAGCTATTAATGTATGATATTTGATGGTTTGAGGAGTTATGGATGCGCAATTCAGAAAAACTTGGCATGAAGAAAATCAAAAAGGTCCGAGATGGTGCCGCGATCCGGTGTTTTTCCGGTGATTTCTCCTTGGATTGTGAATTGGAAAGTGAATAATCAAATGGAATTGAAAATTGTGCTATTTGGGAAGTAAGGTACCTTTTAAGGTTAAGGTACCACATTACTGTTCCATGTCTTAATTTAGTGCTTAGTGATATCACTATATAGATTTCCGGTTAACGGGGGTTTGTGGGTGTGGCAGTGGTTCTCCTTCTACTGAACTACTTCAAAGCTATTGTACTTGTATGAGCGAAAAGTCACAAAGAGGTGTGAAAATCATTAAATTGAGTACAAAGGGATCTAAAGCACTACCATGCAGATATTATCCGAAATTAGCATCAAGTCACGTTGTTATCTGCTAATTATGCCATCCTAGTATGAGTAAAATATCATACATATTAATTGATGTTTTGGTCAATTGTGGATTTGGAGTTTTTCATAACCGTTGATGGTTGCGACAATTAAAATTTATTATTTATGCCAAGTCCATTTCGATGTCTTCAATTACGCTTTAGTTATTTATTGCAAGATAAAAGTAGGCATGGTTGTACTCCGATTTCTTACAGAGATTCTAGTCAATTCTTAAAATTTTTAGTTTAATTTGTGATCACGTGATATTAATTTAGATTTGCCGATTATCGATATTGGACGAAGCAGTAGTCCATCTGCCATGCCAACATCAAGATTCCAAAAAACATGTGCGCATGCGTGGTCAATACTTGTAAAATTTATGAATTAAATTTTAGGTGCAAAAGGACTGAATGAGCACTTCCACAAAAAAAAACAACTGCAATACTTATTTTTGCTTAAAAATAGTTAGCGTTAATAATAGTTATTTACCAATCTCAAAAGTGATGATTTCTAATTAAACAAGAAAAAACGTTAACTTCGGTTGCACCGAAGCTAAATACCCTTCACAGGTGCATTTCTGTTAGTAACTATGTGTCCAGTTTGTATGGAAGCTATATGCTACAGGAACCCGTTCTGAACAAGTTTTTTAGAGATTACATTGTTACCTTAAAAAATAATCTTTACCAAATTTCGTGAAGATATATTGTCAAATGTGAAAGTTTTCCATACAAGAACTTGATTCCGATCGTTCAGTTTGTATGGTAGCTATATGCTATAGTTAACCGATCTGAACAATTTTCTCGGATATTACATTTTTGCCCCAGAAAATAATCTATACCAAATTTGGTGAAGATACATTGTCAAATGCGAAAGTTTTCCATATGAGAACTTGATTCCGATCGTTCAGTTTATATGGCAGCTATATGTTATAGTGGTCTGATATCGGCCGTTCCGACAAATGAGCAGCTTCTTGAAGAGAAAATGACGTTTGCAAAATTTCAAAAGGATATCTTAAAAACTGAGGGACTAGTTCCTATATATACAGACAGACGGACAGTCGGACAGACGGACATGGCTAAATCGACTCAGCTCAACATACTGATCATTTATATATATACTTTATAGGGTCTCCGACGCTTCCTTCTGGGTGTTACAAACATCATGACAAACTTAATATACCCTGTTCAGGGTATAAAAAATATTTTATTAGTATTCTTATCATCACTGTATTTGTTCAATGGCAGTTTTCTATGTCAGTTGGAATCATCTTTCGATTTGAAACACATACTTCTTCATTCATTGTTAAAGCTTTGAATAGCTTCTGCTTAATTTGTGAGCCCTACCGTACGATGGACTGACACACGAAAATTTTCAATGAACTTGTAAAAAAGTGATGAATTGATCTCCAGCAGAGAGCTTGTTTTTGATTATGGCACCGGACAAAGTTCACGTAATTAATTTCTGCTGACACGCACAAGACATAGCGCTTGTAATAAAAGAGATTAGTCATTTTGAGTTTCCTATACATTTTATCAGTTTTTTATTTATACCTTTAAACCCCATTTACAACCAAGGTGTCAAAAAATAAGTTTATTTAAAATTTTCAGTTTTTTATTGATTTATACCATCGCAGAGATGAACAAAAAAAAAAATTTTTTTTTTTTTTTTCTTACATATACGAAAATTTTGCTGTACCCACACGAGTACAATGGTCAAAAGTGTATAAATATTTATGAGTGGGCTATTTTAAAACAGTCGCGTTCCACGCACAAAGCAGTACCACATAGCTCGCAAATCCACCTGATTCGTTTATGACAGACTCTGCACCTAAGAGGCTTGAGGATTCTCTTTGGAAAATGTGCTCCTCCAGCTGTAGAAACACTTGGAGCTAACGCGCGCTTAGAATATCTTTTCAATGTGTAGTGTCGTAGGTAGTATCGCGTAATATCACGTTGAAACTCAAGCAAATCTTTGGTACTATTATTCACGTCTTTGTGCAGCTTCCAAGCGTTTACCATTGTGGAGCACATCATCGAAGTAAACAGCGGCCATCACCATTTTTTGCCTCGGATCCCAATTTTGTATGCATTTACGGCTTGATCATGTAGATCAACACCGCCCATACCGTGGTTGTAATTTGAAAGTAAATTTGGCTGAGGTATACTTATCTTTTTTTGTTCCAGTTTTGACCAACGCTTTACGTATTTCAATGGTTCAACCGTATCAAAATTAGTTCCCATAGTTACGACATTATTGTCATTCCACTTGACAAACAATATTTTATTATTGTGGTCGTATTTGATCTCGAAATATCCTCTTGCTTGTTTTTGGAAATATTTATTTGAATTCAAAGGACATTTTTTAGTTCTATTTTCTCTTGTTGTTCCTATGGCTTTGAAGTTTTTCTCACGCAATATACGTAGAAGTTCATGACTTGTGAAAAAATTGTCAAAATAGATAATATGATCGCTTGGGTTATTTATGGTTTTTATTAGATCAAACACAACTCGAGATCCAAGGGGAAGATGTCTTGTATCACTATCAACATTTTTAGCACCACAGTAAGTATCAAATTGGTACAAGTACCCACAGCTACTGGTCAGCATCCAATTTTTAAATCCGAATCTTACGGGCTTTCCTTTGATGAATTGTTTCGCTGAATGATGGCCAAAATATTTTACCATTGCCTCGTCAATTGAAAGCTTTTCGTGCATAAAACCCCACCTTTGAAACTTTTCGCATAATAGATTCGACAGTGAGCGAGTTTTTGCCATTTTATCAGACTTGTCAATTTCATTATTGTTTGTAAAATGAATGTGGCGTTTTATTTCCAAAAATCTGTTTTTAGAAATGTTATTGCTTACAAGAGGTGATAACGTGTCTTCATCCAATTGCCAGTACATAGATTCTCTCGGCATTGAATGGTAACCAGAGTAAAATAAAATGCCTAAAAAGACTTTTAGATCATCTTCGTCGAATTTAAATTTATGCGAATTTTTTTGAGAAGCATACAAATGCGTTTGTTCTATGATCAGTTGTACAACATCTTTATCAAACAGTGTCTCAAATACCTCAACGGGACTTTTACCATCCAAATCCATTTTCATTTTCATCTTATTTTCTATATATATAGTAGTCGAATCCATTGTCAAGTTGCATGCTTCGTTGTTCCAAATAGGGCTTACAGAACGTATTTCAGCACCCATTCTTTGTAGCTGTGCAAGCGGTATTTCATCTTCACTGTCAAAGTTTATGCTGTTATTGAATACTTCAACGCATCCGGCAACGTCACCAGGCAAGTTCATTTCATTTATGTTATCTTCATCACCTTCCTCTTCGTCAGTATTGACATCGACATCAGGAGGAATCATAACGATATCGACGTTATCTGCCTCATCATCATCCGCGATGTCAGCTAAAGCCTGTGAAAGTTGTTTATAACTCTTTCCGTAAAAACAAGAAGTGGAAATAGCCATCCTAACCAAAAGATACAATTTTTTATTTTACCTACACATTTTGCCATTGTACCTAAGCGGGTACACAACTTTTAAAAGGCAAATACCTCAAATAAGAATAGGTTTATCAAATGGGTTTTTTTGTAAAAATGATCTCTTTAGTCTTATCTCACACAACACACAATTTTAAAACTAACAACTGAGAGATAATAGCTCATCAACAGCAAAATAATGACTAAAGGCACAAAATCATACAATATGAAAAAACCGCACAGAAGTTGACGCCACAAAAAGTGCCGTTATGAATTCGCGTGAAGCGAATGTATTTTTTTTGTTGTTTCTAGGAAGAAAACTATACATATGATCAAAAATTTGTATGCAAATACTTAGCATTGAGTTACGCCACATACCTAAACTTGACGGATTTTCTGTACACAAGCGAGTACAATGGTTGTAAATGGGTTAATAATGTGATTAGCCACATGAAGCCGGTAGCTCTATGGTACACCTTTATTTACTTCCTTCTGTTTTTTTTTAATATTTTTCATCGGATTTTCGGGATGTGTAATTTTTCGCCTTGGTTGTGATATTTTAATTAAGTGCGAAATTATGCTAATCATTTTCTAAATCTCTTGACTAAAAATGCTGTAGGCCGCACTGCATATTTTGTTATTATTTGTTTTTGGGTCGTCTTACACGAACATAATGGGGGTGTTTTCATGATAGTGAATTTGAAATTATGGTTTACGATAAATTAGTTTGGTCAAAAGAGTCGGTGGTTTTGGTTGGAGAAGTCAAAAACAATATTTCATTCAATGAATGATTTAATAAACCAAGTGACAGTTAAAAAGGAGTTAAAATGTGTTGCTGAAATCCATTTTATCAAGCGCGTATAAATAATAAGTTTCAGCAGAAATGTGGTAACTTAATATCAATATATCAAAAAATATACACAAAACATACTTTTTTTTATGAATAAGGAAAGATGAAGACTCTGAATTGGCATCAATAAATTTCGTAAGCCCAAATGCTCGGTCAAGATGCGATAAATTGATATTTCGGATATGTTCAATTCCATTTCCATGAATTCCAAAGATGATTTAGGCTGATTTTTGATGAATTCACGCACAGTTTCGATGGAATTTTCGGTGATCCCGGATTATGATTGGCCCAAATGTTGATCATCATTAATGTCCTCATGACCGCTTTGAAAACGTTGAAACCACTCGTGCACTCAGCCACGGGATAGGCAATTATCACCATAAACTTGTTTCATCATTTGAAACGTTTCGGTAAGAGTTTTATCAATTTTAAAACGAAATTTAATGTGGGCTCTTTGTGCGAAGTTTATTTTCATACCGATAACACAAACATACTGGCACTTAAAACGCAATAATTTCACTTCCAATCAATGAAATATCATGAAATTCTCACTGGATAATTGATAATGATAGCAGATTCTAGCGCACTAGTCGACATGTAGATGACACCACCAGGGAGCGCTAGATTCAAAAAGTCTTGTTTACTATGGAACGCTTCTTGCATTGTAAGAGAATGATTAGCCCTTAATTATAGTTATACATATCACACATTGACTGACATTTTCGATCAAAAGTAAACTGTAAATACCGAGGTCTAAAAATACGGTACTTATGGACTTGAACTGTTTTTGTGGGATTTGAACAATTTTGGTCACATATAAGGTAGACATTATTCATGCAAAGGTTTATGCCGTTACCTTAATTGCTTCTTGATTTGTGTACGGGAAACTTAACAAATCAATTGGAGCTAAAAGTTGTGCTATATGATTTCGACCATTTTCACACTGTGACATAAGAATATATGAAGAATGATAGATACTAAATTTTGTCGAAATCGATTGGTCGGGTTTCGGGATATGGGATTTCACCAAAAAGTGGGCTGTGCCACGTCCGTCATCTAATTTTTACACCGGCTCACATAAACCTCAGTCATACCATCTGTGGTAAAATTTAATGTCTCTGGCGTGTTTAGTTATTAATTTATTACGTTTTTAGTAATAGTTTAAGAGCACCGTTATATGGAGAGCGAGCGGGGTTATCTTCTGACTTCATCCATTTTCACACTGTCGGTTGGAGTTCTTATAATATTTGTGCTTGGCGAATTTGATTATTGTAGCATTATTGGTTTAGGAGATATGAACATTAGCTGATTAGAGAGCATGGCTGTAGTCCGATTACGCCCATCTTAGAACTTGTAATACCAACCCACATACCAAGTTTCATCAAGATGTCTCAAGCTTTACTCAAGTTACAGCTTGCACGGACAGCCGACGAACGGATGGACAGACAGACAACCACCCGGATTTCAACTTTTCTCGTCATCCTGATTATCTATATAAATTAGAGTGCTTCAAATAAATTTTAGAATTGTTTTTTCAACTCTTATCCCCTCAAATATTAGTGACTGACAAACAAAAAATTCTTCCTCAAACAAGGCGCTGTAGCTTAACTCTAAGGGGTCGCTAGTTTTTTTAGGTTCGCATATTTAACATTCAAACTAAAATTTCACCAACTAATTTTCGTTTCTCAAAAATAACCATCACATTTTCATAAAGGTGGCTTTTCAAACTTTGAAAATTCCCGCGGAGCACTCTAATATATATATAATCCTATATCTGTCCCGCTTAGTTTTAGGTAATACTTACAACCGTTAGGTGAACAAAACTATTGTACTCTGTAGTAACAGGTTCCAGGAATATAAAAACAGCGAAGTAATAGCAGCAGCATTTTGGCAGCTTATGTTAATACTTAGAGTTCATACCTATATATTTTTAGTAAATTTTGTTGGAATAATCAATCTATGTACATATATAAATAAAAATGAATGTATGTAGGCTCATAACTTTAATACGACTGCACTAAATTTGATAATTCTTTTTTTAAAATGTTCGTTGTGGTTCAGGGATGGTTTTTGCAGACAAAAAAAAATCGAATAATTGCCGAAAAACCCCTTAGAGCAGCCCTTTTCTTTTTCTCATACAAACGAATGAATGTTTGTTCGTTAGGAACGCTAAGAGAACGGCTGAACCAATATTGATGAAATTTTCAGAGGTTGTTCGTTGTGGATCAAGGAAGGTTTAAAAATCAAAATATCTTATACTTTTTATGAAAAATCGGCAAATTGGATTATTCCAAAAAGTAACTTTTCCATAAACATACTTATATTTTTTTTTTTAATTTTTGTTTGTTTTGTTTTCAATATTTTGATTTGTAAATTATTTGAATAGTTCCATTTCGGTCGCTTGCTTTTTTATTCCGGTTAGTCAAAAGAAAAGTTATTTAGTGAAAACTTTACGTGTGTTCCACACAAAGAGGTCAATTGCAGATTGAAATTTGTTACGAAGCCACCAAGAGGTCGTCCTAATATCGGTCCGTGTTCTTCTTGCCATCAATGTATGGTAGCCCAAGGCAAGGCACGGCAAGAAGTACTCCCAGGATGCGGTGACATACGTTCGGAATTAAGGATCGCGGTCAATCAGCAAGCAATTGTCACGATGTCACAGCACGAATTTTCAAACAACAGTTACGATGTTTGATTGACTTGTCTTGAAGCAACGTATATGTGGTGCTGTTGGCGGTTATTGGTCTTGAACGATACGGTCGATACGTGAACTGCAACAAAGCACTTTGTAGGATATTTACTTTTGCAATTCATGAACGTTTACCGACCGTTGTGCGTCTCGCAGTTAATTTGGAATATGGTCAAAGGGTGTATTTCAACCCAGAGAATACAGTATAGCTAGTGGAAACGTTGCGAAAAACGAAAATAAAACTGACGAGTTTTTTCTTAACTTTCGTCAGTGATCCGTTTGTAAGAACATTGCTCTATTCGGAATTACCTTGATATTATGCATGGAATGCATCGTCGAAGAAATAATTACGCAGAAAGCAAGGCCAACCATTAGTTTGACATCCAGGTGTGTTCTCAACTAATGCCTTCGAGAGAATTTACACAATCCACGCGAAAATCGACATTTGTTTCTACCTTTGGTTGCTATTGATTAATGTAAACGGTTTAACTCTATTTGAGTCATTGCTTACTGTGAATGGTTCGATGTGTGCAAGTTTTAGATAAGTAAGCCAGCAATTACAATTGCTGGAACACGTTAATCACTGAAATGAAAATGAAGTTCGCATACTTTTCGATAAAAACATGGACATTGCCAAAGATATTTTACATCGTGTTCGCTAAGAATTGAAAATGGTACAATTTCGGTTGATACTTCGGGTGGTTCGATATCAATTCCCTTCCAAAGTCCATCTTCCCCTTATCAACTTAACATCTTCCATCCGGAACAGAAACCAAAAAATGTTGTTTATGAAGCTGCGTTACATTGAAAAAAGAAGAAATGAAATGATAAATTTAACGTTCTTTTCATTTGAAAATACATAATTTCACGGGGTCAGCTAGTTATAATATAAACCAAAGGCGACTGATTTTGAACACAAAAAGCCAAGGCTAATTGAAATTTCTCTTGAACTTTGGGGACGAAAAGCAAGGGAGCAGTTACTAAATGTAAGTGATAATGAAAAAAAAGGCATCAATGACAAAAACACATCACTGAGCACAAGTAACATCGCCTCTAAATGTGTATTTGCTGGTCACACTCCACTGGTCGGTGTTGTGACTTTGTGGCGGATGGCACGTTCAGTGGCAATGGACCCGCCGAAAAAGCGTGCAAATCCAATACCTCACCTATGCAGAAACTTTTGAAATTTCCGTATTTTTTTATACGTCCACGTCCATGAGCAAACATACGAACGTTTGCTATTTTTATGAGTAAAAAAAGTGAGGCTGTGAAACACATTACATCATATTTTACCCACATTACCATATTTCACATCGTATTATTAGTTTGTTCGCTTAATGATTTGTTTCAACACCTACCACAGACAAATTTTAACCGAAAACTTTGAAGAGCGTCTCATATCCAACAGAGCCCACCGTGTACAGGTTTTAAAAAGTAAGCGCTTTAAAGGAAGACGCGTGGTTCTATAGACGTCGCTGCTCATAACACTAAACATTTGAATCAGGACTTTGTTTGTAGTGTCTACTCTGTAAAACCACGTGAAGTATTGTCTGCACCGCTTTATGGAAATATTCTCCAAAGTCTTCAGTTATAATCTGGATCAGTTCCGCTTAAGCGCGTAAGACAGAATTTGAATAATAAAGCCACAACCTACATTTCTCTTAAGATTTTCGAAGTTCCATTAATTATTTTTAATAAATATATTAATATAATGAAGTCATATATAGCGGGGTTTTCAATAAGAGCGCTACAAAAGTTTTTTTTTAATATAACAAAAAAGTTTTGGGATATCAATGAAATCTTTAGACTGCTATTCATATATAGACCCTACATAACGTTACAAGCTTATTATTCGGATAGACAGGAAGTCTTTTTTGATGAATTTTGGTAACAAACACTTTAAGGTGTGTCATAGGTTTGCCGAAATCTGAAAATAATAGTCTGACAATAATAAATTTTGAAAATGGTTTTTGGATTGACAGCAGGCGTGTCAAATTGTTATACCACTATTTTTTACTAGAGCACGTGTAAATAAATACCTGTACGCCCATTTCATTCACCTCTTCTGCTTTAAAACTGTTGAAGTCTTTATTACGCAAGTAATTTTTTATCACTTCTGTTTTTGTAGGGAAACTGCGTAATTTTATAAGCAGCCAAAGCATACTTATTACTCAACTCTATAAGCTACTACTAATAACAACATGCCTGTACATGGGCTTAGTCGATGTGAAATCAATCGAAATAGATACACAAAAGTAGTGGAGTGTATAGATAGAATAGAGATTTGAGATTAGTAATTAATTCTTATGATTGCACTACAAAATTTATATTTGCTATAATTTGCGATATTAGTTCTTATGTTTGCTTGAACTACGAATAAAATAATTACGGAAATGCTTTTAGATATCATAACAACAATCCTTTAATTTATATTGTATTAGATTAGCTTGTTATCATTTACAGATAAAGATTTTTATCTTTTTGTACAATCTCAAATATGAAATTATCAAGTATTTTTATGTATGGCCAATCCCTGCATAGTAAATAAACGACTATACAAAGATTACACCGATTTTGAGGTTATGCTAGACAAAAAATGTTTATATCAGTTATTGAAAACTTCACGTTTTCTGTCTTAGACCAATGGTGGAGTCTCTCCGACAATTAGATTCATTGGTTCTAAAGAAGACAGATTTTTTAAGGAGTCCGTTCTGTTAGTTGTTCAAAAAATTTTTACGAAGATGCAAAGCTTCGGTTTGAATATTGAGCTTATACAGGTTGTCAATAAAATGTTTATTGACTACGGAAGCACAATGACAAACGTATCATTTTATGCTTTTATCTGCTCTAAGTACCAAGTTTAGCTCCATTTCAATGACTAAAAGCCAGCCTTTCAAGGTTAGTCATAGAACAAAGATGTTATTTTAGCTATATAGAATTTATAAAATAAAAAAAATAAATAAATTGTATTAAATAAATGTCCACTGTTTTTAATTTCACTAGTAATAATCTATAAAGAGTACTATTTAAGATTCATAAAAACACTGAAAGCAGTGACATTTTTCAATTGTAATATAATTTTCGACAACGAATGTCACTTTGAGCTTATTGGGCACCTAGTTACGTCAATAAAACGTGGCGTAAGATGAAACTGTCTTAAAATTTCAACACTGTAAGCAAACAAAAGTATAGTGAATACACTAAACACTACCACGGTCTGCAACTCCGAAATCATTGAAGTGATTGTGTGGTTGAAGATGTTAATATCCGAGGAAAAGAAACTCGTCCACCTTGAAAAAGTATGTAATGTGCGCCAACATTAAACTAAATGATTTTGATGCGAGAAATAAAGAACGTGAGGGACCTCCAAAAAAAGTTTTAAGATGCCGAACTGCAAGCAATATTGGATGAGGAGGATGCAATCAAAACTGTGCGACGACAATTCAAACTCCTTACATGCAGCTGCAAGCGAAGCGATGGTTTTCGGAAAGTTCGAAAAAACAGCTGGTACGATGAGGACTGACGTGTCATAGTGGAGAGAAAGGGGACAAATTTCTTTGCACTAGTGCGATCGCTCACAACACAGGCGGAATGGGATAGATATTAAGAGTTG
This sequence comes from Bactrocera correcta, assembly GCA_027475135.1. Lineage (NCBI taxonomy): Eukaryota > Metazoa > Arthropoda > Insecta > Diptera > Tephritidae > Bactrocera > Bactrocera correcta. The sequence goes on from CM050323.1 coordinate 121,114,535, forward strand.
AAGAGGAAATTGAGATGTACATACATATATGCAGACTAAAGAAGAAAGAGACCGAAATGCATGAGTATGAGCAGCTTTTGAAGCTGACCGATAGAGAGTAGGAATGCTCAAAAAGATACGGCGACTAACGAACAGTTTCAATACCGGAGCATAATCTTTTAGGACTCAACGAGGTGATCTAGTGGCCGATGTTCAGCAAATACCAGCCTGAAGAAAAACATGTGAAGGTGGCGGCAGCTTCTTTGGATGTCATAGTTGGACAAAAGTATGCCCGACGATTGGAACTTAAGCGTGCTTTGCCCAATCCGCAAAAAGGGACCCCACAATCAGCTATTTATTATTAACCAGATTTGCACCATGCGACGAGTCTTGAAAAAGACCTGTGAAAGAAAGATCGACACACACCATCCGTTTGTCGACCTTAAAGCCACCTATACTGATGAAACAATTAAAAATGCAAACCACCGAATAAATATTTGAATATATCGAAAGCATTTGTGTAATTGTGACGTCGTTTCTTTGTATTTTTGTAACAGAATAGCGAGTATTCTTGGAATTGCCAATCTTAGACACTTAAGTATGTTTACAATGCTGAGTATCAGTGAAAACAACAACGGCATTAGTTAGCTAGTTTAAATAGTTTGCAATATATTGTCTCAGATATTTCGAAGTTGAGCATTAACCACGAAGCAACGGGGTGAAAACTATTCAAATCTTTACAGTATCTCATATTTCGGAGTACCTTTTTTGCTTGACAAGAAACAAATCAGTTGAAGAGAACTTAAAGTGGGTTAAGTGATGTACTCTGGCCTCTAAGATAATAGAAATTATTTGCAGAATTCCTTAGTTTTTCAACATATCGCATTTTCTATGTTTATACTGTCATTAGTGAAATGTTGCGGCACAATAAACCCGATCTAAAGCATTTCTACAAAAGTCTGCAAGAGCTTCAATGTCCTTTTAGACCACAAAATTACGCCGGTTCTGATTTGTCATTAACTCGCTGTGGGTGCTCTCATAAACTAAAGGCCCTTTTCATAACGATTTCAATGTCAGCATTTACTATATATATCAATTGAAATTATGAAAAACTAAAATGCAATAAATGCCTTTGAGTTACTCTTAAAATATTCGTAAGTGGTGGAACTTTTGGCGAAGTACTTCGAAAGGTTACTTTAATGAATGCTACCAGAAAGTGGTTAGAAACAAATTGGAATCAATCATTATTATTTTGATGATACCACTGTGATCAAATTAAAAAGTGCAATTTGTTCATTTCAACTCCTTCAAAATAATCCCTTACTGCTGCAATATACTTATACCAACGAATTTTCCAGTCAACATAGTACTTGGAAAAATCCTCCGTCGAGATGTCGCGTCAGTACTACCAACTTAGAGAAAAAAATTACCGAATCGAAAAGCAAGCTAAATATAAATTAAAAATGCACCTTTCAATTTGATCAGATTAATATTTAACCCCAGCAGGTTTCATTTTATAATATTGAAAAGTTAGACTTCTTCTTGTTTGAATAGTTATACTTCGATAAAGAATATGATATAGTAGATTGGCGACAATCAGTTACCAGAAGTCACCTCTGCTACTTGGGCGTTACGAGAATGTCAAGGTCAATATCTTCTCATTCGGGTGCTCTAATAGATTATGTTAATATCAGTGAATGATGGATTTTTATTAATAAAATATTAAATTTAATTTTGTCTTTTCACTGTAATTAATCAGTCAGTAGGCAGCGCTCTACAGGAGCTAACGCAATTAATTGTTGTTCGTACGCACAAGACAATAGCTATAGTAATGTAATAAACTGAAACAATTAGTCGCTTTAGTTTGCGTAACGATTTTATCTGCTTCATCTTACATTTTTTATTTACACCGTTAACAACATAGTTAGCGGCGCATGTCTGAAGTCAGCAACTGTGTGGTGCACTTTTAACCAAACAAACTAACGGCACTGATTGTTTTTCTAAACTTTGACCTGTCGGGCTTTTGGGGCGTGTAAGTTTTCACCTTTGTTATGATATTTTAATTAAGTGCGAAATTATGGTAATGATCTTCTGAATCTCTTGAATAGTATGCTTTTGGGAAACACGACAAGTATCGTTGTTATTCGTGTTTGGATCGATTGTAATGTACATAATTGGAATTGTCTTCTTGGCAGTGAGTTTCAAATTATGTTGTTGATTAATTAATGCTTTTGTGTACACCTGAGTTAATTTAGTAGTTTGGCCGACCTTACTGAAGTATATCGAATTAATGGAGGCATTCAAGTAGATAAGTAAAGATTAAAGTGCTGTTATTATGCGTTATTACAGGAAATTTAAAAAAGCGTTAAAATTTTACATCTACATATATCTATATACTATATAAAACTAAGGGTTTGTTCGAACTCTTATAAGTTGAGATCTGCTGAACCAATTTTCATGGTTATTGATTCGTTGGATTTGTCTCTGCCCCGAATAGCAGAATACATATTAAAAACAATGAAAACTCGATATGTGTAATGAATACTTAATGATTTCAATAAATGCTGATTTGTTTATTAAAATTTCAAACATTGTTTAGCTTTCCAATGTTTTGATTTGTAAATTATTTGAATCGTTCAATCGACTATTCAAAAAAAAAAAAAAAATTATTGAAAATTATTCAGTGAAAAATTTATGAGTGTTTTACATTAAAATATCATTTACAGATTGAAATTGTTACGAAACCATGAAGAGGTCGAGCTAATATCGGTCCGCTTTCTTTTTGCCATCAACGTATGACAGCAAGGCAAGGCAAGGCAAGAAACTCTCCCAGGATTCGATGACATACGTGCGGAGTTATGAAACGTGGTCAATCAGTAAGCGATCGTCACGACGTCACAACACGACGTCACAACACGATGTCACAACACGATGTCACGACAGTTACGATGTTCGATGGACTTTATCTTGAAGCAACGTGCTGTTAAATGGATGTACTCTGTTGAAGGGCAAAAAAGAGGTTTGCCGCTTCTTCTTTGGCTGATGGATAGCGGAAATTTGCGGAAATTCATGATCCAGAGATAGATCCAAAATTATACGAAGTGGTAAAAACCAATATGGTTCATGGACCTTGCGGACATCACAATCCCACTTCGGTTTGTACGTCTGACAATAAATGCACGAAACACTTTTCTTTCTTTTTTCACAAAAAGCGAACTGGAAATGATGGAATTCCATTGTAAACGGCGTCGTTCACCAGACGACAATGGCAGTATCGAGCTACGATTATGACCGAATTTAAAGCTAAAAACGAAACTAATATGTATCATCGATCAACCACCGTATTTACCACATTTTTCTCCGTGTGGGTGCTTATGAATAGTGTTTCGAGAGCTGAAAAAATTTTTGGGGTAAGTGTATTACATATGAAAGGGTTTAATTCCAAGGCGACAAAATAAATATTGATCCATAACTAAATATTTTGAGTTTTATTTACGATTTTCGGATGAAGTGCTGAAGTGTCATTGCAGTGAAATTTTATATTGAAAAGGTGCAATAACTAAGATATAGCTAAGTTAGGATAAACCAGAATAATTTTATATATATAATATATATTCAAGTCTTCTTGTTTATTAATTTTTTTTGGGTTTACACTTAACTAGTCCATAGTCTCTACATCTAAAAGATTTAGCATAAAAGATTAGTATTGTTTTCAGTGAAATCATTTACAAACATATAATTCTGGTGTTGCAGAAAAGCTATGGAATTTTCAGTTCATCTAAGATTTTCCTGAATCATCTGAACAAAACCAACAAATTCTTGTGTTTAAGTGAGCAAATCAGTACGAAGAGAAAGACATGAAAGGAAGGTAAAACAGCAATACTCTTCTGCTTTTAAACAAAATTTATAGAGCATGCAAAAATTGCAGATAGCTCGCCACCTCCAGCTTTATCACACCATGCCTTTCTATGCCACCTTCATATTTTCATTTGCTTACTGACCCAATGTAGGTACTGTAATGAATGTTGAGGTGAAGTAGTCGGAATGAAAAATTAGTGTAAAGATTTTAATGATCTTATATTTGCCTTGTAGTTTGTCGGCAGAGCATTGTTCATTAACACACACACATTTGTGGATAATATCTTTATTACAACCAAAATGTGCATATTTCTAGACACAAATGAATAATTGTGTGCATAATTTATTATATCCGTGTTAATGTTAATGCTATTAACATTAAGAGATTTGAATTGTTGTTGGTTGAGCAAATTACTCCTGCAGCAAACAAATATGTAAATTGGTAAATTGGCGAACCGAAGCACCGTGATTTTCTTCATCAAAATCACGAGAATATTTAATTTCATTATCATATTTTTTAGCTTCTGATGCAAACTTTTTTTTGGTTTTTAAATAAAATACACTATTCACCGCAAAAGTTGCAGTATTGTCTTATCGCTCCCACGAAGTAATATTTAATCAGGTGGCTCCGAGGGAGATGCTGAAGTTGGGAGTAGGTAAGATTTAGCGGATTAAAGTTCCAGCGTTTGGCCATTAATGTTTCCTCCTAGTTAAAAAAAAAATAAAAAAATAAAAATAAAAAAAAATAAAAAGAAAAAAAATAAATCAATAATATTCGACACATTGCATAACTTCATACTGCATGCGTCAATTAGTACGTAAAGTAAGTATAGCCTATGAAAAACCAAAAGTGCTTGGGGTCCATTAATGTTTTCTTCTCGTTACTGTAAACCGACTTGTTTTTTTTTTTACCATACTAATTAACTTTTTAAAAGGTTAACTTTGAGTTAGGTAAAGGCAAATAGTCATCATTAGCCAAAGGCTGTGATTTCCCTGCTGGTGTAATCACTATATTTTAATATCCTCACTACGTATGTGTAAGTTGACATTTCAATACAGTTTAACCACCACTCCCACTTCGACAATGACCTTCACAGAATCAAATTTTATTACAATGCTGATAACTACTACTGGTGTTTATTTTAATTTCCTTTCATAATTCTATAGAATTTACTTAGCATCTTCGCTCATCTTCAGTGTATCTACTACCGAGTTCAAGAACATAATTTCAGAGTGCTACATGCAACAAAGTCAAAGCACTGTCCTTTGAAGTACGATGTGTAATTACTGCATGTGTGGCAGAAAGTGTATGGTGGTGTGTTGTTGCCGTCGATGAAGTTTTTGTTATTCCCGCTTTCGTCTTATTTTTCAGTTTTTTGACGCGTGCATTGAGGGAAGCGTGATTGACTTCAATTGTTCGATGGTATTGTTATTGCCACAAATTGCTTTTTATCTTAGCTTTCGTCAAGATCATATTTAGAGTAAGAAATTGCGGTTCAATTGGGCTTGGCTTTGTTGTGTCGTCTTTAGTCTTCAATGGATATTATTATGTTTATTGGTTATTTATTAAATATTGAAATTATATTGCCGTATAATTGTATTGTGATAATTTATTGGAAATATATACATATTAAATCTTGTTATGGCGAAGGTGGTCTTTACCTGTTCATATTGGCGCGCGATGCGATTTGACCAGTTGCGACAGGTGCCATCTTGCAACGGAAACGATGCGCTAAACTAGTTCCATAGATCTTATGACTGTGTAAGGAGGTGAATTTGCGCGAATTGACAAATGAAAATTTCATGCTTAGACCTGCTTTACCTGCGCACAAAAATAAACTTAAACATTTCCAAAAATTGAATAATACTGGGAAGTCCCGAAGCCAAGAATTATTGATCTACACCTAAAATATACGCAATCGATTAAACTTTGAATACACCGCGCTAAACGCCACCAAGCGGCAGTAGCAGTTTTTCGACAAACATTT
>CM050323.1:121121359-121487218 GCA_027475135.1 Bactrocera correcta
TTAGTTACTGTAGATTTCCTTTTACGAAAACCGTGCTGAGAACAAGAAAGGAGTGGAGAAATCAAGAAGGTTATGGCGTATGTTATAATTGCTTAAAAAAGTTGAGGTACTTCTGACCTGCTATTCGTCTATAGTTATCAATTGATGACCTAAATCCACTCTTTCGTAATTATAATGACTTTTTCCATCTTGATGAAAATAAGCATTGCTTAAGAAATACACTAAATAGTTCTGTTAAGGGTTGGTATACATATATATTTGGCACATTTTTTTAAGGAAGCATGAGGGAATCTTATCTGGGCCATAATTAAATGTTTGTTTTAATATATTTCACTGATATAAAACGTCTAGTTCGGAAATGCTGGTTGCATTAATTACGGATATCGGACATAACTTGCGCTGATACGGAAAGTTTTTAGGAGAGTTTGAGGAGTAATTGGGCCTAAAGAATTATTATAATATATTTTGCTAGGTTCAACAAATTGTCGACGAAACTTAGAATTTTTTGAAAGGTTAACAAAAAAACCGTTTCTTTTTTAAGTTTAAAAGCACGAGACTTTTTATTTTTTAATTTATGTAACTATCTCGAAATCCATAAATAATAACTTATTTATTCATCAACACATTTCGGAACATATATTTCAAATAAATAGAAGATCAAACAAAATTGTTTTAATAGTTCATGATTAAAGTAAATTGGTAAAGATTTTTGAAAATCGACACGGAAATTAAATATAATCCTCCAATTTTAGCCTTAATGACACATGTTTTTCGGATGAATCAAGTATCTTTGGTCAAAAGAGTTCATGCGTGAAAATAATTTTAATATTTTTTTATTTAAAAAACTTGAATAAGAGCCGAACGTTGATCACTTACATTTACATTAGCGAGAGCCATCGAATTTATGAGTTAAAGTGAATCATTTTAAAATATGTGAGTGAGTATTTAAGGTTTTCCAAATAATACATAAAAAACTATTTGAAACTTAGAAATATACGAATTTTTGATAGTAAGAAAAAAAGAAACTGAACCAAGATAATTTTTTTATGAAATTATTCATAGTCCCTCTAAAAATATGTTCTGCAAAATATATTATGGTATTTTTATTGGAAACGTTTTATTGGTTTGAGAACTTTAATTGCTCACCGACAGTGCTTAAAATTAATTCAATGCCCAATTATACAAGTTACTTCTATAGTAATTCAAAATTGTATCGGAAAATTGGAAAGTACTTATAGTCGGTGCATCGAGCGCAAACGATACTAAGTTGATTAGGAAAATTGAATCTTACTAGAAAAAATTGCTTTTCCAAAAAGCGATTTTTATACCCTGAACAGAGTATATTAAGTTTGCCACGAAGTTTGTAACACCCAGAAGTAAGCGTCGGAGACCCTATAAAGTATATATATGTATAAATGATCAGTGTGTTGAGCTGAGTCGATTTAAAAATGGTTTGGATAGAGAAGAGATGCGATGCTTAGCAGTTCGTCCTCTCCATCCAAAAGTAATTCGGACGGGATCTTGGCGGCACTACTCACAGTAGATGGACCATTATGAGGTTGGTAAAAATGTTTACCGAATGTGCAAGTATCGCAAGAAGGCCGTACCTTCGAGATCCGTATGTTGCATCGTCAATGCAGGAAAATCCAAGAGTTTCGACTAGTATTTTATCGACGCAACGGATAATTCATTATGAGTTAAAACTGTTAAAACTGTTTAAACTGTTAAAACTGATTAAATCGTCTATATTTGCCTATTCACATGAAATTTTACCAAAAGACGATCGAAATGGCAGAAGAAAACAATAACTTTATAAATTGCCTGTTAATCTCTGGTGATGCCCATTTTGATCTAAACGGAAGTGTAAACAAGCGAAATTGCCATATAAGGAGTGAACCAATTCCAAAAATAATCCACTAGACGGAACTTTACCCAGAATGAGTTACTGTGTTGCGCGCAGTTTCATCAAGGTGTAGTGACAACTTTCCGGAGGCTTACGAGATCAACTGACTTGACTGCACCAAACATTTTTATGGGGTTATGCCGAGCAAGAGGTGTACAAAACAAAACCCAGAAATCTAACTGAATTGAAGCAGACCATATGAGTGGCTGAGCATTTAATGTCTATAATATTTAAATATAATTAATAATGTAACAAGAAAAATAAAATTTGCCTTACAATAAAAACAAATTAAATTAAGTGTTATCAATTACGGTGTGTTGTTGTAGCCCGTTTCGTGCGCCACCCTGTACTAGCTATTCCTTGGTTCCATTTATCATTTGGAGTCGAGATGGATAAGTTGCAAACAATCACTGATTTAAAAGTTGTAAGATTTCTTATTATTTTACTCCCAAAAATATTTAATAATACATTTTTAACTTATTTGAATATTAAAACATTTTCAACCCGAAAATCTGCAGTCGCAAGTATTTAACGCCGAAAAGTATGCTACATTAGAGATATAAAGTATGCATAAAATATTGTACAATATTATTGAAATACCACAACCATTTGGTACTGGAGATGTACCCAATAAGCCATTTTGTTTTAACTGAGACACCAAAGTATTACATAATTATTAATAATTATGATGTATGATATTTTGGAGAATATATATGTACGTCTACTTTTATAAAAGAATAAGAAATCGAAATGGAAACAAGTAAAGAAGTTAACTTCGGCTGCACTGAATTTTATGTGTAACTAAATCTGAAAGTGTACCCGGCCATCGGTTTGTTTTCAACAGACAATTTGTACTTGTAATTTATAGCCACTTTGTTCGATATAAACAACTTCAAGACAAATTCAAGTTACATTATAATCAAAAAATATATGTGTATCATAAAAATCTATGTTATATTGTATAACATTGATCGTTAAGTAAGAATGGCAGCTTTAGTCGACCAACATCGGCGGTAACGCCAGCTCAGCAGCGTCTTGGGGAGAAAAGGACGTCTTCACATTGTAGATCGATGTCTAAGTAACATTTTTTGCAGACGGAAAGAAGGACATGGGTAAGTCGATTCGATGCTGACATATACATATAAATTATAGGGTCTTCCAAGGCCCAAGAAAACAATGTCAGCGCTTCGATGGTTTACGGAACAAACTGTAAGTATATATTATAATTTGATTCTAAGCTTTTTTGTAAATATGTCACATAACCTTTTTCTTTAGGACAGTTTGTTTTGGCAGTAATCGAGATAGCTCAACCCTAAGTGTGATAACCGACTAAAAGTTCCACTTCTACTAGAATAATACCAACTGTACATAGTGAGAATTCGCAACACCATAACCCATTTGGAGAGCGAGTATTCATTAGTCCACAATAATCGACAGAATAGATCACGCACAGAACAAAGTGAAGAAGTTTAGCTGAGAGAGACGAAAGCTATGGAGAGTCGATTCGGCGATTATGTCAGAACTGAAGCCGCTCGACTTTCCTAAGCGACATCGCATCGTTCTATGGGTTCTTCAAAAGTTTCAAGAAGGACCGAAGTTTTCGTGTCAAATTTTGTTTCAGCGGTGAGGTCCATTTTTGGCTCAATGGGTATGTAAACAAGCAAATTTGCTGCATTTGGGACGATCTCGGCGACATTGGGTTTCAAGAAGACGGCGACACATCGCATCAATCAATAGATTTATTAAGGAACACTTCGCTGAACGGATAATTGAGGTTTGTTAGAAAATGTAAAGTCCAAAGTCTATGCGGATAAATCCGCTTCGATTCAGGTCTTGGAGCAGAACATCACATATTAAAAGACGAAATGCTCAAAGGAGTCAACGAAAATTGGACTCAACGGTTGGACTATCTAAGGAGTAGACTTGGTCAACGTAGAAAAGAGATAACCTTCAAAAAATAAATGCCGAAAAATATTCCTTCAAATGATAACAAATATTGTTTTTTTTTCTTAATTTGGTGTATGTACTTACTTTTCTTTAATAATTCTGCAATGAAGAATATAAAATGTTTTTTTTTTTTTTATTATCTATTGATTTATTTATAAAAAAATACATATCGCTTTTAAATTTATGTGATGCTTATTACCGTATCAGATAGAACGCATTGCTTTGAACTTTTGGAATTGTGTTGATTAAAGTCCCAACTTCTGACGCTTGTGCATTAGCTAATTGCTGGCCCATTTTGCTTTCATTTATATAACAATTTATGTCATTCCAATTACTTGAAATGTTTTTGCTTTCTGCCGATGTTAATTAAGAAAAGTTAATATTTATCAAAAGCCAATAATTTATTAGTAAGCTTGGCCAGCGCTCATTGCATCGTAGTTCTTCGGTGTTACTCGCGCAGTGAGAGATGTCACTTAAAGCCAAAGTGTTCTATCTGACACAGTCGTTTATTAACAAAACAAAAACAAATGCAACTGTAATTTTTAATTCCATCATTTTAGTCATAATTGTACAATGTTTGTTGATTACTTATAAAGTAGAAAGACATTTTACAAACAAAACTTAAAACTAAATAAACCATAAAAAATAGTAACAAATTTACAATTAATTTTAAAATGAATTCGAAAATAGCTATACAATTCATGAAATGTTTAAAATTATATGCTTATTTTTATTTGTTGTTATTTTACATAATTATTTTCGTTTATTGGCTTCTAGAAGCAGCCAAGCTTTTCAACGCTTCTACATAAAATTATTTGAAAATAATCAATGTTTTTATAGCCGAAATTACATTCAATAAATTTTGTTTAATATTATACTGATACAATATGCCGTAGAATGGTTGAGTAGTGAATTTGCAGAAGACTCTGCATATTAAACAATTGATCTGTGTGCAATTTTAGTGCCGAAAGTAAGTTCTTCAATTTGACATTGTCCTCTGTGAAGTGGTTATTAAAGCTTCCATCAATACAGTTTTTTGTTTTTTGAAAAATCTTTGAATTCTGATTCAAGTCCCAGAAGACGAGAACTATTCCTTTCTTATTTGGTTTTGATGTCAAATAAATTAATTAGATACGGAATTATCTATGCATCAGTTCAGCTTTTTAATGCTGATAATATAACTTTAGAGGGTTTAGAATTTTTTTGGCAAGTATTCATTAGATATTATCGAGGACATAAGTATATAAGGGAGTACAAAGGTGTTACCTGCTCATTTGTTAGTTTTCGTATACTATATATCGTCACCTAAATTTCAAAATAACGTAACATCAACTTAAGCCTACAGACGAAAGAAAAAAAAAATATAATAAAAACCATTCAAATTAAACCGAAATTTGAGTTTTGATTATGAAATGGTTATATATTGGTTATTATTATATCAGGCAGTGATTTTCAATTTTTTTTCTGATACGCTGTTTCGCAGTTTAGCTGACGATTTGTAAGTATTCTGCTGATATTTTTTAATTTTTGCCAGAGTATTTGTAAAAATAGTACATGCAATTAATAAATCGTGCAACATTTATTAAATTTATTGAAATACGAAAAAATATAAATGCATAATACTCTACCGATACAATAAAATCTTAAAATTTTTAAAATATGCAAATTCGTCCGACTTATTTTGATGTGTTTGTGAAAGATATATCTTGATAAATGCTACCAACTTTATTCATTTTAGAATAACCAAATAATATTTGGAAAGGTTATACAATATGCTGTCCAAAATTTCTTGATTGGGCTCATAGAAAACTTTCTCCGGTACAATTTGTTTAGCTAGTCAATTTCCCATGTTTCATTGCTATTTATTTCTGCTTAATGATGAAGGACGACCTGCGACCTCAACTGCTGAAGATATAAAGAGTTCGACATCTCTTGCGAGTCCGTTAGAGTCATAGTAGTACATATTTTCAATATGAAACGCTTTCTTTTTAACTCATTCCAATAATGCCAAATTCTTTTCAAAAGATTACGATTGACAGCGCCTTTTGAACATGCCTGATTTGCGAATTCCAATCTCGCTTTCATAGCATTATAACTGCCTATGGTTGATGAATTATATTTATGTAAACAAGTCAACTGTCATCGGAATGAAGGAAAAAAATAAAAAACGTTAACTTCGGTTGCACCGAAGCTAAATACCCTACACAGGTGCATTTCTGTTAGTAACTATGTGTCCAGTTTGTATGGAAGCAATATGCTATAGTTAACCGATCTGAACAATTTCTCCGGAGATTACATTGTTGCCTTAGAAAATAATATATACCAAATTTCGTGAATATATCTTGTCAAATGTGAAAGTTTTCCATACAAGCCCTTGACTCCGATCACTCAGTTTGTATGGTAGCTATATGCTATAATTAACCGATCTGAACAATTTTCTCGGAGATTACATTTTTGCCCTGGAAAATAATCTATACCAAATTTGGTGAAGATACATTGTCAAATGTGAAAGTTTTCCATATAATATGGCAGCTATATTATAGTTATAGTGGTCCAAATGACGTTTGCAAAATTTCAAAAGGATATCTTAAAAACTGAGGGACTAGTTCGTATATATACAGATGGACAGACGGACAGACAGACAGACGGAAGGACAGACAGACGGACATGGCTAAATCGACTCAGCTCAACATACTGATCATTTATATATATACTTTATAGGGTCTCCGACGCTTCCTTCTGGGTGTTACACAAACATCGTGACAAACTTAATATACCCTATTCAGGGTATAAAAACGAGCCGAAACATAAAAAATCACGCTAAATCCGCTCAAAAATCAAGGTGATGTTCATTGTTTTTTTTTCGATGTTGGTGGTTTGGTGCATCGTGAATTTGTTCCTGAGGGACAGACGGTCAATAAGGAGTTCTATTTGGCCATATTGAGGCGTTTGACTTAGAACATTTGTCGAAACCGGTCGGAATTGTGGAAGAACAATTCATTGATTTTACCGGAATTTTTTTTTGTTACCCAAACTGAAATTGCCGCTCCTTGGAAGCCATTTCCAGTCGATCGAAGAGATAAAACAAAATTGGCTAAACCAAAACATGCTTATAAAAAGTGTTGGGAAGAAAAATCGTTGGCATAAAGTAATAAATCTGATGGCGACAAAATAAATATTGATGAATAATAAAATATTTTGCTTTTCATTTATAATTTCCAGATACTTTTTTGTCAGATAGTCTAGTAACATTCTTAACTATACTCAAATAGTTCATAGATTTTGTCAAATATATAACGGGGTAACTTTCAAATTATATTTGATCGGGATGGCTTAGAAACTATTCTTAAAAATATATTTCTCATGAAATGTTGCTTGCTATACAACGGACCTTTCTGCATGTATTAGTACAAGTTCTAAGTTGGCAAGTACAGGATTTGGAATACAACATTTTTCAATTTTTTTCTTAGATTTATAGATTAGGCTAAGGATTTTGAACATTGTACTCAACTACTCAACTGATTACAAACATATGTATAGTAGAATTATATTCATTCAAATTCAAACCAAAATATAAGGTATCGAAGCTTCAAACTCAACTAAACCAAATCAAATAATGATATTGTATTTTATATTTTGATATTCTCGTTTTCAATCAAAAATCCTTGACTTGTGGCGCATTAAATAATTAAAAAAAAAGTATTTTTTACTACGTACATAGATATACCGAATTATTTACAAGTGTTTTACAAGTTCATTGCAGTGCATTTTGCTTGTTAATTACATTTTGTTAGCTGTGTTGAATATTTGCTGCTATTAGACATGTGCATTTTACTTTCCCATGGAAGCCATTGAGTTGTTATTACGTTGCCTTGGTGATATGATGGCTACGCGGGACTCCATTACATCAGAAGGACATCGCCATGTGGTTGACTGGTGTGGCAAGTTAAAAGCTCGGTGCATTGCTAGCTAGATGGTGCTTGTGGATCGTACATTCGTACGGCTACGGCTACAGCTACGTGTCACACTTAGAAGCGTCCAGCGAAGGGTAGGTTTTGTGAAGTTGGCGGTGCAAAGTTGTTAATGCCACGGTTTAGTGCTAAAACATTACCGATTAATTTTAGTTCTTCAAAATTTGTATAGTGAAATTTATCTTTACTACTTAAGCTACGTGCGGAAGAAATGTGCGGTGACTTATTGCCGCTAAGACTACTCAGCGAATTACTTAAGGTGCTAAAACTAGAATGTGTGAAGCCTCTGTTACTGTTATTAAAACTGCTAGGGCGACTACTATGGATAATGTTATTACTAAGGCTACTACTAATGGTGCTAAGGATGGTGTTAGTGCTACTACTCACTGTGCTTGCGATTTTACCTGGTGGTTGTTGCAGTTGCTGTTGCTGCTGTTGTTGCTGTTGTTGGTAAAATTGTGCATTTTGCTGCAGTTGATTGCTAATTTGCGGATCCAAATGTTGCCGATAGAAATTTTGATTATCTAGCGTTTGTTGCTGCTGCTGTTGTTGCTGCTGCTGCTGTTGTTGGCTTAGTATTGACGGCGGTATGACGGATTGGACCGACGAAAATTGTGTGATTGACGGCTTTTGGCCGAAATTTGACGTGCCTGCCTCCTGGCGGAACAAGCGTGAGCGATGTTGTTGCTGCTGCTGCTGTTGTTGTTGTTGCTGTTCCAAAAGCGCTTGACTCAAAAAGCCTGGCACCAGCGGCGCTTGTTGTTGCTGCTGCTGCTGCTGTGGCTGATGGAAGTGCTGGGGATTGTGTTGCGGCAACGCCTGGAACAATGACACCTCTAACGGTGTCTGCACCGTCGGAAAGGTGGGTGCGAATTTAAATTGATTGGACGCCTGTATTTGCACCGAGGTGGCAGCATTTGTCGCTTGCGGCTGCGTCGGATTGCCATTTTGGCTCTGCAGGTTTTGCAAATTTTGAAAAACTTTTTGCACCGGGTCATTTATGGGCAATTGTTGTTGTGTCACTGGCAAAATATTCGGCGTGTAATTGTTGCGCTGCTCGCCGTGCGCAAAGTTATTAACACGCTCGCGTAACGGTAATTGCTGATCGACGGGGAAAGTGTTGAAAAATGATGGGCTACTTTGGGCGACCGTGTTCGGCACGAATTCCACGGAGGGCCGTATCGTGAAGCTGACCACTTGCGATTGTTGTTGTTGCACCGCGGGTGGTGAGAGTGGCACAGATTGTGTTGGCTGTACAGCTAATTGCGAATGCGGTTGTGCTTGGTGTTGTTGTTGTTGTTGCTGTATAGGTTGTGTAAAGGTCTGTGCAGTCGTCGCCGGCAATGATTGCACGGTGGGGTTCGGCGCGCCATTCAATTTCGTTTGCTCCTCCAGCAATTTTAATTGACGCAATATTAGGTCTTGTTGTTGTTGTGCTTGTAGTTTTAGCTGATAGATTTGTTGTTCGAGTTGTCGCTGTCGTTCGATTAGGTAATTGCTTACACCTTCTTGGTGCGGATTGCCGTTGGCGCCGACGGCGGTTTGGGAAGTTGGCTGCTAAAATGAAAGTATTTAAGGAAATTATTATTTATTTACATTTTATACATAAACGATGTTGAAGTGGGCGATAAGTCGCATAAAAAGTCTTAAAAGACTCTAACAGAATCAGGGCACACTTTGGGGCACTCATAGTTGATGTCGCTGGTTTCAGTATTTAGAGAGAGCTCGCGAAATCTTCACACGGTAAAGTCAGTGTGAAGATTCCATTTAAAAAAATTCCAAAATTCCATTAGTTTGCAACTTTCACAGTTCTATTTATAGCCACGATCGACAAGACTCTCGTTGTGCCACCAGAACAAAGTTTCTCGAAGCCTTTATTTGATTTATACTTAAACTCGAGCAATTGTTGGAATACTGGTCCTCGCTTTACATGCTGTTGGTCGATTTTAAGAAAGCGTTTGTCCTCCACACGATAATTTGCATAACACAAACATTCAGCATCTGCAATTTATTGACCACAAACTTTAGACTACAGCAAGTTTCTCTCTCTCTCTCTCCTCTACTCTTCGTTATCATTCTAGAGGACGTCATGAACACGATTTGTTCTTTGCAGATATCATTTTCTTACTACTACAAAGGGTCAGTAGTATTTAATGGCACGCATTGTTGGAGTTGAGATAAACATCACAAAAGTATAGTTCAGTAGAGTCAATTATTTCAGCAGAAGCCGAATAAATATTGACAATAACTCGAAATCGAGTTCGTCAACATCTTCTTGCACCTCGAAAAAATTATATAAAATGACGTGGGAGCGGAAGAGTATGTCAACGGTAGGATGATGGAAAGAAAAATTTGGACGACTACAATCGGTGTGGGTAAGCTCGCAAATCTACTGAAGCACAAAGCTCTGAATATTTCCTTGCCGTATCAACACTGTTGTATGGAAGTGAAACATGGCTGGTCTCGAACTTCATCTGTTATAGCCTTCAAGCATTCATCAACAAGTTCTTTCTAAGGTCATTTTTAGAATATTCTTGCTTAAAATTGTAAGAGATCAATCGCATTAGAGATTAACGAAAGAGATAACCACAGCGCATAAACTGGAGGCATTTGTCTCTTGAACTTCAAATGTCTTTTCATTAGAAGGAATCTCATCGAAACATCGAATTTGATTTAATCATTTGAAGATCACCCATAGGTGGAATAATACTAAATCTGTACCATAAGAAGCACACAGAGTTATTACAGGCTCTAACTACGAGTGATAGAGACAGATAGCTTTTGCTATTTTTAATCAAAAAAATGGAATGTTATAAGTTTACTGTTTTGAAATAACTCCATTCAAAGAGAGCAAAACCTATTCCCCGATTGAAATACACTTCACGATTAGTAACATAACTCACAATGCGCTTCTGAGCACGGCACACATAACAGACGATGGGTCTAGTCCCCTTCATACTTACCGCAATAAAACTGTTCGCTGGCAGAATATTAGTAAACGGCGTTGTTGAAGCCGCTAGAATGTTGGTTGCTTGAGTGGGTGCTACAAGTCCAACATTACTGTACACTGCCTCACTCTGTGGCACAACAGACAGTGGATTTGTGGGCAGAACATTTAGCTTCGATATAGTTGGTCCAGCAGGGAATGACTGCGGGGCATTAAGTGGTCGCTGTATCTTCGGTTGATCTACAATGGGTATAACATTCTTGGCTGCGCCGCGTTCATCCAGATCGACGGTGAATGCGGTCACTAGCGGCGCTTCCTGTATGCGTATGTCATCTTTCTCCACCACTTCGATATTTTCACCGTCTTCATTGTGCGTGGGACGTGGCGTGGTTGTTGTTGTTGTAGTGGTGGTGGTTGGCCGTGGACGGCGTGTTGTGCGAGGACGTGCTGTTGTTGTGGTCGTCGTCGTTGTAGTCGTGGTTGATGTTGACGGCGCTGCAAGTCCGTGCGTCTTACGTATCTCAAACTTCACTTCATCCGAATTCTCTCCAGAAATTTCATTCAAACGCACAGCGTTATTTGAACTGTGTCCGTTGCTGACACTGCGCGTACTCTGTCGACTACTCTCGAATGTGCTGGAAGCGTGCGCTACGGTGTCAGCATTGTCAATCGCCGCTGTGTCTGAGTTAGCTTTTGCTTTGTTTGCCTTCTTCCAGAAGTGCGACCGATCGATGAACGAGGCCAGTGACTGTTCGTGTGCGTGTTTCTCATCGAAAATGGCGGTGTAAAATTGTACAGTTGGATGCACGTCGGCCTTGTTGGTGCTCTCCTCGAGTATTTCATCCTTTGAAGTGGTGGTAGAAACAGTGCTGCTGATATTCGAGGCAAGCTCGTTGTCATCTATTACCGTTGGCGATTCCTCGGCAATGGGATTCTGATCTTCAGCATCTTCTTCGTCGTAGTCGTCATTGGCCGCTTCTCGCTCCAACTTATCTATGGCACGTAATAGAGCTTGTCTTACGGAGTAGTCTAATTTTCCAATTGCTTCTCGTGGAATTATTTCATTGGTCTCTGTGGAGCTTTCATCCTC
This sequence comes from Bactrocera correcta, assembly GCA_027475135.1. Taxonomy (NCBI): domain Eukaryota; kingdom Metazoa; phylum Arthropoda; class Insecta; order Diptera; family Tephritidae; genus Bactrocera; species Bactrocera correcta. The sequence continues at coordinate 121,133,218 of CM050323.1, forward strand.
TGCGCACGCGGCAATGTGCAATAGCGTGAAGAGCGAGAGCAATACAAGGCAGGTTAAGGTTTTCTGAAATGAAATAAAAAGTTTTAATGAACATGAGAATGAAAGGCTTAAGGAGAGAATAGTCTTGTTGAAACTTTGTTAAGCGAAAAATCATCTCAAAATTTTGTTGAGAATGGCACTCCGGTCGACATGTACGGCATTAAACCAACCGAGGGGCCGAATTTGAGTGTATTGACTTTATGGGACTAAATTATATTAAAGACGGGTTTTAAGTAATTTTAGAATCATGTCATCTCATATATTATCTGCTATGTAACGTTAGAGAGAGAAAGTGAAGGAAATAACTTTTAGCGTACAGGGTCTAAGAAAATTATATTCCACTAGCAGCATGTCCCGGCATCGCACGGGGTAGACAATTATTTATTTTTGGAAATTTGGATATAAAACACTTTTTTCACAAATATTTTTATTTGTATTAAAAAAATCCCACAGTTATATTCATATGTAAGTCTATTTATATTCAATTTCTTTGATGGTTTAAGTGGTTGAAAAATTAAAAAATAAAAATAATAATAATCAAAAAATTAAAATAACAGTAACCAATAATGAATTCAGTCGTTTTACATATTAATAAATAATATATTATTAAATAAATATATTAAATAATAATAATAATAATATTTTTTAAAAATAAGCGTATAAAAATATTATAAGTAAAAGTAATAATTACGAAAAAAAAATAATAATAATCAAAAAATTAAAATAACAGTAAATAATAATGTCGTTTTACATATATTTTTGCCACACCATACAGAACTCAATTTGCACCTTCCCTATACTTTATATTCTATGGCCCGGCGCGCTTTTCAGAATGTATCGCAAACAACGGCAACGGCGCTATGGCGGTTTTGTTTACTGTTTGAATTTTATAATTCGTAATATCTTTTGAATGGAAAGTCAAATTTAAATAATTTAAAAACTATTTTATAGGTTGTTAAATGGTCTTGACCATAAAATTAAATGGTCTTGACCATTAAATAATTTATTTGGATAAGGATTAATATAAACACATAAATAGCATGGTTTGAATTTGGTTAGCATTTTCATTAATGTTTAAATTGAAAAAAGTTGTTGTAGTGACATAACTACAATAGTTGGACATATGCTACCGCGGAGTTTTTTTTAGACATTATTATGTTCTTCGATATTGGTGTACATTATTTTGTTCTATCCCTAATAGTTTCGGCAGCGCATTCGAGGAAAGACATTTTAAGACTCATTTATCTTCTCCTTCGGTTACATTGTTTAAATTTTACCAAGGATCCCTAATTTTTTTCAAAATGAAATGTAACCTATGTCAAATTGGAAAAATGTAGCATTCCATTGGTGAAAGAATTTTTTAAATCGGCTCAGTACTTTTTGAGCCTATTCATTACAAACATACAAAAATAGGTACAAATCTTTCCTCTTTATCATATTAGTATAGACGACAACGTGGTTTAATATTGAGTAGTCCAAAAAGTCTTTTCGAATTTGGTCAATAGATGTCGTTACAGTCTAATATCTCCACTGCAACCAATCACATTGTATCATACCATATAATGTTGGAATGGTGAGATTTTAAGTTTCATTTAACCAAAGAAAAATTAAATTCGAGAAAGTTAGAAAAATGTGACAGCTGTTCAAAAATGAGTGAAAATAATGAAGAAATTCGGTATATTTTGAAATTATTGTATAGAAAAGGAAGAATGCCACTCAAGCCACCAACGCAATTTTTGAAGTTTACGGAGACAATACTGTATCAGTTCATGTACACACGCAACAGTGGTTCGTTAGCTTCCGTTCTGAAAATTTCGAAATTTCGATTTACAGCGGAAAAATGGCAAAAAGTGGTCAACGAAAATGGTAAATATTTGTTTATTTATTTATTAGTATAAATATAACAAAAATTTAGTTGAAGTTTGATTTGAGATACGAAAAGGCTTTTTTGACTAACCAATATATAATAATGTTTGTGTTAACACGTCTCTTCTATATTTAACCCTATATGGTGAAGAATTTTGTGAAAGGACGTAAGTAATATATTCGCTCTATTGAAGTTGTAGAAATTTATACACCGGTTTCATTTATTGTACCTTGAATAGGCTTTGCTAACTTAACCGCAAGTTCAGTGATGGATTACCGCACATTTTGGGGGGCGGCAAATTTTTCACAATGTAAAAATTTTAAATCTGATATAACGACAATACATTTTAAGGATTTGAATATTGATAAGCTTTTTCTGACGAATTTTCAAACTCTGTTGACTTGCTGTATCTTTAGCAAAGTTAATCTTACAAGTGAGCCGCTTCTAAAATTACACAATGTTTTCTTATTTTATTTTCAATAATTCCGGTGTTTCATATGTGAATTGATATAAGTATTCATTTAAAATTCATCTTTTTGTTTCTATATATAAAAATATTTTTATTCTTAAAAATGATTTTTATAGAATTAAATAAATAAATATATTCATTTTATAGCCAATTTTTTGAAAAATAGAAACAATTTGAAGAAAATAAAAATTTAATAACATTGATGTTTCAGTTTCGCAATATTGTGAATTATATTGACGAATATTAACGAACTTTTATAGCTTAAAGCAATAATTCGTAATTATTGTAAAATGTTATTTAAATTCAAATATATGTTTATGTCGATATATACAGCTGCGGTCACGCAAAAAGCACACATAGTCATAAGAAGCAATAAGAGCTTATACAATTGACAAAGTTCTTTAAAAGTGGGAACTTGTGCAGCTGAATCTGTTACCGAAGCAGCTGACTTTTTTTCTACTTTGCAAGAATTATATAATTTGTTTACCGTTTCGACACATCGTTGGGAATACAGCATACAGCATATAAGTTTAAGACTTAAAAGCCTTTCTCAAACTCATTGATCGGCTCGACATGATGCATGCTACACTTTAGAAAAAGAGCGGCCTGGAATAATTATTGCACTAAACTTTATTGGTGAAAACAAAGTTCATCTTACCTACTACCCGAGCTGAAGCTAAGGGACTGCAGCAAAAATTACAACATCTAGAAACAGCAATTCTAGTCATTGTTTGGAAAGCAATTTTAGATCGCTTTAATGCTGCGATTAAGAAGCTTTAGGATTCTCAAGCAGATTAATCACCTGATCAGAATATATAGTTCTTTGGCATTATTTCTCCAATATATGAGAGATAAACAATTTTCTGATTATGAAAAAAAAAGCCAAAGCACTATCTGGAGTTCAAAATTATTACCACTATGACACCCGTTGTAAAAAAAACCCGAAAACTTCAGGCTGACGAGTCGCGCGAAAATGAAAGAACAGAAAATTTTCGAACCAACGTTTACTATCTAATTTCAGATACTTTAAGTGTACAATTGACATGACGTAAAAGTGCTTATCATAATCTTTACGAAAAATTTAATTTTTTTTGACAATTTATATGAAATAAATACCAATGAATTAAAAATTCGCGCAGTTGAATTAGTTACTAAGTATTCTGATGATTTGGAAGATACTTTCGCGAATGAATGTATTCTTTTGCACTGTCAACTCAAAGATTCTCTAATGAACACAAAAGATATTCGTTCCGCGCAAGGAATATAAATTTTTTTGCATTCTCAAAATCTTCAAGATGTTTATGCAAATGTAGACATTGCTCTACGTATTTTTTTGAGTATTCCGGCTACGAACACTTCAGGGGAAAGCTCTTTTCCACCTTGAAAAGAGTCAAAACGTATTTACGCGCAAGTATGGGCCAAGAGAGGCTCAATGCTGTCAATTGAACCCCAACTAGTTTAAGAAATTGATTACAACGACATAATTGATGATTTTGCTCAGACGAAAGCCAGAAAGAAGATATTTAAAAATTAAGTTATACATTATAGTTTAAGAAAACTGACTGTTATTTATGTTGTTAATATTTATTTGTATTGTTTAACAATTATACTTTTATGGAATAAATATTATATCTTAATAATATGAACGGACTCAAAGAAATTAAATTTCATCCTTTAAAAAGGGCGGCTAATCAGACAGGGCCTAGGGCGGCAAAATACTTAATCCGCCACTGCGCAGGTTGCCACGAAGTTTATATTATCCAGAAGACAAAATTGGAGACCTATAAATTATATACTATCTGATCTAAATGACTAGTTTTTCAGCTTTGTTGCGATAGATCATCACGAGTTTCGTTAACTGTATCGCTGTTAAAGTCTTAAATCAAATAAGCTTGGTTTTTAAAATTTGACAATTTGATATATTGCTATAATAGCAAAACGAAATCGTAGATCGAAAAGTATGCAATTTGTTTACGAAAATAATTCAACTTTATAGGACAGTAGATTTGCGAATTGACAAACATTTTCATTAATTAATGATCTAAACCGGTAATATTTTTATTAAATTTGAACTGCAATTTAGCGTAAAAGTTGTAGAGTTTCACAGTCAATTGCCGCAACTAGCAACCATCTAAAATTCAATTCGCCAATAGCTGTGCACGCGTAAGACTGCGTAGCTAATGCATCTGTTAAATTATGTGTACGGTGGTATACAAATACAAATATAACTATTACCACCAATGTGTGTGCTAATGTGCAAAAGTGTGCAAACAAATTACGTTGCGAATATCAGATAATTTCAATCTTTACGCTAAATTCCTGCGCAATCCACAGACGCTCGAATTACTCGTTCACGCAGCCGCACATTTGTACTCATGTACTCACATACAGCCACCATAAGAGTCGCTAATGTACGACCATACTAATTGTATGCAAATGAAAATATGAATGTGGCATAGACAGGCATGGTGTGGCAAGATCGGCGGTGGCGAGGTGTCGGCAATTTTGCATGCTCTACAGATTTCGATGCAAAATACCCGTGTATTATATCATTTATTAGATGTTTTTAGGCTTTCTCTCTGCTCTACTAGTACTGCCAATACTTTTTCTGAGCAAATCAACAATTCGTAATTTGAGCGCATGATTTGCTTATTTATACACCAAACTTTCCTTCGTTTATATTGATTGAGTTCCTCAGATAATTCAATAAGATGTGTGGCAAGCATTCGCTGCAATAAGTTATGCAGTGATTGATCAATTACTCCACACAGGCCCATTTTAAGGCCAATTTTCTATATAACAGTTTCCTTGTTCACTTTAAGGTAATATTGTAGGTATACATAGGAATCAGCTAAAAAATTGTGCTATGTGCAGAGCAGATCCGGCTTTGATTATATCAAATTAAAAAAGCGAGACGCATTTGCAGACAAAAAAGTGAGAAGCCGAAATGCGTGAATACGAAGAGCTTGATAAGCTGGTCGACAGGGGTAATGCTTGAAATTTTGACGACGAATGCGTAAGCAGTATCTACGCTGGTAAAGAAGAAGAAGATCCAAATACAAAGAGCTTTCCAAAGTAAAAAGGACTTTTTAATCGCCTTGGTGGCGCCATCTATTTGCCGACTGGGATTGATATCTTTATCAATTTTTCAGTGAAAATTTCATTGATTGGAAGTGAAGTTATTGCGTTTTAAGTGTCAGTATGTTTGTGTGTTATCGGTGCGAAAATGACTTTCAAACAAACAGCAAACAATAAATTTTGTTTTAAAATTAGTAAAACTCTTACCGAAACGTTTCAATTGATGAAACAAGTTTATGGCGATGATTGTCTATCCCGTGGTAGAGAGCACGAGAGGTTTTAACGTTTTCAAAGTGGCCGTGAGGACATAAATGACGAACAACATGTGGGCCAATCTAAATCCGTGATCACCGAAAATTCCATCGAAACTGTGCTTGAACATCATTCAGACTTTACCTGTGACTATGCTGTATACCATCTCATTGTTACGTTGTATGTAGAAGGCAAAAGTGGCAAGCAATGTCGGGTCACAGTCGGGTTTTTGAAACTTTGTACTGACTCTCTGATTACCATTAAGCAAAATCGAAAAAAGGCCTCCAATGAAAAATTGTAGGAAATGTTACGCGGGCTTATGCATTTCGATTATTTTGTTATTTCATGGTTAAGTTGTATGTTTTGAGTTTTATCGTAACCCTATACATACACAAGTCTATCCAAGTAAATCAACAAAGAAATTGTTCAGATTTCATATATTATATGCCATTAAAATGATCCATCAAAACCAAGATAAAGATATTTTAATGCTATTAAGAATGCATCTGTGTACGGTATAATTACTTCGGTGCAGCCGAAGTAAACTTTTTTGTCTTGTTTTTTCTTACATTTTTCTTTGTGGCGAAAGAGTGAAAACGAAAATTATGTAAACAGGCCATAAGCATATTGTTTTCATTTATGGTGAGTAAAAACTAAAATTTCGATGAGCTAAAATGCAAAACATATTTTAGACATGTTAATTGCCATATTTTCCACTGGCATGTGCGCTAACATATGAAGCGCAGAGCATTTGGTGTATGGCGTGTGAGCATTGGCATGAAAATCGCGCATCTTTTGCCGCAAGCTGACACGTTATGCGCTGCCGAGGTACTGCTAGCTCACAAAATGGGTTGCGTTTGCGCCAAAGTCACGTTAAATGACCAACCACTCATATACCGACAGGCGAACAGACAAGTGTGAGCTCGCCACGATTCCAGATAACTGTCTGCCTGCAAACAATTTTGATTTCCGCATTAATTCTCACATTATTCATATTCAAACGAAAGCAAGAAAGAGAAAAAAAACATATGTATAAGGAAGGGCTATTTGGGTGCAACCCAAATTTTTATACTCTTGCAGCTTACAGGAATTAAGGCCATCGAAATTGCTATATTTTATTAACTCGACACGAAGAAGCTAAATTTATTATATTGAGTTGATGTCGTGATGTGATTTGAAAAACGTCAACTAGAAGTATTATATTATATAAAATAGGGTGGTTCAAAAAATGTGCTTGAATTTTTTTTCAACTCTTACCCCCTCAAATGTTAGTGATTGACAAACAAAAAATCTTCCCTCAAGCCAGGGGCTGTAGCTTAACTCTAAGGGGTGGCTATTTTATTTTTAGGTTCCCGTACAATTAACATAGGAATTTTCGTTTTTTCATTCAAACTAAAATTTCACCAACTAATTTTCGTTTCTCAAAAATAACCATCACATATTCATTAAGTTCACTGTTCAAAACCTTAAAAATTCCCGCGACAAAATTATTATTTTCACAAACTTTTTTTCTTTTTATTGAAAAAATTCCAAATTTCAAATAACTATGTTTAATCGCCTAATTGAGATAATCGAATGCGTACGCTCCGAGGTCGGACCACTATCTTATTACAGCCAAGATTCGCACCCGCCTCGGTGCAATAAAAAACGCACGTCAATAAACACAAGGAAGGTTCGACGTCGAGAAGCTGCAATCGCAACAGATAGCCGAACGATTTTCTACTCGGCTTGCACTCCTGCTCTCTGAGAGCACTCGTCAACAACTCGGTATAAGGGAACTGCGGGACGGCATTTCAAACACCTTACGTACAGCTGCAACCGAAGCCATTGGTTTTTGGAAAATGCAAAAGAACTTCTGGTGCGACGAGGAGTATCGTGTCGCAGCTGAGAGAAAACAGGCTGTCTACCTCGCAACGTTACGATCAACCACAACACTTGCGGGATGGGATAGATAACGAGAGTTGAAGAGGGAAGCGAGACGCATTTGTAGACAGAAAAAAAAGGCCGAAATGCGTGAGTATGAAGAGCTTAACAAGCTGGCCGAAAGGGGTAATGCTCGAGAATTCTACGAAAAGATGCGGCGGCTATTAGAAGTTTCTAAGGTTCGTGTGAAGAACAACAACAAAGCAGCGTGGGCCAATGGATTGCCGGCCTAGCTATTCGAACATGGCGGCGAAGAACGAATAAGGAACATGCTTCAGCTTCTTTGCAAAATATGGTCGGACGAAAGCATGCCCAACGATTGGAATTTAAGTGTGCTCTGCCCAATTCACAAAAAGGGACACCCCACAATCTCCAACTACCGTGGGATAAGCCTCCTCAATGTCGCCCTCTCTTCGTCGATTTCAAAGCTGCTTTCGACAGCACAAAAAGGAGCTGCCTTTATGCTGCGATGTCTGAATTTGGTATCCCCTGTGTAAACTGATGTTGAGCAGCACCGTCATAAGCGGGAAGGACCTCTCCGAGCCGTTCGACACCAAACGAGGTTTCAGACAAGGCGACTCCCTATCGTGCGACTTCTGTTGGAGAAAATTATTCGAGCTGCAGGACTTAATCGAGCAGGTACAATCTTTTATAAGAGTGTGCAGCTGCTGGCGTATGCCGATGACATTAATACCATCAGCCTCAACACCCGCGCCGTTAATTCTGCTTCCTCCAGACTGGACAAGGAAGCAAAGCTAATGGGTCTGGCAGTGAACGAGGGAAATATCTCCTGTCATCAAATAAATAGTCGCCACCCACGTCACTGTTGACAGTCATAACTTTTAAGTCGTAGATAATTTCGTCTATCTTGGAACAAGCGTAAACACCACGAACCATATCAGCCTGGAAAGCCGAAGCAGGATAACTCTTGCCAACAGGTGCTACTTCGGACTAAGTAGGCAATTGAGAAGTAAAGTCCTCTCTTGACGAACAAAAACAAACCTCTATAAGTCTCTCATTATTCCCGTCTCTGCTATGTGGTGCAGATTTATGGACGATAACAACATCTGAAGAGTCGACGTAGCGAGTTTCCGAGAGAAAAGTTCTGCGAAAGATTTATGGTCTTTTGCGCGTTGGCCACGGCGAATATCGCATTCGAATGAACGATGAGCTGTACGAGATATACGACGACATTGACATAGTTCAGCGAATTAAAAGACAGCGGCTACGCTGGCTAGGTCATGTTGTCCGGATGAACGAAAACAGTCCAGCTCTGAAAGTGTTCGACGCAATACCTGCCGGGGGAAGCAGGGGAAGACCACCACTCCAATTTGCGCCACGTAGCGAAAAGAAGAAACGACTGGCGCGCTGTTGTTTTCTCGGCTATAAGCGGTGTCTACGCCAATAAAGAAGAAGTTATATGGGGAGTGGACAGGATTACAACCATTTTTACAGCGCATTAGAGATCTAGAAAATATGTACTTTACACTTATAGGACAGTTTCACGTCCATTTTTTTTAAGTTTTAGCCCACAGGTGCCCTTAGCCACTGCGAGCACATGTGCCAAATTAGAGTTGTATATCTTATTTTAGTGCTTAGTTTGGCACTTTAAATGTTTTCGGTTAATGGCGTTTTGTGGGCGTGACAGTGGACCGATTATGCTCATCTACGAACTCTACGCGTACCAAATTTCATCAAGATGTCTTGACTTTTATCAACTGGCACGGAGAGACGGACGGATAGACAGACAGTCACCATGATTTCAACTCGTCTCGTCATTTTGATCATTTACATACGAGTATATATAACTCTATATCTATCTCGATTATTTTTAGGTATTAAAAATAAGTGTTAGGTGCACAAAATTATTATACTCTGTAAAAACATGTTACTAGAGTATAAAAAAAATTAAAAATATGATAATTTTTTTTAAAATGCAATGGAAGAGTTTAAATTTGCCCATTAAACTTGTGCTGTATACCCATAGTTGAATAACAATATAATCCATTAAGTCTATGTCTTCATATATCCATTGAATTCATCTACCAACTAGGCGACGCTTTTATTATGTTTACGCTTTATAATTTGAAAAAAGACAACTTTTCATTGTCCAAGCAACATGAGTATCAAGTTTGAAAGCAAAATGAAGTGTCGACAAGTGTGCGAAATCCGGAGTGATTGGCTACAACCTCTAATTTATCAAAACGCCGCAGGGCAGATCGTCTTCTGTTCGCCAGTGCGACTTTGATCAAAATATCAATGAATAGCAAAATTAACGCCATAATTCATAAGCGATACAAAAATTTATGATGTCTGAAGAAAAATAAAGAAAAACAAATTTGGTTATAAGGTCAATGGTGCTCCAGTGTTAGTCTTTATTCATAATATTTACGATTTTTGGAATATAATAATCGCAGCTGCTGTCAAAGTGTTTAAAGCGGTTCGCAATAAGTCAATGAAGAATTGTATCGATTAGGTGACTTTAAAATAACCTAGTGGAAATTGTTTCTCATTCTTCGAAAGTTGTCATTGCCATAATTTTAATGCGCGTGGCGATACCTCTTCGATATTGGGTATCGCCATGCGCATTAAAATTATTATTATTATTCCTTTGAGTATTTCGAGCAATATTTGAATGTGACAAGGTGTAATAAGAAGATGTTGAATTATTATTATTAATATTTTAGTAAAACTATTTTTCTGATGCTTAAAAAAGCACTCAAGGAATTAGTTGGCTAGAATTTTTAACTGCTTTGTCTAATTAAGTTTCTTCAACTTTTATATATTTTGCTGCTTTGATGAGGTTTTGAGAATTTTGAAATTATATGTGTTAGATTTGCTCATTTGGATGGTACGCCCGACGAAAAACTAAATTTAACTGGCTCAAGCATTTTCAGAGGCTCTAAAGTCATCCTCTACTTAATCTTGCCATTCATTATTGTTAGAAAGATTACAGAGTTTACATCGAGGACTCTTGCAACATGTTTCTACAGAGAGAATATTAGTTTTGTCCACCAAACGGTTATTTGTATTCCCCAATATATAAATATACAATAAAGATGGCGAGATGAGATAAATACAGAGTGACTGTCCGTTCGCCTGTCCGTCTGTCCATGCAAGCTGTAAGTTGAATAAAAATTAAAACATCTTGATGAAACACAAATTATTTAACAACCTGAGTAGTTCAGTCTTGTAGATGTACGTAATCGGGCCGTTGCAAAAAGCCACAATAATCGAAAACCTATAAATTGTCATCTGTAAGCCGCAAATTAAAATATAATTCGCTAATTTTGTAATGAAGGGCACTTGTGGGTTAAAACTCCTAAAAATGTGGCCGCGGCTCCGGCCAAAAATAGGCTTAATGTATATTATCTCCCAAACATTTCAAGCAAAGTCAACAAAATTTGACATATTTTACGACAGTGTGAAAATAGGTGAAAGAGGATGATGACTCACTCCCCGTATAACGGTTTTATTAAAAATTAATAAAATGCGATAAATCATTAACAAAATGAGTTAGATTAATTTGTAGCAGAGATGGTAAAATGGAGCTTAACAGAAGTCAGTATCAAAATTCTCTTTTCCACTCTTCGGTAAAAACCCATCTTTGGGCGCTTATTCCGGCGATTTTAATCAAATTCGGTAGATGACATATCCTGATATTCCTAAGCCACAGTGTGAAAATGGACGAAATCGGCTACCTATTTCATATATAACACAAATTTCATTCGATCTGTTTCTTTCGCTCGCCGGTATTCAATGGAGGCACCAATAAATACTTTGCACAGATCAGGCGTACCATCTCTCTAAACTCTGAAAATTGTCAAACTCATTTTTCAAGCCCTATATATTGAAGATGAGGAACTCAGTGCCTGAAGCTGGCTACTGAACTTACTGAATACATTGTCCAATATGTAAGATATGTACTTTAAAGCCGTAAAATATTCTTTCTGTACTATACTTATTTAATATAATATTTGAATGGGAAGATAATGAAAATCACATTCGTGGTTCGAACAGAGCAGACATACAAAATGTTTATGAGCGCGCTTGCAGAAATGATCGACCGATCAGATCAACATCAGGACTTATTCGATGCAGAGGCAAGCGTCTTCTTCAGTGGCACTTGGATATGCAGGCATCATCTTTACAAGTGAAACATATTGCATAAGCCAAAAAACAGAATCTGCACAAAAACTGCCATATATGCATACATAGGAGTCACCTATATATAAAGAATTCTAATGATATAATTCGAGAATTGGACTTCTAATGTTAATAGCATGATTTCGGGGGATGTATATATATATATAATTTTTGTAAAGAAGACTAAACATTATCTTATTCGCTTATTTTTGAATTTGTAACGATAAAATTAAACAGCCTGGTGTACTTGGTTGATGATTTACGCAAATTTTTCTTTACTTAATTTTTTTTTTTGAACACGATTAATTGTGGATTACGCAATAAAACTGAATACGGAGAAAGTGGATAATAGCTTGGCAGCAGTGCGCCCATCAATGATCGTGGCCACCAACCCGTGGTCCCGCTGTTAATTGCTATTGACACGCTCATAATATTATCTTTTTAATTTTTAGTATTTTACTTTATCTTTACCTATCTTTTATGGGAATTATGATTAGTAACTCACGCGTGAAGCCGGCGGTTATTTTACACACCCTTATTCGACACAAGTTAACCGTGTACTAGCTGTAAGGCTTTAATTAAGTGGTCAGGCCAATACATGTCTTTGCCAGTATAAAACTGTTTTTAAATTGAGGTCTTCAATACATTATATAATAGAATAATATACGAATATCTACAAGTATATGTATTTGTTAAAAGGGTAGGAGTTGGAGACTTTTCGGCTCAGCTTACTTATAATTAACACTTAGGGAAAATATTTCATAAAAATATTTAAAAAAAAATTTAAAAAAAAATAATGAAGCTCATAATTCAGGCACTTGTGAGTATGGTTGATGTCATGTTTCATTGCTTTAGCAGAGACCACAGCCTTAAGTAGCAGCAACTACCATATATGCTTCATGTGAGTTGCAAGATATTGAAATTTAATATCTACACACTTATATGCACCGAAGCATAGGCGTTTATGTGCCGCAGTCACGATGCAGTGCTTTTAACCCAATTTACAATTTCCTTTCCGCATACTCTGTGGCTTTTTTGTGAGTGTTTTTTTATCTACATGAAGCAGATCGAGGTGTAAGATGTGGCCTCGTGTTACGATGGGCAAGTAAACGAAGAAATCTCCAAAATATGAGTTATTGCGATTTTCAGCTTGTTGCTTTATGCTCAATGTCCATTGTCCATAGACGAGCCAGCCGCGAAATATGCAACCGACTGTGCTGCAACAATGAGCTAAGAGCGTTTGTGGCCGCGGTATGCACATCAAAGTCTTCAAAGTTGGCAATTCAAAGAACGTTTACAGCACTCTTAATAATTACAAAGGCACTACGTTGCACTTCAAGCTTATTTCGTATTCAAGACGCGATAAGTCTTGCAATTTTTAATTGTTTCATTGTATGTATTTGTTGCAAAGTTTTTTTTTTTTTAATTTTTAGCTTCCGAAAATGATGTGGCAACTACAGAGTAGTATGTTTGGCACATCTACAAGAACCTACGGTGTAAAAAGTATCTCACAATTCAAAATTTATAGCTTTGCACCATAAGACTTCGATATTAATTTTAATTTTTCTTAAAATCAACATTCTGAAAAACGATGAAATGATTAATAAATTCACACTTGGACCATAATTGTGACATAAAAACATTTCTGCAGATGTTTCCAGGCGAAAATGATCACTAAATAGAAAGCTTCAATTACCTCAGGCTGTTATACCTTGCGGCTTATTATTATATATTTTTAAATGATAGAAAAGCATCTCAAAATATAAACTGCAAATGCTTCTTCTCTATTTTCTTTACTATTATACCCGGGACAGGTTACATTCAAGTTTGCCCTGATGTTTATAATTCCCAAAGGGAAGCGTCGAAGCTAAGTTGCCTTAGCTATCTCTTCTATTTCACACCAAGAGCTTCTCATTTAGCTTCTAACGCTGATATCAGACAATCATAGCATATAGCTGCCCTATAAACTGAGCGATCGGAATCAAGTGTGTGCATAACAATTTGTTTAACTTGACGTAGTATATTCAAGAAAATGGCACAGATTATTATCCAAGGCAACGCTTTAATCTCATTATCATTCAAACAGACCGATCAATTCAGAATAAATATATTTGTATATCCCTTCCTGTTGCAAAAATTAACCAAGGAAGGGTACTATAGCTTCAATGCAGCCGAAATTAACGTTGTTTGTTGTTATTAAAAATGTTTTTACTTCATCGGGCTTTTCTCTTTTGTCTTGCTTGTTCCTCAGTTAGTAGTTGCAGTCCATTGTTTGTTATCGTCATGAGCTACCATGTTTTTTAAAAAAAATAAACCACAGACCAGACTACGTACAAAAGTATGAAATCTATAATTTTATTTATAAGTATATACTCGTATGTACATATGAATTATGGGGTTTGTGCTTGTAAGCATGTTTATGCCACCAATTGATGCAACCCAATGTCAATGGCATCCGCCGCATAAATGAAATAATAACAAAAACCACCACATTGCTGTGCGCAAAGTCACTTTCATCTGTGAGGCAGCATCTTCAGCGATAATTTCAGTTTTTTGTTTTGTTTTTATTGCATTTTTCATCAATTTTTTTATTTGCGTTGAGTTGATTGTTTTTGTCTGTAGGGTTAAGTGTTGGTGTCTTAACAGATTTCACTTCATTTCAGTTACTTTTTTAATTTTTTTGCAAGTGAATATTGGTATTCACGCTTTTTCACTCTTTGAGAGCTTATCTTATTATGCAATATTTGTAAATATGTCTGTCTGCAAAAGCATGAGCACGTAAGTACCCACATGGTTTTTTATTGACTGTTTGTCCACTGCACAGTTTCACAGTTTGTCAGTGTGTGGCATAGTTGAATGACTGGTTGTCGCTGCATCTTCAAATTACTTATATACACTTGTGTGCGCCAATGAGTAGCTGCCTGTCCGCTTGTCCATATAACTGTCGTTTTTGCAGCTTCTGCCGGTTATGTGCATTGCAGATGTGTTTAATTTTTCTCCTTATGCAATTTGTCCTTTCCTTTATACAAATATATATGTGTATTGAATAACGGGGTGTTTATGGTTTAAACGTTAAGCCTATATGCATTATTAAATAAATATAAAATAAACGCTTTCAAAAAAAAAACAAAAAAAAACATTTATCCGCCTATTAAATCCTTATAAAAATTACAATGGACTATGTCTTGCATATTTTTTTGCAACAATTTATTTTCATATTCATTTATTGCATAAAAATTACCTCATTGTGACATACATATGCTTCAAGTAAGCAAGATTTGTGTCACACAAAAATTTCCCAAGGTTTGATGTTTTCTCACTAGTTCAAGCTCATATTCACATATGAACATAATTGTTGGTTTAGGCTTAAATCATCCAGCAACACGAAAGACTTAAGAAACGAACTTGTTGAAAGATGAACACTTCGCTGCCTTGAAAAGAAGATCAACAGACTTCAGAGTTATTTACTTTAATTTTATCAAGCAAACACAACAAAACCAACGGATGCTTTGACCTTTGTGTGACTAAGCTAATTTCATCTAAGCCATTTTTCCTGTACTGTCTAAACACTCGAATAAAACTGAATACCATTTGAGTAATAGAAGTATTTTCAGTCAAAAAGGATCATTGTTTTTGTTTGTGAACAACCTCCTGTGATTTCCTTAAGTTAATTGCTCAGGGATCATATGAGTATATTATTATTGAGATATCTGATTTATGGGTATGATTTCAACTTTTTTCTTTTTACCTAAGCGTCGTAAATTAAAAGGCGAAATGTGCCAGGCGCTGTTTCAGGAAAACTAAATTTATTAATATTTTATAATGCGATATGTCAGAAATCGATGTTAAGTCTATAAATAGAGCGAATCTACTACTCTACTCTATACCTTCCTCTTTCTAGGCAAAGGCAGCCATTAACACTTAGTGAGTGAGTTAGAGTGTATTGGTATTTAAAAATTTCTCCTTCCTCTCATTTCGTTTTTTGATTTTTTTTTTTTGGGTGGATATTCGCTCTCATAATTCATTACACAATAAATCTTTGGTATTTGCAATCAAAAAATTTTGAAAGGCGATTTTTCTTTTGCTTATTAAAATTATTTGTCAAAAACTTAAAAAATATGGCCATTGTTTTAGACAATTCAAATAATTCATTTAATCGGTATGGGAAACTAGTTTTTTGCTTTCCTTAAGTGTCTTTTGTAACGATTTTTTTCTTTTATTTACCAATGTAAATTCACACAATTGTTTGTGCTTTTGAGTAATCGAAGTAATAGGCTTTAATTTGAAGTAAAGCAATTAATCTTTGTTTTAAACAGATTATGGGAATAACTACAAATCCTTTATAGAAATATTTGGTAAGTTAATTAAATCAATTTTGCAGTCCGAGGTCAGTGACATTACTTTATGAACATCTTTTTCTGCAATTATGTCACTGGCTTCGCGCGGCAAAATCGAATTTATTGGCTTCCCAAATATGGCTAGACGTTAACTTTATTTATTGATGGCATTAAGTAGGCGATAAGAGGAAAGGGCAAATGATAACTAACTTATATATAAGTATTTATATCTTATTTAAGCTGTAAAAAGTACTGTCGTATTAACTACATAAGACCAAGCAAACATTACAAAAAGGAGAAGCAGTTTTTCGAACACGAAATTTTTATTTCCTTCGAAGACCTCACTTTGGTGTCATAACATATTTGTACTATACACGATTGAAAGACAAAACTCTATACACCATTGAAATAAGAGAAAAGTGATAATTTATATACCATAATTCGAAATTCGTGAACAAATATTTTGGGGGTAACTTCGATAAAGGAATAAAACATATTTTAACTTATGATTAGTCTGTCAAAGAAAATGAGTTTGGTTCAATACGCAAAGTGAATTCTGTCATATAATGTTATAGCTAGTTGCAGACCAAGTAAACTGTTATGAAATAATTACTAAATTAACAATTTACGGAAAACGAAAATGATTCTTCAGGGAGATGGCGGAATATATACAAGAATAAGCATACAAAAAAAATTTCCCAAGATCGAAATATTCTATGACAGTATTGCTTTTGAGCAATCTCGATTATTCTATTATATATTACTATATGAAATATGGGGTTGCGAAGGGTTTGATTGTCGATGGCTATTATTTATTTTTATATTTATTTTAAATTATAAATAGACAAACAAACAAAATTTAAAATAATTGCATATCCAACTGCTTTGTTCCAAGATAGATATTTAGATTATTCACCCATGTATTCATTTGGTATCATTTTGCCACAAATGCAGTGGTTGGAGCTAAAAGCCAGTTTAGTCGACTGCTGCGGTGCCACTTAGGAATTAATTTTTACAAAGACCTTAAGGAGCAAAAAGAATTATTGGTTTTATCATAATAACGCGATATAAATAAAATTATTCAAAATAAAAACTTTTCGGTGAGTTCAATTAGGACACTCACTAAGTAATACTTAATTCCTTAGTGCAACTTAAATACAGTTTTTTGTGTAAAACATTTTGTGAAATTAGGCAAATGTAGTTTTCAGAAATCTCTCGTGTTATTATTCAAAGTTTTGCATGGACTAATGATCCTATGTGGTTGAACATAGGCTTCAAGAGGCTGTGCAGAACGTAGTGCATCCTCAAGATCGAAATTGCCGCATCGGTCAACACACCTTCTCCATATCGTCACTTAACTTCTGACCGGCTCGAACTGGATTTTTCACCTTCAATAGTAAAGTAGTAAAATATGCCTTAGACACTGTTTTCAATCTTCCTGCTCCTTAAGGGCGAAATATAGTAAGCTTTTTCAGAATAATTTCAGAGCTATATTTTTATAGCAAAAATCGAATTGCAAAACAAATTTATTGAAATTTTAATAAAAAACAGTGAGCGCTTTGGCAACTTATCTCTACTTTGATATAGAAAAAAAAAATTTATTTTCCTTGAATGAACTAGCCAAACTAAATATATTTTGCAGGAAAATAGTGAGCAGAGAAGGATTGCAATACTCACCAAGTTCATTTTGTTGTATTCCAAATGAAAAATTTAGTTATCCTTAATGCAGGGCAAAAGACAAAAAGTATCCTTTGAAGAACTGTTTTATTCACTTTATGTAATATTTTCTATTACAAGATTTTCGGCAATTACTTTTTCGTTGCATTAATAACAAATGTGAAGCTTTATTTTGGTTCGGCTTTTTTTTCTGGTTAAAACTAAACTTCACATAAAATAAAATACTTATCACAAATTAAAAAACAGAAAACATTTCCACTTGTTGGTTTGTATTTTGTGCTGGATAAAAATTGTTTTGATGAATAATTAACACTTTTTCATACACAATTTTTTCATAAAAAAAATTCAATATTTTATTTAAACAATCTGTGTAACTAAGAGCTCACCCACGACCATGACGGTTGTTTTGTTCACACTTTCCCACACACATATGTAAGAGTTAATTGGCAGAATTTTACCAGTATTTTTTTTGTCAGTTTGTTATTTAAAGTTTGATTTGATTTTCCTGAGAATAATTTTGTGTTGAGTGCATCCGATGGATAAAACTAGAAATATACAGTACTTGAGTAGCTCTTTAACTTTTAGGTCACTGAGTATGTTTCAACCAAACCAGGCCGAATACTCATTATACCGAAAGAAACGTCTTGACCAAATGAATACCCGTTGCAAACTGACTGGGTGTTGACGAGCGCATCCCTGAAAACGCACGCGATAACCGCCAAACAGCCGCAAGCGCTTTGCAGAGGCTATGCTGCAGCGACGCAGCAGTCCAATGTTTGCAAGCAACACGAAAGAGTTGAGCGATCGACCAGCAACATTGTGAAACAAATGTTGCAAGAGCATGAGTAGAAGCAACAAATGTTGCAAAGTTTTGTTAAAATGTTGATAAGGCAAATATTGCTGACACAAATGTTTCTGAAGCAAATATCTCTGAAACAAATGGTGAAACAAGTGTTGAGAAGCAAAAGACGACGAAGAGAAAGATGCTGTATGCGAAGAGAAAACAAAGAAAGAAACACATTTCAGACATGGTCAGCTGCAATAAATGAAAAGTCAACCGCTTAGTTAAAAAAAAAACGGTTAATAACATCAACAAAGCAGGCTTAGAATCTGACGACTTGTTTACTGGTTGCAGACATTGTCTGCAGAAATATTTCCTCATGCACTTTTTTTGAAGATGTTCATTGATGCGTGCACTAAAACTATATACAAATACAAATATCCTAATGAAAGCTTCATAGAAAGAGAAAATATATATCACTTTTGTATATTTGCTTTTAACGCCTATAATAAAAAAATAATACTAATGAAAATATGTCTTTACTAAATAAAAGTTGATTATACTGGTTGAGAACTTTGTCTTCATTTTGCTTTACCTACTGCTAAGTCAGACAATAGTCATTAGTTTTTGTTGCCTCTTATAAGATAAATTTATTAACTAAAAATTTTTGATTTATTCCTACAGAATTTGCTAAGCTAAATGTGAAACTTTCTAGCTAAATTAATGAATGAAGTGCGAATGACTGGCAATCACAGCACTTCGTCTGTTAAATATGGTATCTCGTCGTCATTACAAATTAAACAAGAAAGTTTAAAGTTTTGTTTTCATTATTGCAGGTTTATAAAGAATTAATGTCTACACTATTAGTATGTAATAGTGCCGATGCCAGTTTTGCTTGTTCCTTATAAACCTAATGAAGGATATTTTATTGAAACAAGCAAAGCTTGCTTTACTTCGGCTACCAGTTCAGTATTTTCACAACTGCTTACACTATTTTTTAACAGTTTTTATTTAAGTAATGGGAAAAGCGTGTTTTTCATACAAAGAAAGAATCGAAAGGCTTTTAAAATTCAATATTTCTTAGAAGTTTGATAGATATTTGAATATTATAAAACTATGTTAAAGAATTAGGCCGAGTGTTACACAAAGTGACCCTTTATCTTAGAAATGAGAATGGTGATTGGATTTCAAGCGAGGAGTCATTAAAGCTACTCCTGGGTGCTCACTTTCCAAGGAAGCAGGAGTTCAAATTGTTCAAACTATTCAAGTCTCCGGGATCTGATGTCATCATATCTGCGCAACTTCAGCGCACGGAAAAGTTGTCAGTAGGTTGGCCTCCATCTACAAGAACAGAGTTATATTAGGCCACGTTCCCAAAGTTTCTAGGCCGGTAAGGATTTCATTCATTTCGAAGCCCTATCTCTGATGTTAATAACAAGTATTTCAGCCTCAGCTCGCACGCCACAGTAAAAACCGCTCTACACGCCGTTGTGTCATGCCTGGAGGAACCCTTATGCTTAAGGAAAATGTGGTGAAGACATATCTCGGCATTGAGGGAGAATTCAGTAATATACGGCCAGAAGTGGTTGCTCTCATAGTTAAGGGAAATTCCTAAATATCGTTTAAAACTATCATAAGGATAACTCAATGTGATAACTAATTGGGCGTGTAGGAGCGGTTTAGATGTCAATAAAAATAAAACTGAATTGAAACGGAGTCGTTGGAAACGAGACTCAGCGAGATTTTTCACGGATGGGTCGAAGCTCAAGGAAAGGTTGGAGAAGGAATCATCTACAAAGAGCTCTCAATGAACTCTTGTTTCAGATTGCCAAACAACTTTAGTGTCTTTCAAGCAGAAATGGCAGAGGATATACTTAAACGAAGTGCGGCTCTTTTAGGGAGGTAGCCATCCACTTCGATTGTAGGGCGGTGATTCGAGAGATTTTGGACGACGAAAGTTGCAGAGAGGAGGTAAAAACATATTGACAGTTTCTCAGTCACTGTCCACCTTTCCCCAGACTAAGATTGAAATATCTCGGTTGCAATATGGTACTTTCTTCGGTTCTAGTGGATTGGCTTTATTATATACCAGCCAGTGCAATACATTTGTTCAAGGTGCTTTTCAGAAATCTTACCTTTATTTCGATACATACTTTAGAGTTAAGGGCATCACAATGGAAAAGTGTCTACAGCAGTCCAAGTGGGATTATTCGTGATCTCACAAATATCAGCCTAATTATAAAGAGGAAAGATTTGTACCTATTTTTGTATGTTTGTATGTTTGTAATGAATAGACTCAAAAAGTACTGAACCGATTTAAAAAATTCTTTCACCAATAGAATGCTACATTCTTCCAATTTGATATAGGCTACATTTCATTTTGAAAAAAAAAAATTAGGGATCCTTAGTAAAATTTTAACTATGTAACCGAAGGTGTAGAAAAATGAGTCTTAAAATGTCTTTCGTCGAATGCGCTGCCGAAACTATTAGGGATAGAACAAAATAATGTACACCAATATCGAAGAACATCATAATGTCTACAAAAAACTCCGCGGTAGCATATATCCAACTATTGTAGTTATGTCACAACAACAACTTTTTTCATTTTAAACATTAATGAAAATGCTAACCAAATTCAAACTATGTTATTTATGTGTTTAAGTTTCATGGACCTTGCGGACACTAAATTTCCACTTCGGTTTGTTTGTCTGACAATAAATGCAACAAACACTTGCTTTTCTTTTAGAAACACAAACTGCAAATGATGGATATCCACTCTATCGGCGCGGCTTACCAGACAACAATGGCAGAACATTTAGCATTCAATTTAAAAGAGTGAATATCGACAATATTCGCCACTGTTGTCTAATTCACATTCGAAACTCGTGTGAATGTTGAGCTTTGCAGTTTGGTGAAATCGATAAAATACGTTTGTAAGTACGTCACCAAAGAAACTAATATGGTGGTTATTGGTTTTGAACGATTCGGTCGATACGTGAACTGCAGCAAAGCGCTTTTTAGGATATTTTTTTTTGCAATTCATGAACGTTTTCCGACAGTTGTGTGTCTCGCAGTAAATTTGGAGAATGACTAAAGAGTGTATTTCCACATAGAGCCCACAGTACAGCCAGTGGAAACACCGCCAGCAAGAAAATTAACATTGACGAGTTTTTTCTCAACTTTCGTCAGTGATCCGTTTGCGAGAACATTACTCTATTCGGAAATGCCTTGATATTATTCATGGAATGCATGGTCGAAGAAATAGTTGCGCAGAAAGCAAGACCAACCAGTAGATTGACATCCAGGTGTGTTCTTAACTAATGCCTTCGGACGAATTTAAACAATCCACTCGAAAAACGACGATTGTTTCTACCTCCGGTTGCTTTTGATTAATGTACGCGGTTCAACTTCATTCGAGTCATTGCGTACTGTGAATGGTACGGTGTGTGCAACTTTTTGAGAAGAATGCCAGCAAATACTTGTACAATTGCTGGAAACTGATAATCGCTGGAATCCATTGATGGACGATTCGATAGCCACTCGCATGCCACTGAAGTTCGCAAACTTTTCGCGATGATGATTTCGACATATCAGCCTTTAAATCCACGTCAATTTTGGAAATCGAAAATGGGTCAATTCCGGTGTATACTTACTGTGGTTCGATATCAATTCCACCCCCCGTTTATCAATTCACGAAAGATGAACTCATCACGAATGTTCGGACCTTGGCCAAATTATCGTAACTATGATTCCTTAAGTGCACGCGCAATGTTAGCTGCCAAAAATACCGATGTTGTTGACCGGAAGATTCAAAGTCAAATTCCGGGAGACTTGCGCTCATACAAATCGATCGATTGTCTTGACAACGAAGACAACGCCGTGAATTATTCAATGGAATTTCTAAATTCTTTGGAGAGGCTTGGTATGCCACCGTGTCATTTGCGTCTCAAAGTTAGATCCGTCGTTATTATGTTTTGCAATCTTCATGCGCCGAAACTGTGTAATAGAATCCGGCTGACTGTGATACAGTTATCGAATACAAGTGGACAACCATTTTAGTTCAAACCTATTCAGTTTCCAGGGAAGATTGCATTTGAGATGACAATGTACAGGACACAAGGAAAGTCGCATAGTGTGTGGCATAAATTTGGAAATGCTATGTTTTTCACACGGTCAGAGATACGTGGCGTGCTCACGAGTTGGAAAACCATCTTTTCTGAACACCGGAACAGAAACCAAAAAATGTTGTTTATCAAGCTGCGCTACATTGAAAAAAAATTAAATGATAAATTTAACCTTTTCATTTCAAAACACATAATTTCACGCAGGACAACGACTGCGGGGTCAGCTAGAACTATATAAAGAGCTAGATAATGCTAAGGCAGGAATAAGATCTCCATGGAAAAAAAAATTAATGCTTTTGCGAATTTATTTATTAAATATGGATTGACTCCTTTTATTCGGACCTTTTGTACATTATTGAGCATACTTTTGACAGTATAGAGTAATTTTTTCGTCACTTTTTTAGTTTATAAATTTTAGACGCATTTTTTTCAAAACTTCAAAGTTCGTGTTCACTGTTACTTCAAAACTGTCGGTCAAGCATTTTAAACTTTGTTTTTGACAAAAATAATACCTGCCCCACCCTTGAGTAAAATTTTTTTTTACGTTAAGGGTGTTTTTCACCCACAGAATGACGGAATTTTTTAATGGAAAATAGCAGTTTTCAATTAAAGTGAAGGCGCCAAAAATTCATGTAAGAGGAGGTGGAAGATTTGGTTATAATTTGGTAATATTTCACGGTTTTTTCGACAATTTCCAGCGTAATAATGGTGAATACCGCAAAGTGTTTTTTCTCAAGACGTTCCTATTTCGGAGAATGCCTTCCGTGACACCTTTAATGCTTAGAAATCGCGCTGGCAGCGCTGCATCGACGAAAAAGGAGCCTACTGAAATAGGAAGAGCACATTTAGGTGAAAACGAGCCGAAGACAAATGTCAAAAGATCATCCACGGTAACAGCACATCGTCGTGCACAACCTGCCTCGCAATCATCAACGGAAATTACACAAAAGTTTTTGCATGGGTAAATGTGTGCTTACTTGTCTCGTCTAACTTCATAAGTTGTTGTATCGCTTTTGTGGCATATGGCACGTTGAGAAGTGATGAACCTGCTGAAGAAACGTGGCAAAAACGGCACATTACCGGTGCAATGGCTTTTCGATTTTACGTGTTGTTTTGTACACACCCGTCTGCAAGTATATGTTGTGTATTTTAATGAATGGAGGAAAGTGTAAATAATGCTTGCAATCGTTAATAAACATTTCTATACACAATATTGAACAGATAATTTTCGATTTCTTCACTTAACGGATTTTAACATTTAACACCGACTATGAAACCGAAGACGTAGCTGCGCATAACGGTATCCTATTGAATTATGTCTTCGCTTATAGCGCCTATGAGAACTACATATGTATGTATATAAGACACGCTTTCAACTTTTAAGTCAAAATTTGGCTTAGGGTTATCCGTATCGAGGCTCCCTTCCTTTTATAATTAAAAGCACAGAACCTTCAAATTCAATGAGGTACATATGGTTATTGTTATTCTAAAGAAAATCCTTTAGCATTTATTTTTTGAAGATTATCTCTTTCAAGTGTTGGCCGCGGCTAGTTCACAGATCCAATTCTCGATGACTCGTTCGAACATTTCGACTGTTAACTAGTGAATGACATGCGCGGTTTTTTGCTCCAAGGCCTGAATCGAAGCGGGATTTTCCGCAGAGACTTTAGACTTTACATATCACCACAGGAAAAAGTCTAACGGTGTGATATCATACGATCTTGGTGGCCTAACAACCGGCCCAAAACGCGAAATTATGTGTTTGCCGGGGTGTTCTCTCAATAAATCCATTGAATTATGCGATGTGGGAAGTGGCGCCGTCTTGTTGAAACCAAATGCAGCCGAGATCACATTTTAGACTGATGATGCTACCAGTCTAGTAACCACACCAAACCGTTTTTTATTAATAAAATGACAGCTCTATTCAGGTTGCTCAACTATCAAATGCAACAATTATGCAATTTTCTTGTTTACATGCCCATTATGCCAGTAATGGACCTTATCGTGTACAGTCTCAGCAACGATTGATGTGTTTTCTGCCCCACGTGCTGGACTTGGTCTTTTCAGTAGAATATTATCCAATAATGAATGTTTGGTCTCAAAATGAGTGATGGTGTTGCCAACATTACTCTCAGTAGGGCGATTATGTTGATCATTCATTTGAGCGAAGCGCCCGAAGCACATTCTTTACAGAACATGAATTTTCATAACAAAGTTGAACAATTTGTAAACTTTGTACAGGAGTAAGGTTTTCCATGTGGAAACTCCGTATAAGACTGGACAAAAATAACATGACAGCTTGACACGATTCAGGCTTGATGCTATTCAAAAAGTACTTCTACCACTTCTGGTTGGCTAAAACTATTTTACACATTATACAACCGTGTTTATGATACTGAATAAAGTAAGCGTTTCAACAAGGTATTTAGTTCTATTGTAAAACCAAATATTAGGAGTCAAAGCTCTCTTGGACCACTATATGTATAGACGTAGGTCTTTCATAAGCTGACGAGCTTATTATACAGATAGAGATGAATGGCTTTTGATGAATTTTTGTAACAAACAATTTGGGGTGTGTTGAAATTTGAAAATAATAGTCTGACAAGCATAAAAAATTATAAAAATGCTATTTTGATTGACAGCAGGCGTGTCAAATGGTTAGTGACTATTTAATGCAACGAGCGTGTGTAAATAAATACCTGTGCTGTGTGTGTATTTCATTCATCATTTCTGTTTTTAAAGAGTTGAAGTCTTCGGTATATGTTCAAGTAACATTTGTCACTTCTTTTTGTAAAGAGAAAATGCGTATGATTACATAAACCTAAAGCACATTACTCAGCACAGTAATATTTCTCACTAAATTCTTAAAGATTGTGTCAATACACAGTGAATGTTTACTAAAATCAATGGATTTTTTTTCTATGATGAGTAAACAGATTAATGAAAGAATATCATCTATTAATTTAATTTTTATTTATCAGCTATGATTTCAGTACCACTGAAAGAACTATTCCTATAATAGCGACACTTATAACACATTTCTGATACATTCCCTTTTACGATTCCATAGCATTATATACATCGCCATATTCCAACCAGGCGTGAAGAAGTATGTACAAACGTATATCTATTTAGCTTCACCATACTTAATACAACTTTTTTAAATGAAAATTACAAATTTCGTTGCAATGGCATTTCAGTCGGTTCATTCACACAGTCACGCTGAAGCGAAGAATACTAGTGAACTGTCAACGGTCACGTTTTATGCACTTTTCACTATTCGTCCAAGTTTTCTTATTGCTTGCGGTTTCGATTGTATGTTTTTGGAGATACAGCAAATTCAAATTTAGTTCAGGTAAATTAAGTCATTATTTCAGTTATCTTTGAATATCGGTAGCAGTGAATCCAGAGTATGTTGCTTGCGATTGTTTGGTCACAGTACCCCAAAAGAGTTGAAGGAAATAGAAACGTAAATTAACATTTAACATTTTAAGCAATTCTTTTTATACCTTATCCGGAACGGATATTTGAAGCTGATTGGGTAGTAAATCAATATTTTGGTACGGTTCGGTAAGGTATCAAAGTCTCTAGTCTTGAAATAAAAAAAAAATATTTGCTTAACCTCTACAAACCCAATAGTATTTCATTTAAATTTTACAGATATTAATATCAAGATAATGAAATTCTATAAAAAAGCAAGAGTAAATTTTCAGGAATTATAAATTTTGAATTTATACATAAATCCCCACAAGTAAGCTGCCACAGTTTTCTAGTCGATATAAAGCAAGTCGGTAAAGAAAATAGAAGATTGGACTATGTGAACTGCGTGCCAGGTATTTTTGATATAATTGCGATAAATTCCAATCTTTTTATACTTTATTTGATAGCCTTCAATCACATGGTTGTAAAAATGGAATATTTAGAAATATATATATATAATCCAAATTGTCCAAAAGACCAAAAGACCAAGACGCGTGATATTCGTTGAGTACTGTTTTCATGAAGCGCAAAACCATGTTTGCTATCATTAGAGGACGAGGGTTGACGCTGGTATTGTTTTCCCTAATAATGTACCAAATGTATAACAAAGTAAAAGATATAAATTAGGAAATAATTTATCGCTCTATGAAGTCAATAAAATTTGTAAAATGCTATGTAGAGCTTATTTTTCTCACACTTGTTTATTCATATTCGCATATTTTTTCTTTATTTTTTTATAACAATAACCTTGGTGTGACGCAAACCTCTAGTAAGCAAGATTAATGAGACGTTCGCTCACTAGTTCAAGCTCAATTCACTCCAATGTTGATACCGAGTTATGCAAGCCCATCTTTAAGCAAACAAAAGACTTCAGAAACGAACTTGGGAACGTAGGAGTTGACTACACCTCTGCTTTGGAAATAATATCATACATTTTATATCAGTTTATACAGTGTTAGATATCTGTATCGTGAACTTTTCTGTAACCAAAAACAAATAATTATAAAATTAAAGGTGTAATTTCTCTTTAAATGCGCCAATCTCCAGCTGAACCTAGTCAGAGCTCTGGCTGTGATAACCTGAAGTAATGTTTACTCACATGAAATTCGTTGAATTTTATAAAACTAAAAACGTAGAGAAAAACTGGTGTATAAAGGTGTATAGGGATTATTCAAAATGGGTGTTGCTGGCGTGGCAAAATTTCATTGCTTTTTGCACCAAGTCTTTGAGATAGCAAAATTTAAAATGATGAACAGTGTGAAGTGTCAGACGAATAAAGTTCTGCGAAGCACATAACTTAGAGTCCATGAAAATTATTTCTTGAAAATAAACACTTTCCTGTAATTTAATGGAAATATGAAAATTTAATTTAATGAACAATTGTAGCCGATCACGCTTCTGTCATTCCACGTGTCAGAAAAGTGTAAAACAAAATGAAAGCGAAAATTACAAAATGGTTGTTGCTGGCAACAACAGAGCACTATACACAACCTGCCACATAAGCAGTAAATACACATTGCACTTCATAGGACTTTGACTTTGTTGCATGTGGAAAGCTGAAACCGTCTTCTTGAACTCGGTAGTAGACACACTGAAAATGCAACGAAACCAATATATTGCCGTTGTAGACCCTTTTGGCATTTAAGCTTTCTTTTTATGCACATAAATAATATATCCGTGAGCGAAGCCAGTATTTAGTGCTCTTAGGTTTAGAAGAAAGTACAAACACTTGCAGAAAATCAGGAATTATTTTAAGCTTTGTAAATCTGTCAAGGAACAATGCAATTTCAATTTATGCCAAAAAAGGTTAAGGGTTAGGTTAGGTTAGGGACTCTTTGTGTTAGAAACTGCAGTAAGTTATGGAATTATTTATTATCAAAAAGGCAAATTTCTTACTATTAAGAGAGTATTTTATATTAATTAAAGAAGCGCTAAGTTCGGATGCAACCGAACATTTTATATTCTTACAACTTAAACGAATCAAAGCCAGAAAAAACTACAAGGTATCAAACGTAAACCAGAACTTGGAAATCCAAGCAATTTTATGTATAAATATGCTCTATATAACTCATACACTAACCGAAATATTCGACTTGGAAATTCAAGCAATTTTATGCATATATATACTCTATATAACCACACACTGACCGAAATATTCGACATAAGGTTTGTTAGCAAAACGAAATAAACTTATTGTACAAAATATAATACACCGGATTTTGGGGTATAGCGACCGGATTTCATGTATTTTTGCCAATACTACATACCATGAATATGTCATATACTGAATATGTCATATACTAATAAAATGATTTATTAAGGTACCTCACATACAATTCCCTATCATTTAGAATAAAGTCACTCGGATCTTATATATTTGCTGTATGAAGGCTACGTCAAGTTTTCGCCTAATTGTGTCCACTTAAGGCGTAAAGTTACACTGTTATAGTAATACACGCTCTTTCATTTCCATAATTTTGATAGAAATAAGTCATATATTGGCCGATATAGGCGGCATAAGATCACCTAAAAGTTCGAAAATCATTGTTTTAGGCATGTGGGAGCTAAGCAAAGTATTGACACAATTAAACACAGACATATTATTGCTAGGAAAAGATTATCTCAGAAGTTCAATAATATATATATATATCACACATTGACCGATATTGGCTAAAAAATTTAACTAAAGGTGCTGGTGTCTAAATATTCGGTATCTAAGGACTTGAAAGCAAATAGAAAGAAAAAAACTTGGTTAACGTAAAAATAATGAACTGAACGTATATACGGTAGTAAATAAATATATGAAAATTTTAAAACTTATACATAATAATTATTCAATTTCAAACGTATATATACATTTCGTGGTTTAAATAGTCAATTAGTTTTCTTATAGACGAATAATCGCAATTTTGGCTTAACATCCTTCTTAAGCCTCTGCACAGAGGTTTAACTGAAGCATTTGGTTATATTTCGACATTTATTTTTAAAACCGCTTTCATCTTCAAAATAACTGCCCTAATTATTATATTTATAAAAGAATTTTTTAAAAATGAAAATTAATCAATTATGATATCTTTACTTTATTGATAGTTTATGGTATATTAGAAAAAATTAAGTACATTGAACAAATGAATTATTGACTTCAATTCAACTTCAGTCCCACTTCTAACGCACGCTTGGTGTCACTCGCAGACAATCGCAGCTTCGTCGTGTATAATCGTCCATAAGATGAGGCGCTGATTCGTAAAAATGGCGAGAGGTGCAGCAAACCATCGAAGAGCAGCATTTGCGTAAATCGAGAGATTTATGTTCATTGGGTGAACAAATGTTATCAAATTGGTTGAACTTTCAATCCTTCCCATTAATTAGGCGTAACCTGGCTTAAGTTGCCGTGGTTGGCCATGCTTTTTGTAGTAACTCGATAGCTGAAGCAAATTTTTTCCCCTGATCATATTTTTCATCGAAAATATACAATTGAATGTATGGTGACTACATTTGAGTATCCTTTTGGTGATTTATCTGTATAAGACTGTTTCCGATTTCTTCCTTGCTTGGCCAACAGTTTCTTTTTTTTTTGATATCTGAAGAAAGTGATTCCTCTGCATCCCTGTGGTAATGAAATAGTGGACGGGAGCAATATTACGATTTCCTGAAATGATTAAATGGAAAAAAAGTAAATAAGTAGTAAAGAAGTGGTAAAGGCTAAGTTCATTTTTATATGTTTCAATATATGTCATAAGTACAAAAATTTTAATAAATGAGAGTCTGGATAAAAAAATTACATTTCATACGAGAATTAAATGCTTGTTGCCTTTTACAACTAGTTTTCCAAAACGGATGATAGGATTTCTATGTCTCGTCCGGCCATTTTTGATATGGAAAAAAATTCCATTGTATTCAGTAATGTTTACAATTTCATCATTGAAAGATAAACGCACCAATAACATTTACAAACCGTTAAATTTTTTTGTCAAAATAATCGTTCTCAAGTTGCGACGTTTCGTGCGCTTTTGTCAATTTATGGTCGCTAGTCATCGAATTGTTAAAAATTTTAATTTTTTTTTACATAATGTTTAAGTGCAATTAAACCAAAGGACCGCCCGAAGTAATGAAAATATTGCTGCCATTCAGGCAAGTGTTGCTGAAGACCGCAATTTGTCGAATCCAAGATGTTCTCAAGAATTTGGACTGACCCCAACCACAACCTGGCGGAACTGAACCCATCGCCACACCGTAAAATATTATGAACTTGTTGATTCTGCCCTAGAATGACATGAAAACGATTACGATTTTTTAAGAAAATCGTCTTCTGCGGTGAGGCTCATTTTCATCTTAATGGAGGTCATTTATCGGAATCGATGGTATTGGAAAACTATATTTATTTAATTTTGCTTGCATCCAAACCAGCCTCTAATTTCCGAAGAAAATTTTTTAAATTTATATAAAGTTGTTGGGCCACATATGCCGTTTACTAAAGTGCGAAAGGAATGACATAAGAACTCTATTAGGAGTGCCAACAGGGCACTATCTTATTGGCAGATATACCAGCTGACTAAGGACACCAGACAATGACTGTTGTAGCAGCTGCCAAGAGGTAGAAGAAGAAAAACTATAGAACATCGATTTCGGAAGTTGTCGCTATAAAAGCTTTTATTAACGAATAGAGAGAAGGGGCTTTAGTCGCGGTGATATCACAATGCGATTCTCCTAAAGGCCTTAGTACGTCGCCTGATATCCACACTATCTCCTATAATAACTCTGAGAAATACAACTGTGAAGGGTATTATACCTTCGGTGCAACCACAGATAATATTTTTTCTTATTATGGAATGGAATTGTCCTTTTTAGCTTTGATTCGGATCACGAGTTCCGTTAACTGTATCGCTGTACAAATTATTTATTTTTAAGTAAAATGCTTTTGGTTTTTAAAGTTTGACAATATTACAAGAAAATTATTTGTTATATTTTGCTATAAAAGAAAAACGAAATCAGAAATCGAAAATATTTACGACAACTTGACAGATATTCATATTGAAGATATAAATGGTATTATTATTATTGAGCTTGGATTGTAATTTTGCGCACAATTTTAAAATTTTCACAGTTAAATCCCGCCATATGAATAATTTAGCACAACCAGCTAAAATTAAATTTAAAACTGCGGAGCTAATGCACATGTTAATTTATATTCATGGTGGAATACAAATACAAATATCATATACAAATGTGTGTATCAATGTGCAAGAGTGTGCAAACAAATTACATTGCAGATATCAGATCATTTGAATCTTTACGCTAAATTCCTGCGCAATTAACAGACGCTCATATTACTCGTCCACAATAAGAGTCGCTAGTACACGGCTATACTAACTGTATGCAAATGAAGATATGAATGTGGCATAGAAAGGCATGGTGTGGCAAGACCGGCGTTGGCGAGGTGTCGGCAATTTTGCATGCTCTACAAATTTCGATGCAAAATACCTAATAGTAATATTCATAAGCTAGTTTTCTTTGCAGCCTTTCTGTCTGCCCTACTTGTACTGGAACTACTTTTTATGAGCAAATCAACAATTTGTAATTTAAGCGCATGATTTGCTCATTTGTACACCATATTTTCTTTTGTGGATATTAATTGCGTTCCTATGATAAATTTAGTAAAAATATATGGCTGCAATAAATTATGCAGTGAGTTAAACTCGAAGCCGCGTCAATTATTCCACATAGCAATCAATCCATGGTTTTTGTTAGCAAATTGTAAAATGTTAAGATCTATTTTCTACACAACAGTGTCTTTATGCACTTCAAGGTGATTTTGTAGGCTTACATCTAAGGATCAGTTAAAAAATTGTGCTATGCGCAGATCTCATCAGACCAGGCAAAATAGAAAGAAGTCAAACGCGTTAAAACAAAGAGGTTGCTAAGCTGGTAGACAGGCGTAATACATGAAAATTCCTCGAAAAAATGCGGTGAATAACAGAAGGTTTCAACACCGGAGCACATTTTTGTAGAACTCCCAGAGGTAATCTAGTGGATGATCTGGACGAAATGTGCACCAACGTATGAAACGAAGAGTATTTGGTTTATGGCGTGAGAGCATTGTCATCAAAATCGCACATCTTTTGCCGCAAGCCGTCATGCGTCCCAGAGGTAACTACGGCTGCACTCGGACGTGCATACAAAATGGGTTGTGTTGGCGCTAAAGTCACGTTAAGTGACCAACCACTCATATACCGACAGGCGAACAAACAAGCGTAAGCATTATGGTACCCACAACGATTCCAGATAACTGTCTGGCTACAAACACTTTTAATATCCGAAAAAATTCTCACATTATTAATATTCAAAGCGAAAGCGAGAAAAATAAAGAAAACATACAAGTATAAGGAAGTT
The DNA here is from genome assembly GCA_027475135.1 of Bactrocera correcta. Classification (NCBI taxonomy): domain Eukaryota; kingdom Metazoa; phylum Arthropoda; class Insecta; order Diptera; family Tephritidae; genus Bactrocera; species Bactrocera correcta. The sequence continues at coordinate 121,165,781 of CM050323.1, forward strand.
CTAAGTTTTTATTTCAGCAAGTTGCAAGAGAATAAAATGTTCGGTTGCGTCCGAACTTAGCCCTTCCTTACCTTTTACCATAAAAAGGCATGACAAGATCGTAATTTTGCTTTTGATCGTCAACTATCGTGGACCAGTAGTCCGATCAAAACAATAATTCGGAACTTCGTTCCAAACTTATTATACCCTCCTCAGCGTATAATAAAAGTGGTTTGGAATATGGTGTGGTGATGGATCTGCTGAAAAACCTTCAAAATCAACTATGATATGCAATTTACATATATCAATTTCATTCGCCGATTTTTACTAACACACGTAAATCAAAAAAAATATTAAAATGCAAAATTCTTTTGTTCAACTTTATTTAAATTTTCCCATAAAAATTTATGTTATCTGCCGATAATCGCATAACAATACAACCCATTAACTCTATGTCTTCATATATCCAATGAATTCATCTCCAAACTAAGCGAATACAAAAAGCTTTTTCTATTGTCTAAGCACCATGAATCAAGTTCCAAAATGAAAAGAAGTGTCGACCAGAGTGCAAAATCCAAAGAGATTGCCCGCAATCTATAATTTGTCAAAACACCACAGGGCAGAGCGTTTTCTATTCATCAGTGCGTCTTTGATCAAAATATCAATGAATAGAAAAATTAACATCATAATATATACGCGATAGAAAAATATATGATGTCTGAAGAGAAGCTGCTGTTACAGTGTTCAAAGCGGCCCACAACAAGTCAATGACGAATTGTATCGATTAGGTGACACTAAAATAACCTTGTGGGAAACTATTTCTCGTTGCACGAAACTTGTCATTGCCATAATTTTAATAAGCAAAGTAGTAAAACATCCAAGTTTTCCTTGAGTATTTCGAGCAATTTTAGGAAGATAGAAAGTAACTATAGTGAGATATTGAATCTTTAGAAAGTAGTCTAAAGATTTATTATCTTTTAGAAAAAACCATTTTTCAAATGCTTTAAGAAGAACTCAGGAAATCAGTTGGCTACAATTGTTAACTGCTTCGTCGTATTATTTTTCTTCAACTTCAAGTTTTTTGCTGCTATGAAAGCGGCTTTGCATAGGACCGACCGAATAAAATAGCTATTGAGAATCAAGCGAAAATATTGAAAGTTCTGTGGCTAGATTTTGATGCTATGCCCTACGAAAAACCATGCTCTTAAGTGAACTAGGCTTAACTAACTCTAGCGACTCCGAATACTTAATTACAGTTAACAAGCCCTAGAGTCATCTTGCGCTTAATCTTGCCATAATTCTGTTAGAAAGTTTAGAAAGCCTGCAGTGAGGACTTAATTGTAGAAAAAACTTTACAAATTTTAAAAGTGGTCCTGCCCTCAAATAAGTTTAATGTATATATCTCCCAAATAGTTCAAGCTAAATCACCTAAACAGTAAGAAAACTGGTGAAATTTAAAGGTGTCCCGCCCACCCAAATCAATAAGATGCATTAGAGACATTAAATTATATACCCGAGATGGCCCATCGAAATTTATAAAATTTACTGCCAATATTCGGAGCCACTGGCCTCAACTTTATGAGCTCTACGTTTAATTTATAATCGATTTAAAATTGAGCGTCTAGTGGCAAAATTTGAATCCACAGGCTCAGTACAAAATGTTCCTGTGCCAGTGAGACAAAGGAGCCCGTAGTGTCGGGAATATTGCTGCCTTCATCCTTAAAAGATCGAATTGACGCAAGATCTAAAGCCGCTTGACCTTTTCATGGAAAAATCATCTTCAGCCATTAGGTTAATTTCTTGCTGAATTGTATCGTCAATAAGCAAAATATGCGTTATTGGTCAGGCAGAAATCCACACGTAGTTCATGAGTTACCATAGCATGGGTTTATGGGTCGGTGGCGCCGTTTTGCCGTACATCTTCCGTAAGTATCAAGACCGCACATGACTGTGAATGGGAATCGCTACCTATCAATGATAATCGAATATTTTTGACCCGAATCGGTTGATATGGACTTGGACAATTTATGGTTCCAGCAGGACGGCGCCACAAGCCACACAGCGAATGTCAAAATCGATTAATTGAAAACCGAATTCGGTGAACGTGTTATCTCACGAAATGGCCCAGTCAATTGTACGACTCGTGCGGTTGGTCTTGATTTCTGTAAGTTGTAAAAGTGGTTACACCCGAACTTAATCCATTCTTACTTCTTTAATATAATATTTGAGTGGAGAGCTAAAGAAAGTCGCATTGGCGTGGTGCTCCAATACAGACCTAAAAAGTGTTTGTGAACACGTTTGAAGAATTCCCTTAGAAAGAGAGAATTATGTCAGGAGACAGCGTTAAATCGACCAAATCAATATTGGCACCTATTCGTGATGATATCCACATGAAGTCTTCACTAGGTGAACTAGTCCTCTTCTGAGAACGCTCCTCTTCAGTATTACACGGCTGTGAAAGAATCTGCTTTACAAATGAAAAATATTGCATAAGCAAAACAAAACGCAATAAGTAATCTATTCAAATATCTTTAATTTTTTTCCAACAGCGATTTTTTGGGATTTTAATTATTAAGTACAGCCATAAGTAAAGGACTACAAGTAAGGTATTATAGTTATTTGTAATCATTGGCTTTAAAAAATTATAATAAGAAACATTTATTTATTTTCGATGACACACATTGCGACATATTTATCAAGTGGGTAATTATTTATAACTAACACTTAGTGAAAATATTTCATAAAAATAAAAATTAAAATAACATTGAAGCTCTTTCAGGCACATACAAGTATGATTGGTGACGGCTTTTATTGCTTTAGTAATGGCCACAGCTATAGTTGCAAGATATTGAAACTAAATATCTACACACTTATATGCACCGAAGCATATGTGACTATGGATTTTGCTGCAGTCACGATGCAGCGCTTTTGACCCACTTTACAATTTTCTTTCCGCATACTCTGTGGCATTTTTTGTGAGTGCAATCATGCTTTTATCTACATGAAGCAGGTCGAGGTGTAAGATGTGACCTCGGGTTACGATGGGCAAGTAAACGAAAAAATCTTCGAAATATGAGTTATTGCGATTTTCATCCAGTTGCTTCATGCTCAATATCCATTGTCCAAATGACGCACCAGCCTCGAAATATGAAACCGACTGTTTGGCAACCAAGCGCTAAGATTGCTTGTAGCTACGGTATGCACATCGAAGTCTTCAAAATGTTTAATTTAAAGAACGCTTACAACACTATTATTTATTAGAAAGACAAAAAGTTGTATACACTCGTTCAAGCTTGTTTTGCATTCAAATTTTTATGGCGCGATAAGTCTCGCAATTTTTAATCGTTTCATTGTGTGTATTTGTTGCAAGGTTTTGTTATAATTTTTTGTCTTCCGACAACGATGTGGACAAAGGAGTAGGTATGTTACAACTACAAGCGGTGTAAAAATAAAATATCTCAAACTGTTCAAAATTTATGGCACAACCTTTTTTAAGAATTTTATTTTTTCTCAAAATCAGCACTTTTGCAAAACGATGTAACGATTATTAACCTTTCTGCAAATGTTTTCAAGGCAAGACGATCATCAAATAAAAAGCTTTAATTACTTTTCGTTCATATACTATTATACATTCTTCGGCTATCGAAGGCAACAAATGTTTCTTATATTTCATTTACTATTATTTTAACAGGTTGTATTAAGTTTACCATGATGTTGGTAACTCTCAAAAAGAAACGTTGACTTTTTTTCACACCGAGAACTCCTAATTTATCCGAAACACTGATATTGGACAACCATAGCATATAGCTGCCATATAAACTGAGCGATCGGAATCAAGTGTGTGCATAATTATTTGTTGAACTTGACGTAGTATATTCAAGAAATTGGCAACGCTTTAATCTTATTATCATTTTAACAGACCGACCAAATCAGAATAAAGATATTTGTATACCCTTTCCTGTTGCATAAATAAACCGGGGAAGGGTACTATAGCTTTAATGTAGTCGGAATGGACGTTATTTGTTGTCATTAAAAATAGCTTATGTTTTTACTCCGTCGGATTTTTTTCTTTTGTCTTGCTTGTTCCTCAGGTAGTAGTTGCAGTCGATTGTTTGTTATCGTCAATGAGCTTCCATGTTTCTTTACATATACACACCCAAACGAAAAAAGTAAACCACAGACCAGACTATATATGAAAGTATGTAATCTATGTAATCTATAATTTATATATAAGTATATACTCGTATGTACATGTGAATTATGGGGCTTGTGTTTGTAAGCATGTTTATGCCACCAATTGATGCAACCCAATGTCAATGGCATCCGCCGCATAAATGAAATAATAACAAAAACAGCCACAATAGTGTGCGCAAAGTCACTTTCATCTGTGAAGCAGCACCTTCAACGGTAATTTCAGTTATTTTGGTTTTTATTGAATTTTTCATAACTTTTTTGTTTTCTGGTTGAGTTGATTGTTTTTTGTTTTGTAGGGTTAAGTGTTGAGGTCTTAACAGATTTCACTTGATTTCAGTTACTTTTTCAAGCTTTTTGCTAGTGAAAATTGGCATTCGCGCTTTTTCACTCTTTGAGAGCTTATCTTATTATGCAATATTTGTAAATATGTCTGTCTGTAAAAGCATGAGCACGTAAGTACCGACGTAGTTTGTTATTGACTCTTAGTTCACTTCACAGTTTCACAGTTCGTCAGTGTGTGTGATAGTTGAATGACTGGTTGTCAGTGCATCTTCAAATTAATTTTACATATATGCGCAAATGTGCATATGGCTGTCCGGTTGCGAACATTACTGTCTGTTTTGCAGTTTCTGCCGGTTATGTGCATTGCAGATGCGTTTAACATCTTTCCTTATGCAATTTGTCCTTTTCTTCATACAAATATATATATCTATTGAATAACTGGATGTTTATGGTAAATAATAAATAAATATAACTAAAAAGTACAAAATTATATACTATAGTTTAAAAAAATAATATTTGTCCTTTTTCTAAGTTCTTATAAAAATTACAATGAACTGTGTTTTCAATAGATTCACAATAATTTATCTTCTTCTTCATTTATTGCATAAAAATTACCTCATTGTATTATACGCTTAAAGTAAGCAAGATAAATTATCTGCCTTCTCGCTAGTTCAAGCACATATTCACATCTGTACATACATTATTGTTGGTTTAGGCTTATGCAAAAATATCTTTCTGCAACCCAAAAGACTTAAGAAACGAACTTGCTGTGGGATAACCACGGTGCCTTGGTAGGATGAAAAACAGCCTTCAAATGGATTTACGTTAATTTTATTGAGCAAACACAGCAATGTCATTCATATGTATGTTTTGATGTTTGCGTGTCTAAGCTAATTTTATTTAAGCTTTAAGCCTCACGCGGTTTTCCCTTTATCATTTGAGTGATCAAAGTGCATATACTAAACAAAGCAGCCTATTTACTTAATAAAGATTGCTATTGATTAATCCAGATAATTTTGGTTATCTTAACAGTCGCATATGAAATCTGTTAAGAAATGAGTTTTAGCTTCCATGAAATTAAAAAGTGGAAAAGGAAATTTGGCTGTCGTTGCAGAAGAAAACTAAATTTATTCACCTTTTTATTAAGATATAATCTACTCTTTGCCTTCTTCTCTTTAGGCAAGGGCAGCCATTAATACTTACAAAGCAGTGCATTTGCATGAAAATTTTATTTTTCTTTTCATTTCACTTTTTAAGCAAAAAAATTTAAAGAGAAAATTTTCGTTGCTTTGTAAAATTAATTGTCAAAATTTTAAAAATAATGCCAATATTTACAGCCATTGTTTTAAGCCATTGAAATAATTCATTTAATCGGTATGGGAAAATAGTGTTGTATAAGCTTTCCTTTAGGTTTATTTTGTAGCGATCTTCATTCTGTTTTGTTTCCCAATGTAAATTCACACAATTTTTGTTATTTTAGTAATTGGTTTTAATTCGAAGTAATGCAATTAATTTTTGCTTTCTAAAGTTTGTTGAATATGAAACCTTTTAGAAAAGATTTGGGAAGTTAATAAAATCAATTTTGCCGTGCATGGTCAACGACATAGTTGCACACAAAAATATTGATAAAGCAATGTGTGGATATATGTATGTATTTATAACTAGCTATAAACTATAAAAACTCATCTGAGGCTATTACATTGGCAATATATAGCCCAAATGATTGTTAACTTATATATAAGTATTTATATATTATATTTGAGCTGAAGGTAATACTCCCATAATAACTACATATGCACGAATAAACATTACAAAGAGCAGCAGCAATTTTTCCAATATTTTTTTATTTTTTGAAGGCCTAACATTAGCGGCATATCGTATCTGTCATATAAGCCTTCTAGAATAAATAATATACCATTGAAATAAGAGGAAAGGCTATGTTACGAACATACTCTGCTTTTCCAATAACTTACATGATGTTTGCAATAAGCTTATTTTCGAAATTCGAGGAAAATAATAATTTCGAAAAAGTGAGAACTCGTTTTTTAACTTATGACGTAACCTCTCGAAGAAAATGAGCTTGGTTCAATAAGCATAAAAAGTCAATTCGGCCATATAATATTACAGTTAATTGCAAGCCAAGTAAACTGTTATGAGGAAATTAAACTGGCAATCTACGGAAAGCGAAAGTGATTATTCAGGGAGATGACGGAATGTATCAGAATAAGCTCAAACCAAAATTTCTCAAGGTCGAAGTATTCTCTAACAGTATCTGGATATTTTTATTATATATTACTATATGATCTGTGGGGTTGCACAATAGTTCGATTATCGATCTTTTATTATAATTATTTAATATTATTATGAACTCAAATAAAATTTAAAATATTCGCATATAGAACTAAATTACATAATACACCCTGGTATTAATTTGGTTTCATTTTGAATGCAGTGGTTGGAGACCAAAAATCAGTTTAGTCGACTGCTGCGGTACCACTTAGCGATTAATATTTACAAAGTCCTTAAGAATCTAGAATTACTCTTCGGCTTATCTCAACAAAGCAATATAAATTAAGTTATTCTAAATAAAAATTTTCCTTGAATTTAATCGGATTGTTTGCTTAGTAATTATGTATTTTCCTAGTGCAATTAATTCTTTTTTTTTGTGAAATTTTATGAAATTAGGCAAATTTAGTCTTTTGCAATCTCTCAAGCAGTTTTTCAACGTTTTGCAGTTACTAACGACTCAATTTCAACCAAATAGGCTTCAGAGACCTCCCAGATTTCTGCCTTGCTTGAACTGCATTTTTACCCTCTTAACAGTAAATTATGCCGCAAATAATGTTCCCGATTTCCCATTTTCGATCGGGCGAAATAATTTAGACGAAATTTTCCAAAATACTTTCAGAGACACATTTTTAAAGAAAATAAGTCGGCAATTTGGCATCTTCTCACTACCTTGATATAAGAAAAGAGTTTATTTTGCTCCATTTTGTTGAATTAATGTGTAAGAAATTCAATAACTCTGAAAATTTGAACTCAAAAAAAAGCATTTTATTGGACTTCCACAAATTTCTTAAAACGAATGAACAAACGAACAAAAATATAATTATTTTAAATTAAATAGTGAGCATAAAAGGATTGCTACACTCACCAAGTTCATTTTATTGAATTCCAATTGCAAAATGTAGTTATCCTTAATGAAGAGAAGAAGCTAAACAGTGCGGATTTATTCAGTTTATGTAACAATTTCTATTACAAGTTTTGTTCAAACAATTAGTTTTTCGTTGCATTAATTAAAAAGCAAAGTTTTATTGGTGTCCTTTTTATTTTTTTGATTAAGAATAAGCTTCACACGAAATTAAATATTTAACACAAATTAAAAATATAAAAAAATTTTTCACTTGCTGGTTTGTAATTTCTGCTTTGCAAATTGTTTTGGTATATAGTATAATTAACACTTTTCCATACACAACTTTCCTCTGAGTCAAAAACAAAAAAAAAATAATTTCAATATTTTATTTAAGCACTCTATGCAATTAACAGTTCAACACGATCATTGCGGTAATATTGTCTTTCCCACACATATGGAAGATTTAATTGGCACAATTTTGCAAGTCATTTTTTGTATATTTGCTATTTGATTTGTTTGATTTGATTTTCCAGAGAATATTTAATTTTGAGTTGAGTCCATCCAAGGGTTGAAGTTAAGCATATGTAGTACTTAGTAGCTCTTTAGCGTTTAGGTCAGCGAGTATGTTTCAACGAAACCACGCCGAAGACTCATTATACCGTAAGAGACGTCTTGACCCAATAAATACCTGTTGCAAACTGAATGGGTGTTGAAGAGCGCATCCCGGAAAACACACGCAATAAGCGCCAAACAGTCTGCAGCAAGATGAAAGAAGTGAGCGAGCGACGAGCAACATTGTAAAAAAAGTTGCAAGAGCATGAGTAAAAGCAACAAATGTAGCAAAGTTTTGGTAAGATGTTGCTGCTAACACAAATGTTTCTGAAGCAAATATCCCTGAAACAAATAGTGAAACAAATGTTGAGAAGCAAAAGATGCCAGAGAGAATGTTGCTGCATACAAAGTGAAAACAAATCCAGAAACACATTTCAGACAAAAGAAAAGTCAAACTTAGTTAAATTAAAACTGTTACTGATATCGCTTTTGTTGAAGATGCTCATTGACGCGTACACTAAAACAAGATGCTAATGTAAAATTTAAGAAAATATTTGAATAGAAGATCGTTATAATAAACAAGAAAGGAAAGGTTAAGTTAGGATGCATCTGAATAATTTATACTCTTGCAAGATATAAAACGTCAATCAGAGGATCAGAATCTAAGAAACTTTCTTTCTTTTTACATGTTCACTGTATAACTCATACTCTGTCGCTTGGAAAGGTCGAGCTTCTGCAGTTCTTGCGAAAGCTGTATTCTGTACGTCATACGTTAGCCCAAGGTGCTACGAATGGCACGAATCGGCTCTCCAAGGTTTTCGTGCACACACTCAACTACGGCTCGTACATTTTCTTCACTGTAAGCTCAGTGGACCGATTATGTCGACCATATGTTGAGCGAATCGCGCGAAATACATTCTTTACATACTTATAATAAATAATACTGAACAAAAATAACATGACATCTTGGCACAAGTCGCGCGTGAACTTTAATTAAAGGCAATGATGTCGGCTTAATTGTTTCTTATATCCGGTGCGTTTGATTATTGTTAGTAGGCAATGATCAATTGTTTGGTTTCCTGATTTGAAGATGCGGACAGTAAAAAGGCGGAATAATGAAAACATGTAATGGGAAAATTTCTCTCAATCAAATAAGAGGATGTGCAAAACGGTAAAGCTACGCCGAGGTGCCATTCAGGGTCAGTCACAGTTTTGTGGCAGCTTTTCTACTGCTGCCACTACTACATAAAATTTACTCAAGTGGTTTAACTGACTTTTCATTATTTTTTCAAAAGTTAACAACAAAAGTATACCTGTTGCATTCGGGAATTATCTTTTTGTAAGTAACAAATTTAAATTTTTTAAAAATGATCGTGTGTGGACGAGTTTGAATGATTTATTTCGTGAATACTATATTTCTATACATGAAGCATAATAGTTAAGTAGGCATAAGCATTAGTATTGGAGTCATACGGCATAACTTTGGAAAATTACAAGGGTTGCAATTTGTGGAAAGTGAACAAACCATAGGTTAGGTTATTCATTTTTTGCATGAATACCAGCAAAGAAAAGACACCCACAGTACAAAATAAGAAAACAATAAATAAAGTATATATAGTAAATAACAAGAGACGACGACCGATTGTAAGCTCAACAAAGCCAAGCCCAATGAGGCGCATGAGTAAGGAGAAAGTCAGCATCGGTCAGAGGTTGGAGCGGAAAACTAAATGTTTGCAAAAGCGGCACAACACTTGACGGCAATAACCAATTAAGCCCGTAGATGGTACTGCGTTGCTCATCTTACGAAGCAAAAACATGAATGAAAATGCCAAACAAGTTTATCGTCGACAACAACACGACGCTACAGTGGAGCGATTTGAGATATCCAACTCATGTCGGTGAATGCGGTAATATACCAGCTATGGAAGTGTGCACAATGACACGTTACCGGTGTGGTAGCTGTTAGAGTTTGCCAATTGGTGGAATACACTGAGTCAAAAAACTGATCACGGCATCAATATGTTCCTAATCGATGAAAACAACTCGTAAATACTGTGTTTTAAATTTTTTTTATTTTTTTTTTTTATAAATAACGATTGATCTTAGTAAAGGTACTTTCTTTCTGAAAGATCAAAATTTTTCTGAAAGAAAGTATTCGAATTAATGAGTGTCTGCCAGTTTAACTTTCTACGAATTATTCTACATTTCTTAGCTCAATGTAAGTCTGATCCCGCAATACTATTATAGAATGACTTATAATAATAATTAAGATCTACCAACTATTATATGTTATATATTATGTGTTATTTGCAAAGTTTAAACTCCAAATTCAGAACACCAAACACTACAAATTGACATTTCAGAAATATTTTGGTGTGAGTTGTTTTATCACACACCAGCGATTCGACAAAAAATAATTATTTCAATATTAAAATTAATCAATTATGACATCTTTACTTTATTGATAGCTTTTTGGTATATTAAAAAAGAATTAAATAAATTGAATTAATTAGTTATTGACTTTCTTTTCAGCTTCAGTGCCTCTTCGAACTCACGCTTCGTGTCCCTTCTCATTTGCCACTCGCAGACAATCGCGGCTTTGTTGTGTGTTATAGTCCACTTCCAACATCGTACTCAATGCTTGCGGTGGGCTGAGCAGTTTTTTTTCAGTATTTTTGATAGCCGATTATTAATGAAGACTTGGAATTTCTTAATATGCAATGGCTGAAAAGTGAAAATGACAAGAACTGCAGAAAACTACCGAAGAGCACCATCTTTATGTCCGTTGGGTGATCAAGGATTACCACATTACTTGAGCTTTCAATCTTCCCATCGATAGTTGTATAATATTTATTGAAAATAGGCGTAACCTGGTTCAAGTTGTCACTGTGGTAGTATTGGATTATTGGCGCCATACTTATTATTTGCCATGCTTTTGGGAGCATGTCGAGTGCCAAAACGAACGGGCGCAAAGTTACGATTTCCTAGAAGGAATAAATGGAAAAAAATAATAAATAAACAAGTAATATGTCATAAGAACAAACATTTTAATGAATTGGAGGCTATCCAATATAATTAAATTTCACTGCTTGTTGACCCTTATACGAGGTTTTACAATAGGGATGATATGATATCTAAGTGTCGTTTAGGCCATATTTAATATGTCTTAAGCTGTAATTTTTTTCATTGTATTCCTAAATTATTGTAAATTGTATTTTAAAATTACTCAATTATCAAAATTTCAAATTTTTAAAGTAATCGTTAACCAATTGCAACGTTTCGTGCGCTTTTGCCATTTTATGGTCGTAATAAATGTCCAGCCGTGCTCGCTATTAATCGAATTGTTGAAAATTTCGTGCGCAATTGTTCTTTACATCACACTCAAGTGCCAATAAAATAACCGCTTGAAGTAAAGAAATATTGCTGCCGTTCAGGCAAGCGTTGCTGAAGACCGCGAAGACCGCAACATGTCGATTCCCAGATGTTCTCAAGAATCGGGACTGACCCCAACCACATTCTGGCGGATTTTAAAAAAGAATTTGGGCTTACATCCATATAAAATTGTTTTAAAACATTTAGAATAAGCTGATTCTGTCCTGAAATAACATGAAAATGATTACGATTTTTTTTTTTAAGAAAATCTTCTGCGGTGAGGCTCACTGTCATCTGAGTGGTGCGGTAAATAATCAACACTGTCGATTCTGGTGCGCAGAAAATCCACAAATTATTCATGAACAACTATTACATTCACCTAAATTGACAGTTTGGTGTGGTTTTTGTTCTGGGGGAATCTTGAGTTCTTACTTCTTTAGAAATGAAGCTGATGACAGCATTACTGACAATGGAAAGCGATATAGATCATTGATAACCAACTTCCTATGGCCGCAATCCGAAAAAGTTGATCTGGTTCCAACAAGATGGAGCTACGTGCCACGCAGCATGTGCAACATCCGAATTATTGTTTAGAGATTCGATTATTTATAGAAACTGTGGCATTGAATGGCCTCGAAGAAATTGTGATTTAACAATATTAGACTACTTCTTTTGGGGTTATTTGAATAAATTGCTGTTAAGAAAGTTTTCATCAACTTTAAGTTTTAGATTAAATTGATTTAAAGAGTATTCGAAAATGGGTTTATCGGATTCGTTTCTGCAAAAGAAGTTCTGAAGGCCATTTTATTGATGTTGTATTCAGAACCTAATTGTAGCGATTCTACTTCAAATTAAATAAAAAACATTTGAATTTTCTGACCTCATCTGAACCGGACTGAGAAAAAAATGAATAAATTTCCACGTAATTCATAAAAAAAACAGATCTTTATTACCCGCAAATAATATAAACATGGCGACGATAATGTCTTTAAAAAATTTTATATTTTTCGATTTTGGTATATTTCGAGCGGAACTCGCTAATACTGATGCGTTAAATGAATACAAGTTCCTTAACTAAGCTCTGCATATATTTTACCCTATACTTGACGTTGTTTTTCCAAAAGTTTCAGGTCTTTTGAGACAGTTCTAGCTTTGACAGGCTTTATAGGCAAAATATTGTTGAGTTGATCAATAAAAGATGTCGAGTATTTCTGTTCTCCAATCATTTAGCGGAACCGATGACATTGGAAAATTAACTTTCAACTTGAAGATTTTCGAATTCACAGGTAATCGCATTAAAAGTGTAAAATGATAATATTATTATTAAATTTTAGTTGAAATTTAGCGTTAATGTTATGGTTTTTCACAGTTAATTGCCGTAATTTGAATAATTTGCAAAAACCACCTAAAATTCAATTTGCCAGTAACTGTGCATATGTTACATTACATGCATGGTGCTATACAAATACAAATGCTATTATTATCTTCAAAAATGTGTGTACGTTGAAAATATTAGGTTGTCAAATATCTTCCTTCCGCCTTTTTGTCTTCTGAATTTCGCGGCTATGTATAAAGCGTTACAGAGCTCGTATCTGGCAATACTATACATCTTTGAAAGGTCTTGACATAAACTACAAAACGACGCCATGTATGATTAGTTTCGATATTGCGTCCAACAGTTATGGAAGTGTTCACTACTTCTTTAAAAGCAAATCCATTAGAGAAACCTTCCGTGAGAATAATGGTGTTTCAGGGGATGGTACTCTATCACTTCGAACTGCGAAGGATTGGTTTCGACGTTTCAGAGCGGGTGAAAATGTCACCGTGGATAATCCAGCCGGCGAAAGACTTGTGACGACGAATACCGAGTTAGACCGGCATGTGGCATCTCGAGACATCGCCCATAAGAAGGGAGTTAGTCACCAAACCATATTAAACCATCTGCGGAAGGCTGGATACACAAAAAAGCTTGATATTTGGGTGCCGCATGATTTGACGCAAAAAACCTTCTGGACCGAATCAACGCCTGCGATATGCCGCTAAAATGGAACGAACTGGACCCATTTTTGAAGCTGATGGTGACTGGCGACGAAAGTTGGATCACACTTAATTCTAATATCTGCTGCGAACAATTGGACCGCTTGAAGCAGACAATCGACCAGAATTGGCCAAAAGGAGTGTAGTGTTCCACCAGGACAACGCCAGACCACACACTTCGTTGATGACTCGACATAAGCTACGGGAGCTCAGGTGGGAGGTTTTATCGCATCCACCATATAGCCCGGACATATCGCCAAGTGATTACCACCTGTTCCTGTCCATGGCGAACGCCCTTGTTGGTGCAAAGTTGAACTCAAAAAAGGCTTGTGAAAAGTGGCTGTCCCAGTTCTTCGAAAATAAGTAGGGGGATTTCTACGAGGGGGGTATTCTGAAGTTGCCGTCTAGATGGAAACGAATTATCGAATGATACGGCGATATTTGAACTAAACTCGATGACCGTAACACTTTTTATAGAGCATTGGATAAAGATCAAAAAAGCGGAAGGGTGATATTTGACAACCTAACATCAGATCATTTCAATCGTTACGCAAAATTCTGTGCAATTAACAGACGCTGGAATTACTCGTTCACGCAGACGTACATCCATCATAAGAGGCGCTTATGTTCGGCCATACTAACTGTATGCAAATGAAAATATGAATGTGCCATAGATAGACATGGTGGGGCAAGACAGGCGGTGGCGGGGTATCGGAAATTTTGCATACTCTCCAAATTTGGATCCAAAATACCCGTGTATTAAATCTTTTATTAGAGGTTTTTTCTTGTAGGCTTTCTCTCTGTATTGCACTACTTATACTGCCACTACTTTTTATGAGCAAATCAACAATTCGTAATTCGAGCGCATGATTTACTCATTTGTACACCAAACTTTCCTTTGTGGATATTGGTTGCGTTCCTCAGGCAATTCAATGAAAATATATGGCAATCAATCACTGCAATAAATTATGCCATGGATTGAACTTAAAGCCGTGTAAATCAATCGCTTTTTCGTTAATAAATTGTAAAATTGGCCAGTATTAAGGTATATTTGGCTATGATTAGATTTAAATAAAATTCCGAAAAGTTACCGAAAAATTACCAATTATTGATCCCTTAACCAATCATAATTAACATCATGTATCCAGAGATCTCGAAGTAAAGGCAGAAAATAATTCTCTGGATACTGGATATTGCATATGGTCTGTTCTGACTAATTTTAACATAAAAGTATAAATTTAACCCTTTAATAAATCTACTTACAAAAACAAGAGTGTTTATAAAAATACTTTCTTCGAACCCACATTAATCACTCTTTACTTGAACTATGCTTCATACCTCAAGGGATTTCTCTTTAGAATCGTATAGATTTTGAGGAGGTTGATTTTGCAAATAAACAATATCGGGTCATTTCCACTCACACAAAACGCGGTTTATCGAAAAACTATAAGATGACACAATTTAGTCACAAATCGAGCGTGGTTGGGTATATAAATGTTCACATACATATACTGCAAATGCTATCCCTCTCTTATTTGATATACACTGAAAAGGTTTAATTAAGATTGCCAAGAGGTTTTTAACACTTAACAAAATAGAAAAGAATATGTATCAGTGTGATCAGCTTTGCCGATTAAGCCTTGTCCGTCTGTCCGTTTGTTTATGCGCGAAATACGAAATAGTTCCTCAAATTTTGAGATACAGACCTAAATAATTTTGCAGAAGCCCTTTTCTCAACAAAATAATATGTAGTTGCCATATAAACAGAATAATCGAAATCAAGTCCTTATGGAGAATCTTCAATTTGGTACAGATTATTATAAACGACATCACTATAATCTACGAACAAATTGTTCAGATCATATATAACGATATATCAAAATCGAAAAAAAAAAATATTTTCATGCTATTAAAATGCATCTGCAAATGGAATAATTGCTTAGGTGCGGCCGAAGGTAACGGTTTTTTGTTTTTTTTTTTTTTTGGTTCTTCTTACATTTCACGTTATGACGAAAGAGTGAAGCCGAAAATCGTGTAAACAGGCTATAAGCCTTCATATCTGGTAAACAAAAACTACAATTTCGATGAGTTAAGATGAAAAACATATTTTAGACATGCGAATTGCCATATTTTCCACAGGCATGAGCGCTAACGTATGAAACGAAGAGCATTTGGTGTATGGCGTGTGAGAATTGGAATGAAAATCGAGCAGCTTTTGCCGCAAGCCAACACGTTATACGCCCCAGAGCTACCGCTAGCTCAACGAAAGAGTGCACACAAAATGGGTTGTGTTTGCGCCAAAGTCACGTTAAATGACCAACCACTCATATACCGACAGGCGAACAAACAATTGTGAGCATTATGGTGCTCGCCACGATTTCAGATAACCGTCTGGCTGCTTTTGATTTCCGAGTTAATTCTCACATTATTCATATTCCCAGCGAAAATGAGATAAAATAAAAAAAAACACGTAAGGAAGGGCCAAGTTTGGGTGCAACCGCACTTTTTATACTCTCACAACTTACAGGAATCAAGGCCGTCAAAATTGCTATATTTTAGTTCGCGTCAGCTAAAATTATACCTAAAACCTCTTCAAATATGATATGTGTGACATGTGATATTAACTCGACTGAAGATTAGTTATAGATGATACGAGTATAAGTTAGCCGTTAGTGAACAAAATTATTACACACTATAGCAACATGTAAGTATATGCAAGAGTATATAAAAAAACTAAAAATATTATAATTTATTTGGAAAAACAAAGAAAACGTTTAAATTTGCACATAAAAATGTATGTTGTTTACCATAATTCAATAACAATACAACCTGTAAACTTCATGTCTTCATATATTCAATGAATTCAAGGCGCCGTCTTTGTTATTTTTATATGTACATATGTACATTTATAATTTTATTCAAAAAGTTTTTTCCATTGTCAAATCATCATGGCTGTCAAGTTTCAAAACGAAATGAAGTGTGGACAAGTGTGCAAAATCCAAAGTGTTTGCTCACAACCTCTTATTTGTCAAAACACCGCATGGCAGATCGTCTTCTATTCATCAGTGCGACTTTGTTCAAAATATCAGTGAATAGGGAAACTAGCATCATAAATTGTATGCGATCGAAATATATGATTTCTGAAGAGAAATTAAGAAAAATAAATTTGGTTGTAAGGTCAGCGGTATCCCAAAAGTAGTCTCTTTTCATAATATTTACGATTTTTGGAATATACTAACTGCCGTCACAGCGTTCTGGAAACTCTTTCTGACTGCACGAACGTAGTCGTTAACGTTTGAGTTATGAATAATATAACTAACCCGACTTTCTGTTAACTGTATGTATATACTATATACATATATTCGTATAGCACTCTATTATATAATGTTAAGAAACTTACATATAAAAATAATATTAAACTGGCCGAAAACATGTGTAATGTAAACTACGTAACGGCTTGACCTCTTAATTAAAACCTTACATTTAGTACACCTTTGAATAATGTCGAATAAAGGTGTTCCATACAGCCGCCAGCTTCACGCATGACTTACTAATCATAATTCCTATAAACTCAAGGTGAAGATAAAATAAAATATTAAACATGGAAGAGAAAATATCATGAGCGCGACAATAGCAATTAACAGCGTGACTACGCGTTGGCTGGAACGAGCATTGATGAACGCACTGCTGCCAATTTATTATCCACTTTCTCCAAATTTCGCTGATGTATTCAGATTTATTGCGCAATCACAATTAATCATGTATAAAAAAAATTAAGTGAAGAAGAATTTACGCAAACCGTCAACCAAATAATCCAGGCTGTTTTGTTTGCTGAGCGGCATTGGTAAATCCATGCATTTTGTGTACGAAAATAAGGACAAGAGCATGGCAAGGAAGACTAAAATTCGATGGAATATTATATAAAGGGATGTAAAACCGTAAAATTCATGTGCAAAACGGTAAGTTATAAATACACAAAGTTCCTGCTCACTCTCGGTAGAGAAGACTACAGAAATATGATTGGAATAATCGCTGGTTACAGTCTGGTGACGGCAGATACCTGCAGATTGGCACTGACCGATTAAGATGGCTGCAGTAAATACCACTCTCAAAACAGGAAACAATGGAGCATACATACTATATATTGTGCACTTGTGTTGCATTAGTAAGAAAACGCTTCAAATATTTGGGCGTCCACAGTCTGGGATAATGAAAGATGAAATGATGACATGCCTGCAGAAAATATTATAATTCCCGTCAAGTACTGGCATCCTGAAGGATGACTACTACCCATGAGTTACATAACGGGCGTACATCTGGCATAGCTAATGGCCAAAAGTGGTATACGCGTGGCTCAAAAATCTACCAGAGTAAAATAATGTAGCCTAAACTAATATAACACTCAGGAAACTATACAAGGCTTGATTACTGAAAGAACAACTCTTGAATGTAGAAAATACAATACAATTATGCGTAAATAACAGTAAGACTCTATTAATTTGTTTTTTAATTTGTCTTAAAACAGCAAAAATACTAAGTACAGCCACAAGTAAAGTACAAGAAGAACGGTGACATCGAAATCGCACTTATAAATGTTTTCAGTGGATCTAAAAATTTATAATAAGAAACACTTTATGTTCCATTACCCACATTGCAACATATTTGTAAAGGGGTACAAGTACTTTACAAGTTTGGAGATCTTTTCCTGGTGGTTTTGATTTGGTTAACAATAACATAACATTGAAGCTCATCTTTGAGGCACTTGCGAGTATGATGGATGCTGGTTTTCATTGCTTTAAGCAACAGCAATTGCCACATAGGCTTCATTTGAGTTGCAAGATATTGAAACTAAATATCTACACACTTATATGCACCGAAGCATATGTGTTTATATGCCTATGCATATTGCAGCAGTCACGATGAACCGCTTTTAACCCACTTTACAATTTTCTTTCCGCATACTTTGTGGTTTTTGTTTTTGAGTACAACCTCGCTTTTTTAGCAGATTGAGGTTGAGATGTTGCCTTGCGTTGCGATGAGTAGGTAAACAAATATATCTTCAAAATATGAGTTAATGCGATTTTCATCCGGTTGCTTTATGCTCAATATCCATTGTCCAAATGACGGACCAGCCTCGAAATATGCAACCGACTGTGTTGCAACCAACCGCTAAGAGCGCTTACAGCTACGGTATGCACATCGAAGTCTTCAAAGTGGTTATTTCAAAGTGCCTTTACAGCACTCTTAATAATTATAAAGATACTACATTGCACATATGCTTGCAAGTTTGTTTCGCATTCAAAATTTTATGGCGCGATATGTCTTGCAACTTTTAAACGCTTCATTATGTGCATTTGTTGCAAAGTTTAGTTGTAATCTTTGTCTTTCGACAATAATGTGGAAATACAGAGGAGTGCCTTTACAAGAACCTGTGGTGTAAAAAAAGTATCCCAAACTGTTCAAAATTTATGGTTTTATATCATAAGTCTTCGACAAGAATTTTAGTTTTTCTTAAAATCAGAATCAAGACGATATAATGGTTAATAAATTCACAACTGGTTAATAATTCTAACACAAAAGACTTCTAAAATTGTTTTCAAGTGAAGATGTTCACCAAATAAAAAGCCTTAATAACCTCCGGTGGATATATATGGTGACAAAGAACTATCTTCGAATTTTAAATAAAACGGAAAATATTTAATTATTCATTAATATTTTTTGCCTTCAAAGTAATCTCCACCAGATGTAATACATTTATGCTAACGATTTTTCTAGCTACCGAAACACTTTTCATAAGCACTTTTTGGCACAGCCTTCATTAGGCATGTTCAAAGAGACTCTTTTTGAAAAAAAAACAGCTTTAATGACATAAGTCGAGGAAGAACGCATTCCAAACCCTAAATATCCACCAAATTCATTCGAACGGACTTTTAATATTTAAATCAGTTGAAGAGAATCAAGGTCGTTCAGAACGAAGCATGCCTTCAAGGACTTTTCAACCGACTTTGAAGGCTTTGTGCCACTCGTAGGCTTATGTTAAGTCTTTTCCAATATTCGCCAGGATTTTGAACACGAAATGATGGTTAAAAATACAAAATTTGTGAAATTCTTAAAAAATCGCAACGCATTGCTGAGGTGTACAGCCTTAAGCAGCTGCTCTAAACAAACTGTATACAGATCGCGCTCAAGTAATTGAGGACAGTTCTATCAACTTAGCAAATACATTTTTCTGAAAATCATTTACTCTAGGAATTTAACTTAAACTTTTGAGTGTTTTTTTAACTCAATTTACTAGTTATTTGGATTGTGTCTTATCATTATTTGATGATGAAAAATTTTATATATATATGATATTTTCTTAACTTATATTCGGAACAGGTGTTAAAAAGTTTACCATGATGTTTGTAACTCCCAAAAAGGAAACGTTGAAATACAGTTGCTTTAGCTATTTTCTTTTTTCACAACAGCATATAGCCCAGTAAACTGAACGATCGAAATCAATTGCGTGTGCAGAAATTTTCATTTGACAAAATATATCTGCGCCAAATTTCATAGATTATTATCCAAGGCATTGCTATAATCTTTCCCTTTTCATGTTGCAACAATCCACCAGTGAAGTGTATTAAAGCCACAGTGTAGCCTAAATTAACGTTGTTTGTTTTATAATATATAGCTTATGCTTTATTCCATCGAGTTTTTCTCCTTTGTCTTGATTGCATTTCAGCTAGTTACAGTCCATTGTTTGTTAACGTCTGTGCAAAAAGCACAGACGACAGACGAGACTATATGCCACATAATATACATATCTGTATATATGTAAGAGATTTGTGTTCGTAAGTACGTATATGCCACCAATTGATGCAACCCAATGTCAATGTCATCCGCCGCATAAATGAAATAATAACAAAAACAGCCACAATAGTGTGCGCAAAGTCACTTTCATCTGTGAGGCAGCATCTTCAGCGGTAATTTTAGTTATTTTTGTTTTTATTGCACTTTTCATCAATTATTTGTTTTTTTGTTGAGTTGATTTTTTGTTGATTGTATGGTGTTGAGGCCATTACCGATACTACTTCATTTCATTTACTTTTTCAAGCGTTTTGCAAGTAGAAATTGGTATCCACGCTTCCCACTGTTTGCGAGACTATCTTATTGTGCAATATTTGTCAATATGTCTGCCTGTAAAAGCATGAGCACGTACGTACCGACGTGTTTTGTTATTGACTGTAAGTCTACTTCACAGTTTCATAGTGCGTCAGTGAGTGTCATAGTTGAATGACTGGTTGTCAGTGCATCTTCAAATTACTTATATACATATGTGTGCGAAAATGAGTACCTGCCTGTCCGCTTGCCAACATTGCTGTCTTTTTTGCAGCTTCTGCCGGTTATGTGCATTGCAGATGTGTTCAATTTTTCTCCTTATACAATTTGTCCTTTCCTTCATATACATATAAATATTTATAAATATATATACATATGTGCATTGAATAACTGGGTGGTTACATAAAAACTTTAAAGTCTACCTACATTAATAAATAAGTAGAAAATAAATGTTATAGGTAAAAATTATTATTATTACGTCCTTATAAAAATTGTAATAAACTGTGTCTTGAATATTTTTCCCCATAATTTATTTTTTTCTTCATTTGTTACATAAAAATTCCATCATTGTGATATTCGCTTCAAGAAAGATAAATTATCTGGTTTCTCATTAGCTCAATCTCACGTATATGTAAATACATTGTTGTTGGTTTCGGCTTATGCAAAGGCATCATATTGCAATACGAAAGACTTAAGAAACGAACTTCTCGGCGCTGCCTTGTGACGAAAATTAGCAGGCTTTAAATGGATTTAGGTTAAGGTTTTTTAGCGAATACAACAAAATAATACGTAAATATTGTGACCTTTGCGTGTCTAAGCTAATTTCAATTAAGCTTTACGCCTCACGCCATTTTTCCTGTACCGTTTGAGTGATGGAAATATTTGCATTCAAAAAAGGTCAACGTGCTTATTTGTGTAATAAAGATTATTATTAATTTCCATTAGAAAGTTTGACATTTTTTAGCATAGCTTCACTCATAAAGTTTTGTCATTTAATCGTGAATTGTTTTATTTACAGGGAATTAAAAAATTTATCTCGGCCAAAAAATGGAATTATCTGGTGAACATTTTCGTGCGATCATTTTTCACAACTTTCGACGTGGATTATCACGACAAGAGTGCATCGATGAACTAAAATCTTTCTATAGCTATGAAGCAGCATTCTATAGTACTGTGAAAAACTGGTACAACGAATTCCATCGTGGCCGACGCTCGCTTAAAGACGAATTCCGTGAAGGTCGTCCAAAAACAGCCGTTATGCCAGAAAACATCGATGCCGTACGTGAACTGGTAATGTAAGACCGTCATGTAACATACCTTCAGATAGAGGCATTTCTCCCACCAACATACATCGATATTGCTTGAACACCTGGCCGTAAAAAGGTTTGTTCTCGTTGGATCCCGCACAATTTGACAATCGCTCAAAAAAAGGCTCGTGTGGATTGGTGTAAAGAAATGCTAAAATTATACGATTTCGGTGCTTCAAAAGACGTTTATAAGATCGTCACAGCTGACGAATCATAGATCTGTGCGTATGAGCCCGAAACAAAACAGCAATCGACCGCGTGAGTCTTCCAAGACGAGCCAAATCCAACGAAAGTTGTTCGAAGCAAATGGTCGCCTGTTTCTTCGGCAAAACTGGTCATGTGGCGACTGTTCCGCTTGAGCAACGTAGGACGGTCAATTCTGAGTGGTACACCACCATTTGTTTGCTTGAAGTCTTCGGATAAATTCGAAAAACGAACAAGAGAAGACGAATCATTGTGAACCATGACAATGCGAGCTCTCACACATCGGCTCAAACCAGCGCCTTTTTGAACGGCCAAAACGTCGAATTGATGGGTCATCCGCCGTACAGCCCTGACTTAGCACCTACTGACTTCTTTTTATTCCCAGACATCAAGAAAATAACGCATGGTCAAAGATTTTCGTCGCTAGAAGATGCTGTTGAAGCATTCAAAAACCATGTTTTGTATGTGTCTCAATTAGAGTGAAAAAAGTGCTTCGAAAATTGGTTTGAGCGCATGCAAAAGTGTATAAATCTTGATGGAGAATATTTTGAAAAACAATAAAACCATTTTCGTCGATAAATATTCCTATATTCATTATTAGGCCAGAAATATATATAGCAGACCTCGTATTTTGTTACTTTGCAACTTTTATATGGGATTCAGGTTGCATGAAAAGTGGAAAAGGAAGTTTGCCTGTCGTTGAACAAGAAAACTACATTAACTTATCTTTTATAATAAGTTATATCAGAAATCGACTCAAGTCTGTAAATAGAGCTAATAGTGAATCTACTCTTTACCTTTTTCACTGTAGGTAAGGTAAGGTCTCTAGTAAGGGTAGCCTTTAACATTTGCTAAGAAGTGCATTTGTATGCAAAGTTTCACTTTCCTCTCATTTCTTTTTTCCATTTTTTGGTGAATTTTCGCTCTCATAGTTCGTTATGCGTTATGTCTTTCGTATTGACAATCCAAAAATTTCAAAAAGTGAATTTTTTTTGCTTTGCAAAATTATTTTCTTGTAAAAAAAATTTAAAAATATGGCCATAATTTACTGTCGTTGTTTTAAATCATTAAAATAATTCATTTAATCGAAATGGAAAACTAGCGTTTGCATAGCCCACGCATTAGCTTTCCTTTAGGTGTCTTTTGTAGAAATCGTCATTTTCTTTTGTTTACCAATATAAATTCACACAATTTTGGTGCTTTTGAGTAATTGGTTTTAATTCGAAGCGAAGCAATCAGTTATTTTTTTTTTTTTAATTGTGGTAAATATTTGTGAAGTTAAGAAAAGCAGTTTCGTAGTGCGCGGTCTATAACATAATTGCCAAAAAAAATATGAACTATACAAACTATTCTGATGGCATTAAATTGGCAATATATAGAAAACGGAAATGATTGTTCTTTTTTATTTGGGTAGACAACATTTAGTAACTTACATCTCCAAATTAGTAGTGATGTTTACTGCGAATTCGGGGATAAATATATCAATTTTGTTAGTAACTTCGAAAAAGGGAGAAAACGTATTTTATCTTATGACTCCACCTATCGAAGAAAACTATTTTGGTTCAATACAAAGAAAAAAGTCGATTTTGCCATAAAATGTTATAACTAATAGCGAACCAAGTAAACTGTTGAGAAGAAACTACAAGTAAATTGGCAATCTGCGGAAAGCGAAAATGATTGCTTCGAAATATGGTAGCATACATAAGAATAAGCCCACAGAAAAATATCCCAAGGTCGAAATATTCTCTAACCCTATTGCTATTCAAAAATGAGGGTGTTTTTATTATATATTACTACATGATCTATGGGGTTGCATGAATGTTTGATTGCCGAAGATTAGAATCAATTATCATAAATATTTTATATTATGATAAACTCAAACAAAATTTAAAATTTGCACTTAAAACTGTGCTGAAGCCTCGTCGAAGTCTTCAATTAGATAATTCAACCTCGTATTTATTTGGTCTCATTTTAAATGCAGAGGTTGGAACCCTAAAATCAGTTTAGACTCCTGCGATAACACTTAGGGACTAATCTTTAAATAGTGCTTAAGGAGCAAAAAATATATATATCAAGTTTATCATAATAACGCAATATAAACTAAATTATTCTAAATAAATTGTAAATTAATTGGGTCGCTCACTAAGTAACTTCGTATTTTGAAGCACATTAAATGGAACTTTAATAAAAAGTTGGTGCTTTGTCAACTTCTTGATAAGAAAAGATTATTATGCTTCATTTTGATGAACTAAGGAATTCAAACACTCGGAAAACTTAAACGAACAACGAAGCTCTTCAAAATTAGTTCTCACTTTTTTCTTAAAACAAATAAACGCACGAACCAAACTAGTATTATTTTGGAAGAAAATAACGAGCAAAAAAGAACTGCTGTGGTGAGTACTTCATTTTATTGTATTCTAACCGAAAAATTTTATTATCCTTAATGAAGGGCAAAGGCAAAGGTGTTCTTTGAAGATGTGTTTTATTAAGTTTTTGTAATATTTTCCATTAAAGGTTTTTTAACTATTACTTTTTCGTTCAATTAATAAACAAATGTGAGGTTTTATTTTGGTTCTCTTTATTTTTCTGATTAAAAATAAACTTCACATGAAATTAAATACTTAACGCAAATTAAAAACAAGAAAGCATTTCCACTTGTTGGTTTGTATTTTGTGTTTGATAAATTGTTTTGATGAATAATTAACACTTTTTCATACACCAATTTTCCTTCAATCCATTTGAAGTAGGATTTGATTTTCCAGAGAATAATTTTGAATTGAGTGTACCCGATGGGTAAAGCTGATAATATAAAGTAATTTGGGCGCTCATTAGCTTTTAGACCAGTGAGTAAGTTTCAACAAAACCAGGCCGAAGACTCATTATACCGAAAGACCCGTCTTGACCAAATGAATACCCGTTGCAAACTAACTGGGTGTTGACGAGCGCATCACTGAAAACGCACGCGATAACCGCCAAACAGCCGCATGCGCTTTGCAGAGGTTATGCTGCAGCGACGCAACAGTCCAAGGTTTGCAGAGAACACGAAAGAGTTGAGCGAGCGGCCAGCAATATTGTGAAAAAATGTTGCAAGAGCATAGGTGAAAGCAACAAATGTTGCATAGTTTAGGTAACTTGTTCTGAAACAAATGTCTTTGCAACAAATGCTGAAACAAGTGTGGGAGAAGCAAAAGATACCGGAGAGAATGTTTCTACGGTACGAAGAGAAAAAAATACACAAACATATTTCAGACATGGTCAGCTACATGAAATGAAAAGTCCACCGCTTAGTTAAAGGAAAACTGTTGCTAACATTAACAAAGCAGGCTTAACTTGTGGCGTCTTGATTGTAGGCAGAAGTATTTCCTTATGAGCTTTCGTTAAAAATACTCTTTGATGCATGCCCTGAAACTAGATGCAAATGCAAATATCTTAATGAAAGCCATAATAAATGAAAATATACATATAAAATAAATAAAGGTGATCGACTCATAAAGGAAAAATTTCTTAAATAAAAGCTGATTTTACTGCCAGATCAAAAAAATGAAAAGTGTCATTACTTTTTATTTCCTCTCATAACATATTTTTTTTTACATTCATTTTTATCTTTATTCGTAACCTCTAGTTTGACCACTTTTTGCTAAACCGACACCTTTTCCTTCAGGCACCTGATGGTTTCTCAAAAGACCATTTAAGTTTTATTTCATAAAATTTAAATTTGTAAACTTTTTATCAACACTTATATCAAATAAAATTGTAATATCGATGAGGAAACAATTTTTCAACTTTTTGTCTATCAAAAAATGGTTGACCGGGTTGGTGGATTTTCGAAACAGCCAGATAAGATTCGCGCTGATCCGAATTTTGGCTAGACGTTCATTCACCACTCTGAATGCCAGAACTCGGCGACGGAGTCCCTCTCACACCACCAATCCCACATCGAATTTGCACTCCTTTTTATGGCCACTGTAGCAAATGCTACGTACATCGAATTTCTTGGTCGGCGGTGATGTCCGCCTTTAATCTACCGATGACATCAAAAGCAGGGCATCGGCACCTTTCCAATTAAGGGACCAGATCATAATCATTAACACGTTTGCAGGGGTCGTCAACTAAATCAGCGAATATGAGAAAATTAAGAATATAAGTAAGAGTCAACTAAAAGTTCGAAAAAATATTATTTTCGGGGTGTGGCCGCATAGACCAATGTCTGCAGTTTCATACATTAGGTTTAAGGAATAATACCCACTCAATTTTAATAAAATATTTCACATTTTAATCGATAAAAAAAGCCAAAAAGGCCTGTAAGTTATAAAATTATTATATGTGTAAGGTAAATGGGGCCTAAGTCAGCCGATTTCATCTGTTTTTCGTAACAAGTAACCTTATTATTAGAAAAATTTAATGAGATCCTGGCACTAAGACATCTTCCAGTTGACCGCTCTTATCGGTATAGGTTTTAGAGATCTTTATATACGGTGCTAAGAGGTTTGAAAAGTTCCAGTTCCAGTTATTCTTGCCATTATAATAATAGTATTGATATATTTTATTACCCTATACACTTCTCTATTTCTTAGTTTTCCTTTCCTTTCCTTTTTTTCGAGGGTATACAAACATCTTGTTGTCTTTCATATAAGCTCTTAAATACTTAAAATATGTGAGAAAAATTACTCTTGAAACACTGAAATAAGAAGAGTAAATTTGCCAAAACCAGGTATGCAGACAAGCAAATAGAGCCGAAGACAAAAGTCAAAAGGTCATCAACGGCAAAAGCACATCACCGGGCACAACCTGCTTAACAATCATCAACGGAAATTACACACAAGTTTTTACATTGGCAAATGCTTACTTACTTATCTCGTCTAACTCCAAAGGTTGTTGTTGGAGCTTTGTAGCATATGGCACGTTGAGAGGTAATGGACCTGCAGAAGAGGCGTTGCAAAAACGAATCATTGCCGGTGCAATTGCTTTTCGAGTTTACGTGTTGTTTTGTGCATATACATTAGCAAGTATATGTCGAGTACTTTTGTGAATAGAAGAGAGTGCAAATAATGTCTGGAATCATTAAATAAACTTGTACCCAAAACTATCGATTTCTTCGCTTAACACTTAATACGGACTAGGAATGAAAAGGGTTCGCTGATCATATCGGTATTCTATCGAATCAGTGTTGTTACGCATCTTCTCTTTTAAACTACATTAGACACTCCACAAAGTTTTAAGGTAAAACTTGCATTAATTTCAGAGAATCTTGTAAGTTGTTTTTCTTCCCATGTTTTGGCTGTACCATCAAAATCTTAAATAAATATGATAGGATAATGCAATGCTCGTAGGATGTTTCAAGAGTATTCTAACTTGCTTAAATGTACAATTTTTTGGATTCAAAAATCCTTCTGGGCTTTTCATTAAGTTATGCAAAATTTGGCTTGAAATGAGATAATGTAATGCGGCCATGGTGTGTACATACCGATGACATACAATATATATAGATATATTCTCTGTATTATATACAAGTATATGTATATATCACTAAAATAAAGGAACTTTTGGTTGAATAAAATACTATATAATAAGGGCCCGGCACTTCTGCAACAAATTGCTTCATCCTAATCATACCCATTGAGAAAAGAATTTATTTCAGTTATGTTAAATTCCTTCCTCCTGAGTTTTCTAAACAGTTAGGTTAGGTTAGGTTAGGTAAGATGGCTGATCAAAGATCCCACGTAGACTAACAATTAGTCCTTTGTGATGCCATTGAAAAGGAACTCCCGTGTTCGGACTTACAGATTGGCGAAGCGCTTTGTAGCCAATACATAGTTACACAGACGCCTAACTTCAACACCCGCCAGTTCGGTGGCGTGTCCAAAGGTATGCGCCCCCAGGTGTCTGAGTCTTGACCTCCCAAAAGCGGGACAGTCAAGCAGGAAGTGCTGGCTTGTTTCTACCGCATCTTCCTCCAAACAGCTTCTGCAGTCGGCATCCGGTAAGATATCCTTTCTAAACAGTACACATTATACAAATGCATTTATGATACTGAATAAAGTAAGCATTTCAATATGATTTTTTATTCTTACATAAGATGACGAGCTTATTATACAGATAGACATGAAGTGGTTTTTGATGAATTTTTGTAACAATTTAAGGTGTATCAGAGTTGTGTTGAAATTTGAAAATAATAGAGCCACAAACATAAAAAATTTGATTGACAGCAGCCGTGCCAAATAGTAAGATTTTTTATTTTATTTTTTGATTTTAATAAATAGTAAGATGACTATTTAATAACGGGCATGCGTAACTAAATACCTGCACGCTTATTTCATTCACAATTACCGTTTTTGAACAGTTGAAGTCTTTGGTAAGCAAGTAATTTTTTCTCACTTCTTTTTGTAGAGAGAAAGTGGGTATGATTACATAAACCCATAGCTATTACTCAGCACGGTAATTTTTTTCACTTAGCTTTATGAGCTTGTGCCAATACACAGTGGATGTTTGCTAAAATCAATGTACCATTAGACGGACATAGTCATAGTGATAATAGAAATAGTTACGATTAGGAGTATTTAGATAAAATAAAGGATTTACCAGTTATAATTCCATTACCATTAAAAGCACTATTCCAAAATTGATAGATGTTTGCGCCACTTATAGCACATTTCCGAACAGTTCCTTTTAAGATTCCATAGCATTATATTTCGGGTTGTAAATAAATTGACTAATGAATGTATAACAATTACAAAGTGTAACAAAAAAACGTGATTTAACTTCTTCACATTCTCCATAACCAAAAATCATATTATAATATAATGCATTTTTGAGAAATTATAAAAAAATTACAGTGATTTGTAAGCAACTGAAGGTGGCAATAATCCTCCTTAATATCAACCGAATATTTATACAAGCGTTGTACGGTGGTCATCAACCTCCTTCTATTGAACTACTTCAAAGCTATTAGTTCTCTTTAGGAATTACATACAGTAAATAAATAAAAAATAGTATATTTATATAAATATTCCAACATACCTCCATTCAACTCCATGGTTGTCCGATGTCTATCCAGGCGTTATGGGAATATGTATGTACAAATATATCTCAATTTAGCTTCGCCCTACTTAATACAACTTTTTTCAAAGCAAACTCAAAATTTCGCTGCAATGGCTTTTCAGTCACATGTTGTATGCCTCACTCGCACAGTCGCACTGAAATGAGCAAAATTGGTCACGTTTTTTGCACTCTGCACTATCCGTCCAAGTTTTCTTATTGCTTTCGGTTAAAAAAATTTCTATGGTTTGGAATTCAAAATTAATTCAGGTAAATTAAGTCATTATTTGCGTTATCTTTGTTTACCGGGAGCATTGACTGCAGGGTATGTTGTTTGTGATCGGACTTGCAATCAGTTGGTCGAAGTACCCCAAAAAAGTTCAAGAGAATAGAAACAAAGTGCAATAAAATATCAAGCAATTCGTTTTATGTTTTATCCCAAAAAATATATATAATTCCTGTGATATAAATTGTTAAAACGAAAGGATTTGGTAATACATATAATTCAAATTCGAAGAGATCCATTTGCTGATATTGGTATATCTGTATGTCAAAAAAATATTAGAATTGGGTCTTAAGTCTCATTATACTTAATATAATATAAAGGCTTTGCAATTTCTCTCTGAATTTATACCACATATATCGGCCAATATCCGAGTTATCGTAACAGAGGAAGCGCATGACGGCG
Organism: Bactrocera correcta; assembly: GCA_027475135.1. NCBI lineage: Eukaryota > Metazoa > Arthropoda > Insecta > Diptera > Tephritidae > Bactrocera > Bactrocera correcta. Next base: position 121,195,665 of record CM050323.1, read on the forward strand.
TAAGGGTGCAACTTTGTCATCACAACAGATAAAAACTTGGTCTAGCCACCATGCATCTAAAATCAGGATTTTCAAAGATTTGATTACCATATATAAAGGATTTCGTTATTCTAACAAAACTTATGTCGAATATTGCGACCATTGTGTGAGATGTTCCTTATAAGGGTACTTAAGAATGTGTTTTAGAAGTTACTTTCCTGATAATAGTATGTCTAATATGATATGAGCAATAGGGTGATTCAAAATAAATTTTTTTTTCAATTGGTAATCGGATAAATAAGTTCCTAGATACCTCTAGGAAAGCCTCTCCAAATATGAGTTTTTAATTGCAACGGGAAGGTCCTCCTACATACAGTTTTCTATTTTTCCTTATTATCAGATAAAACAATTTATATCTCGCTTCTAACTACTTGAAAAAATATCTTGTTCCTTAGATTTTGTGGGAAATTGAATGCTCTAAAAAAAGTCTCCAATAATTTTTTCGTAAACCCAACCGTTTAAAAGATATTAATAGTTAAAATTTGATTATTTTTGGGAAAATTCTTTATTTCTTATTAATTTTAAAACTCAATGAAAAAAACTTATTTTGAATGATGAAACTCACAGTTTTGTAGGAAATATGAACGATACAGACACGGCATTGGCACAAATTTTAAACTAGCATAAAACAGAGGCTGCTTGTATTTTAAACAATTTTCATTTATTCAAAATCTCGAATTATAACAACTGTTACGATCGGTTACAAATTGGAAATTCGAACAATCGGTTTTCACGCTATTGGGATATTAAAAAAAAACTATTATATCGTATGTAACGGCAAATATGTCGGTTAATAAAAGTGAAGCTGAGTTTACTTTTTCTCCTAGGATGTTTCAAGAGTATCCTTACTTGTTTAAAAATTAAATTTTTTGGATCAGAGAATCCTTCTGGGCTTATCATTAAGTTATACAAAATTTGGCTTGGAATGAGATCTCACAAAAGCAACTACAAATATTTATCAGTAATATTTTGAAAAATAGTTCAAGTAGCCTTTGAGCGTTTCTCAAAATTTCATTGTTGTCAGGTCGAATGAAAGATGTCGTAATGTTTCACAATAATTTCAGTATGAAATCACTTTTAACCCGACGTCATTGTGGCTACTAAATAGAACTTTTCCGTGGTGGCCAGGTGTATTTTACCCATGGACATTGCTGAACACTGAATCAATGTTATGTCAATATTGGTATGCTACATTAAATAATTGGCTAATAATACACATTACTTATAATAATTAAACATTTATTTATTATAAAATCAACAATACAATCAAACAAACAAAAACAAAAAAAAAAAAAAACAAATCTATTTATTCTGAGATCAATCATGTTTAAAATCGCTCGCGTATCAGATACCCGGCAACAATGACGCCGGGTTAAATACAGGGCCAAAACGTATGGAAGTAGCTAATAATGATTAAAAAAGTTTAAAATAAAGCTAATGATATAAATAGAAATGTAATTTATCGTTCTTTTAAGCCCTTAAAGTTTGTAAAAAGGTGTGGGGTGCTTATTTTTCTCACACTCATTTATTCACATTCGCACATTTCTTCTTTATTGCTGCATAACAATGACATTGGTTGTGATGCAAACCTCAAGTAAGCGAGATGAATAATGTGTTTACTAACTAGCTCAAGCTCAATTCACCCCAATGTTTGTGTGGAATTATACAAACCCATCTTTAAGAAAACAAAAGACTTTAAAAACGAACTTGGGGACGTTGGAGTTGAAACAACGCTGATTTGGAAATAATATCACGCAGTTTCATATCGGTTTATATTTAATTTCTTGAACAATAATACGATTTGAGTAATGAACAAGTCGTTTAATATAAGCAAGGTTGAACAGTATTCTTGTGGGCAATTTTATGTGGCTTGCAGTGATTTAGCGACGTGCATTTAAGCATATATGCATAGATCGGAATGATGAGCGATAAAAAATTATAAATATGACGAAACTAGAAAAACACAAAAGTGATCTGTATATCCAATTCAATGTGGGGTTGCATTGCAGTGGGGTGCCAAATCCAAAGTACGGGAGAAGTTTTAGATGAGCCTCGAACCCTACGAAGGTGATTAGTGTGTCCATTCTGCCGCGCCCGTCGTCCGATTTTGACACCGACTCGTATAAAGTCCTCTCATGCCACCTCGGGAACAAACTTTAATATGTATCACTACATTGACAATTGGTACTGAAATTGCATGGAATTTTCACGGCGCTGTTCAACACATTGATTTGATCCGCTGTGCTTTTGACCGCCGTGACATAAAGCTACCGTCAACAGGTAAAATCCTATTTGGCAGGCGATTTGAAAACAACCTGATGGTGATCTATGGCCTCATAAACTGCATACAGTGCAAGAACTCAAGTATTATGAGCTTTTCAGTTACCAAAAATTAAGTCAAATTTTATTTGCAACACCATCATGAAAATAATTGTTAAATAACTAATGCTTTTATTTGACTTTGAATGCGCCAATCTCCAGCTGAACCCTGTCAGAACTCTAAATGCGGTGTAACCTTCAAAAAGCTTTTTTCCAATTGTCGAATTTTAAGAAACTAAAAGCGTAAAGAGAAGCTGGTATATTAACTTATTTAGCGATTATTTATAATGTGTTTGGCTGGTGTGGCAACAATTCTATGGCTTTTTGCATTCGGTCATTAAGATGGCAAAATATAAAATGATGAATAGTGTAAAGTCTCGGACGAAAAATACTCTACGAAGCGCATAGCTGAGAGATCACAGTTTATGAAAAGTATTTCTTGAAAATACAAACTGACTTAAATGCCAAATTCTAGTACCTTTTTTTGAGTTTTTCCACGCTAAATTCCCTGTAATTTAATGAAAATAAGAAAATAAAGGTTTCGGAAATCATAAACGTATTCGGTATACTTGATGTAATTCGCAGTGATACCCAGACTAGATTCTCTAGTCCTAGATCCAGGCAAAGTATGTTTGCTATTTTTTGTAGGAACTCCCAGCTTCATTCATATTTGGTAATGCTTATGTTTCATTTTATTTCTGTGGGGTTTCACATCCATTGCATAACCATAAAGCAGGTCTAAGCGCGAAATTTTCAAGTGACAACTTACGCAAATTCATCTCCTTACACAGTGAGGCGACGAAACTTGTTTGGCTCATCGTTTTCCGTTGCAAGATGGCACCTGCAATGACTGGTCATATCGCACCGCGCGCCGAAAAAAAAAAGCAGGTAAAGACAATAACTACACAACAGATATTTTGCTAAACTTACATATATATTTCTTGTTAACTTTCAGGCAGTAATATAATTATACAGCAGTTGCATTTCATTAAAAACAATCATTGAAAATATAAACTAACGAAGATACATTTTAAGACCGCATAGCCAAACCCAATTGAAGCGCAATTTCCTATTTGGCTAGCTTAGGGAAAGCCGAGTGGAAGAGCAGTTGTTGATCACGCTTCTGTCATTCCACGCGTCGCAAAATAGGAAAACAAAACGAAAATGAAAATGACAAAAACGTTGTTAACGGCAACAAAAGACAATCATACACAAGCTGCCACACACACCGTACCTAACAGGAGAGTGCCTTGACTTTGTTGCATGCGGCATGCTGAAAACGCCTTCTTAAACTCGGTAGTAGACACACTGAAGATGCATACGAAATCGATAGTCTGCTGTTGCAGAGGCTGTTGGCATTTATACGTTTCTCTTATGCACACAACTATCTATATCCGTGAGCAAACTCGCTCTTATATATAGAAGAAAGTGCAAACACTTGCAAATAGTCATGAATTATTTGAAGCTTTGTAAATCTGTCAAGAAAGGATGCGGTTTAAATGTATGCTGAAACAGTCTTAGGAGACTATTTTTATTAGAAAATCCAGGAAGAAATGGAATCATTTATTTACATAAATGCAAATTTCTTACTAATAAGAGATTATTTTATATTAAACAAGTATGAAAGGGCTAAGTTCGGGTGCAACCGAACCATTTATACTCCTGCAGTGAAGCAAAACCGGGATTCTCCCAAATAACTTTTGCCATATTTAGTTTTATTTTTTTGTTTGAAATGTATTTGTAAACTTTTCTTTTTATTAACTTCGAAGTACTTTTTACTACTTTTGTACATACTTATATATATTTGAAAATAATGAAATTTTGAAAATCTGAAAATCTGAATTCTCTCCTTTCGGTGTCGCTCCCACTTCTTACAGATTATGCGCTCATTAATTGTTCTAATTACATTTGCACCATCTCCATAACGCCAGAAACGTGTTGACATTGCAGTTATCGTCGCAACGGTCATGCCAAGTTTCATTTCGATATTGCCAACCTTTGTGGATTCTCCTGAAATATAATTGAAACAAAATTGTCTTCATTGCCAACACAAACAACTTTGCGCGTTCTTTGCTGAATGAGTGTGTGCCATCATTAACAATTAAAGGATTTAAAAGTATACAGTTCGATGTATTTTAGTCCATTTGGTGCACCTTGAATACTTTATTCTTGGCATTCGTTTGAACATAACCATCAAATAAGAATTTTTTTTAGCAATTTACATCTTTTGTTTGCTGTGAGAAACTGGCTCTCTTGAATTCCGCTTTTACAGGAAACAATGCAGTCGAAGCGTGGTATAAACGTATCATATAATTGTCATCGTTGTTTAGCCAAATTATGCTGACTATCATTGCAGTTTGGTGCTTCCATGTTTTGTGTACAAGGTTACAGGTATATTATTCATAGATTAAAATTGCCTTATTCTACCACTACCGGTCTCATTATACAAAGATAAAGAATCACTACATATCAAGTATTGAGACGAAATGCTCGCTCTTTACTTTATTAGAAGAACAGAAATTGGTGAATAGAAATCAGAACAAAGTATAATAAGATAATGATATTTTAAATTTATAGCCGAGTGTTGCAAAGCAATTTTTGTTCAAGTCAATCAAGTAGCAATAGAATTTATAACTGAAGTATTTCGTCTATGGTGCTATGAGGTGTGACTTAAGGGGCTATACCAGTGTGAGCATGAAATACTCGTATTAGGCAGATTTCGTAATTTTTTTAAGAGAAAGTACGCGATAGTTTATTTTGAACTTCTTTGAACGTAATAAGGCATATTTTCAGCTATATTTTAAGATTTTTACAAAAATGTTAAAAAATAACGGAGTTATGGGCTGTCTTCGGAGGTGCCAAAAAAAAAAGTGCCCCAACTGCTAGCATGATTCCCGCTGAATGAGTAGCTGAAACAAAAAAAAATAAAAATTTAAAGATATTTCCTTTACAATGATCTACGATTTGAAAAATATCAAAAACTAACAAAATGACGTAATTTTGAAAAAAAAACGTTTTTTTAGGTAAAAAATGGTGTTTTTTTTTAATGCCAAATTGACAATTTTCAACCAATCAAAAAGATCTTAGGTCATTGTATAGTAAATGTGTTCGATAATACTCAGTTTAAATTTAAAGTCGTTCGGTCAATTTCTCGTTGAATAATGATGCCAGCAATTTTGAAAAAAGTTGTTTTACTTATATATGTTTGCACCTCCAAGCGGTCGCTCTTTAGAACGCTGACATCCAATAACTATTCAAGATACGACCTTCCCCATTGCATATGAAATTGATGGAAATATAAGCTATGGAACAAGCAAATAAAAAAATTTTTTTTTGAAAGTGTCACACTGGTATAGCCCCTTAAATTTAAAACCAATGATATAAATATATAAAAGCAAGTGAATTTGAATAGCATCCGCACGGTTATAACAAATCATGTGCACAATTATACATTGTGTCTACTAATATACAAATGTAAGTACTAAAATAGATACTATTTACAAATTTGTTAATGAACAAAACTGTGCAGTCAAATTACACACCAAATGTCAGACCATAAAAATGATTACGCTAATTTCTCAATCAGGCAGTCGTATATTTGTATTGATGTATGAACATTCACCTTTCCATTTACGTACTTATATGCCATTGTAAAAACAGTACTGAAATGAAAATATGAATGTGGCTTATACAGGCATTGTGTGGCAAAACCGAAGTTGGAGAGTTGTCTGTCATTTTTCTAGGCTCTACAAATTTTTTAAGCACCCGTCGATTGAATTATTATTTTTTCGAATGACTGCCTCTTTGTGCTGATGTTATTCTTACAGTTAAATACACAATTTTGAACTTAAGGGGTTTCATGGGTTTACGGATTTCAAAAATTTACTTTTTGTTGTCTTATGAAATTCTACAACACCTCTAGAATATTTTTCTAAATTTGCCTTAAAAACTTGTGCGCTCGAGGCTAGCTAGTCAAAGTGGGCCGTGCTTAAACGCGTTTTTTTCGAAACTATGTTTTTCAAGTCGGTTGGAAAGATTTCTCGAAAACTACTTAATCGATCTCCATGAAATTTTACACAGGTCTTTGAGATACAATGCTTAAAGACTGGGAAAAGGGATTTTTTTCGAATATAACTATTTGAAAAAAAGTCGCGAAATTGTCACGGAAATTTTAATTTTTTTGTAAAAATGTGTGCCAAAAATCAATTTTTCAGTTTATTGACTAAGTTCTAAGTTAAGGGGTTATATCCACTAGTAATTTTAAAAAAATCGATCTTTTTATACCCTGAACAGGGTATATTAACTTTGTCACGATGTTTGTAACACCCAGAAGGAAGCGTCAGAGACCCTATAAAGTATATATATAAATGATCAGGATGTTGAGCTGAGTCGATTTAGTCATGTCCGTCTGTCTGTATATATACGATCTAGTCCCTCAGTTTTTAAGATATCCTCTTGAAATTTTGCAAACGTCATTTTCTCTTCAAGAAGCTGCTCATTTGTCGGAACGGCCGATATCGGACCACTATAGCATATAGCTGCCATATAAACTGAACGATCGGAATCAAGTTCTTGTATGGAAAACTTAACATTTGACAAGATATATTCACGAAATTTGGTATAGATTATTTTTTAAGGTAACAATGTAATCTCCGAAGAAATTGTTCAGAACGGGTTACTATTGCATATAGCTTCTATACAAACTGGACACATAGTTACTAACAGAAATGCACCTGTGAAGGGTATTTAGCTTCGGTGCAACCGAAGTTAACGTTTTTTCTTGTTTTAATTTTTTGAATGTACATATGTATATTCAAGAATATTATCTGAAAATTTCAAATCGATCGTAGAACTTCCAATAAACAGTTGTCTCGATGAAATAAACGGAAGAACGTTTTTAATCCGAAAACCGTGGAATATGATGAGAGCAGTTTCAGCGCCTCAGCAAAAAAATTTAAAGCACAAGAGGAAATATTTGTAACTCGCGATACGTCAGTTGAATATAGAATTTTTAATTTTATAACTATGTTTACGGCTATTAGTTAGTATGTATTGTGTAAAACTTGCCGTGAGCCGTAGACGTATGCTCAACTAACCACTATAGGTCATCAGGAAAAATGGAAGTTGATGCTGTTGTTACCATGTTCAAACGTTCATTGGTGTAGAATAAGTGCACTCACCTTTTATATTGTTTCTCCACTTCACTAAAATATTCGAAAAAGCGCACTCAATAATAGAACCGGATTTGGGCTTTATTTAAGCGAGTTATGTTAAAAAAAGGAAAAATAATTATATAAACGCGTTCTGGGTGATATATATGTGTATATGTATGTCTATGTGATTGGTTTCGCAAACGGGAGGGCGGCGGATAGAGTCGACCGATCGCTGATTATGTCGCAAACGAACTGAACTGAATCTGCTCATCGATCCTTCTTTATCCCCGTTGGCGCTGAATAGGATGGTATGACTGTGGGCGATGTACGTGTGTGTGTAGGTGTCGCTGTGCTGCTCTCGTGTAGGATGTAAGCTTTAATCGATGTGATGTGGTGTGGGGAATGTTGCGTGTTAGTGATGTAAGTGTTAATCGATGTGGTGTGGTAATATGGTGTGTGTGTTGAGGCCGGGGGAGGATGCTCATTTGTACATCCTGGCCCCCCTAGGCGAGTGTCTAGCCTAGTAGCCTCTGAAGCCGTTGTAACGTGGCTACCACGTTGCTGAGGCCGGTGGAACGACGCGATTGCGGCCTTGGCTGGCGCCTCCGGTTCGGTGTAGGAGAGCGGTGACGCCAGGAACGGGAGTTCTCCGTAGGGTAGGCCGGCCTGCGTGGTTGCGATCGCTGGGGTCCTCTGATGGCATTACGGCTGCGAGGAGCATTACGACGTCCGCCATCGAGTACGCCGGTGCGGTGTAGCAGCGTATGGTGGTGACCATGCACACTTGGCACTGGTAGCCCGTTGTGCACTCCTGCGTACGATGGGTGGGCGCCAGACAGTTCAGACAATGCCCATGTGCCTGAGCGATCTGCTGGCGCTGCTGAGGGGTCATCCCCTTAAAGATGCCACAGCGAGGCAACCGATGACGACGGCGACATAGGGCGCATTCGAGTTGAGGTGGTTCCGGAGCCGTTGATCGCGTGTCGTTTTGTGGAGCCGATGAAACTGCTCGGGGAGCTGCGGGGGCGATGGTGGTTCGCGGCGCTGCGACTGGTGCAGTCTTCGAGCGCGGAACAGTAACTGCCGAACGTATTGTGGGCGTGGGCACAGTTGGCATCTCGGCATCCATTGTTATCTGTTAAAAGATTTTATTTTAGTTAACATATACATACATATATATTCATGTAGGCATTGGTGCCACGAAATGTGGCACGAGTGAGTCGTCATGTGGATCGACTCTCTTTTCTTGGTTTGTGTTGCTAGTTATTGATATTGGAGCATTTTATCATTATTTATTTTTCGTTTCTTTGTTTATTAGTTACGGTACGTTATTTTCGGTTTACTTTTCGGTTTTATCCGCGGTTGGCAAAAAGCATAGCTTAACGACCGGCCTGGTTAGCGTTCCCGTTTGTGTACGGAGATCGACTACGCGAATATGACCATCGGAGCCGTGGTAGAGCTTCTCTATGCGGCCAAGCCGCCATTCGGTGGGGGGGAGACAATCGTCATTGATCAAGACACAATCTCCAAGCTTAGGCGCATTTTCTGTTGTTTTCCATCGGTACCTTCTGTGGAGGTCCTTTAAATAATCATCTTTCCATCGACGACTGAAGTCATGATGGAGAATTTTAATTCTTTCCCAACGGTTTAATAAGGAAAGCGACTCCACGCCTGGCTCAGGTGTGGCCAGAATGGGCGCTCCTTTAAGAAAATGCCCTGGCGTGAGGGCAGTAAAGTCTGAGGGATCTTGCGAGAGTGCAGCGAGAGGCCGTGAATTAAGAACGGCTTCAATTCTAATTAAGAGGGTCGTGAATTCTTCGTATTAAATTTGTGGTTGCCAGCTATCTTTTTAAAATGAGATTTGAAGCTTTTTACGGCAGATTCCCATAAGCCACCCATATGTGGAGCGCTTGGGGGGATAAACTGCCAATTGATACCTTGGGGTGCGTACTTTTGTACGATGTCAGGTGATACTTGTTTAAAGAAATCGACAAACTGTTTCTCTGTGGCTCGTTGAGCTCCAATAAATGTTTTGCCATTATCGCTCATGATTTTTGATGGAAAGCCTCGTCGTCCGACGAAACGAGCAAAAGCCGCGAGGAAAGCCTCCGTCGTCAGATTCGTACATAGCTCAAGGTGTACTGCTTTTGTCGTGAAACAGACAAAAACAGCCACGTAGCCTTTCATGAGGGTAGGAGACCTTAACATGGATGCCTTTATCATAAAAAGCCCAGCAAAATCTACACCTGTAGTGGTGAACGGCAGAGCAAAATTGCAGCGTTCAGGTGGAAGTGCTGCCATAATCTGCGATCGCATTTTCTGCTTATGCATAGTGCAGATTTTGCACATGAAAATGCACTTTTTTATTTGGGGCTTCAGTCGGGGTATGTACAGCTCTTGGCGGACCATATGTTGCATGAGGCGATGTTCGGCATGGAGCATTAGTGTGTGGATATATCTAATAAATAACGTGGCAAACGGACACCTCTCTGGTATGATTATAGGGTGGCGTTCATTGTACGTTAGGCTTGAATTAGCAAGCCGACATTGGCACGAAGTAAACCCTTCGAATCTAGAAATGGGTTTAGGACTAAGAGTGAGCTCTTTTTATCGATAGGCTTCGATTCTCTTAGTAATTCTACATCGCGGCTGAAGTAGCGCGTTTGGGTTGATACGATAAGAGCGACCTTTGCTTTTTGTAAGTCTTGGTGCGTCAATTTATCGCAATGGAGATCAATTGCTCCTTTAACTTTAAGTTTGAGCCGCTCTAAAAACTTGAGAATATAGGCAACTACCCGGAGGGCTCGGGGAAACGATGAAAATCGTTCAAGGATGTCAGTGTCATCCAATGTTGCAAGATAAGTGTCGATTTTACGACTTTCTGGGCAAGTATGTTGCGCATGGGCGATTGTGGCCAAGAATCGAGAGATTCTGCTAACCATCGGGGGCCATTCCACCAGAGGGTGGAGGTGGCAAGATGCAGAGGCTTGCATCCTCTTGTACCTAGATCAGCAGGATTGTCAGCACTGGCTACGTGACGCCAAGTGGCTGATCCTACTAGGTCAAGTATTTCAGATGTTCGGTTAGAAATATAAGTTTTCCACGCATGCGGTGGTTTTTCTAACCAGGCTAGAACTATCTCGGCATCGGACCATAAATATAATCTGTATTTCGCCATATTTAAGTGGGTCTGCACCATGGAAGCTAGCTTTGCTAGTAGCAGAGCGCCACAGAGTTCAAGTCGTGGTAGACTTATCGTTTTTAGAGGCGCAACTTTTGCTTTTGCCGCTAATAAGTGGCTTGTGGTTGCAATATCGCTTTGTGTGCGCACATAAATAGTAGCACAATATGCCTTTTCAGAGGCGTCGCAGAAACCGTGTAGTTCCACTTTGTATTCGGGGGAATAGTTTACCCACCGTGGAATTTGTATCTTCGAGATGTCGTTCAAATTATTAGCGAACTGGGACCATTTTTCTAAGCGAAGAGGTTTCACTTGTTCGTCCCAGTCGGTTCCGTCTAGCCATAATTCTTGGATCAGGATTTTCGCTTGTATCATAATTGGCGAAAGCCATCCTGCGGGGTCAAAAAGTTTTGCCACAGAGGAGAGAATTTGGCGTTTTGTAATAGCAGATAATGCGGATATGGACTCAGTAGTGTATGAAAACTGGTCCGATATCGCATTCCATTGGATGCCTAGTGTTTTTGTTGTACTTTCCTTTTCAAATATAAGGAAATTAGTATCCAACAAATGGTCTTTAGGAATATTTTTTAAAATATTTGGGTTATTGGCTGTAATCTTTTTTAAAGGAAACCCTGCGGTATTGAGGGCACTTATTACCTGTGATAAGGTCTCGTATGCTTGTGGAAGACTGTGGCTTCCAGACAGGATATCGTCTACATACGTTTGCGTTTTTAAGACTTGTGTTGCCAGTGGAAATTCTGGCTTTGTGTCTTCTGCCAGTTCGTGTAGTGTACGAATGGCTAGATATGGGGCACAGTTACGCCAAAGGTAACTGTTTTCAATTTAAAGTCGCGTAGTGGACTATTGGCAGATTTTCGGAAAATAATCCGCTGAAAATCTTGATCATCTTTATGAACCAGTATTTGTCGATACATTTTTTCGACATCCCCATTGAATACGTATTTGTATATACGCCAGTTCAATATGAGGAGCATTAAATCTGGTTGGAGTGTGGGTCCCGTAAATAGAATATCATTTAGGGAATTACCTGAGCTCGTGGATCGTGATGCATTGAATACAACTCGAACTTTTGTTGTTTTCTTCTCAGGCTTTACTACTGCATGGTGTGGCAAGTAGAAAGAGTAATATTTGCCTCTTATGATTTTTTCACATGGGCTTACTTCCTCCATGTGATCTAAATGAAGGTATTCTTCCACGACACCATCATAAACTTGTTTAAGCTCACCTTTTCTAAGTAGGTTTTTCTCCATACTTAGAAACTGCTGTATTGCAGAGGTGCGAGAGTGACCCAAGGCGAGTGTGTCTGGAAATTGTTGTTTTATTGGTAGTCGTACGACATACCGACCATTAGCTGATCGAGTAGTTGTGGCTTTGTAAAAGTCTTCACAATACTGATCTTCTGGTGTTGTAATTGAAATGGGGGGGAGTTCTTCTAACTCCCAAAACTTTCTCAATTGTGAATTGAGGTACTCGTTTGAGATTTCCTCAACTTGAGTTGTCATTGCTGTGACTGGTTCCGCAACTAGTCCACTTAGGACCCATCCGAAAATGGTATTTTGCGCCAGTAGTGTTTTCGAAATTTTTTCAACACCTTCTAATATGATTTGCGGTATAAGGTCGCTGCCTATTAGGATGTCTATCTGAGCTGGTGTGTTGCAGTTGGGATCTGCCAGTGTCAGGTGTGAAATTTTATCCCAATGCTTGCTATTTATTTGATAGCTTGGAAGCAGGTTTGTTAGTTGCGGTAAGACAATAGCATTTGCTTGAATGCGCTTCTCCGCTTTGGGGGAAATTAGGGTAATGGGGCAGATTTTACTTGAGTTTTGTACTACTCGTCCGCCCATTCCCGTAATTTCATAGTTGGCATGTTTTGTTGGCAGTTTTAGCCTATTTTGTGCCCTAGACGCTATGAATGATCGTTGCGATCCTTGGTCTATAAGGGCTCTTAGTTTGAACAGTTCTCCTCGATGTTCGATGGAGACAACTGCTGTGGGTAGTAGTACTCTACTATGATTTTCGCTGTGTAGCGTTTGAGTTTTTAATGCCTTTGAACAACATGGTGTTTCTTGGCAGTTTTCTTTTGTTTCGGGAGTTGCTGTGGCAACTAATCCCGTGGCTTTTTTGAAAAAGCGCTGCTATGAGATGTGTTGGGAAAGTTGTTGAGATGTAACATAGAGTGATGCCTTTTGTGGCAATATACGCAATTAAATTTGCTTTCGCAAGTATTGAGATTGTGTGAGTGGGACAAGCAGTTTGTACAGAGTCTTTTTGACCTGACAAAGTTGTTCCTTTCAGTGACATTCATTTTTTTAAATTTCTCGCAAGCTTTTAACTTATGCCCTCCAGAACATAGTTCGCATGACGTGAATTTATTTTGTTCAGATGTGAACGATTGTGTTTTGAAAAAGCTTCTGTTTAAATTGTTGTTGCTTCCGGCTTGGGGTCTATTGAAGCTTCGATTTAAGTCTTGTTGAACGTTTTAGTTCTGACTACTTTTTTGTCTACCTTTCCGCAATTTCGTATTGGGTAGTTAAGAAATCTTTCATCTGCTGCCACGTTGGGCATTTTCTTCTTGATGAGAGCGATTGCTCCCACAAAAGTAATGATTTTTCTGGTAATGCGGCGGTGCAAATGTTTACCAGAATAGGATCCCAATTGTGAGTGGGAATATTTTGTGTCGATAGAACCGACAAACAATTTGAAACAGTGGATTCTAGTTTCATGAATTCTTCACTGGTTTCTCTTTGAATTTTAGGCAAGTTCATAAGTATCGTTACTTGCTTGTCAACTAATATTCTCTCATTTTCGTATCTTTGTCTTAAAGCTTCCCAAGCTAGATTAAAATTATCGTCATTCAATGCGAACTGCTTGACTATTACGCCTGCTTGACCTTTAGTTTTGTATCGGAGGTGATACAGTTTTTGCGCCTGTGATAATTTCGGATGGTTATGTACACGGCTGTAAACATGTCCCGGAAGGACGGCCATTGTTCATAACCTCCATGAAATATTTCCGTATCACACGCTGGCACTTTGAGATGAATGCCTGAACTTGCCTCTTGGGCTTGTAATTGTGGTAACTCTACTCTACTGTGGGGAGTAGGTGAAATTGACTTAATAAGCTTTAATTGATCTGATATCATTGCTTTTGTGTCTTCATAGCGGTCTAAGCAATTTTCGTATTTGGCGTAAGCCGAAGATTTGAAATTTTCAGGTAGATCTGAATCATCAGTTTCTACTATTGCATCGTACGCAGCTTGGAGGCGTGTCCAAAAATTGTCAATAGATTTATTTTTTATTTCTAGTACCGATTCAGAGTTGTCCTGAATCGGTGAAGATGCAAATCGAGTGCAGTATTTAATTAAGCTGTCACTCTCAGAAATGAACTTAATATAAGAAATGTCTTTCCCCCGCTTTTGCTTTGTAGCACCTTGCTTCGAGCGTGTAGCTTCTGCAGGTGTACATGGACTTTTGTCATCAGCAATCATTTTTGGAATTCTTAAGAATTCTGCTTTAGATTCTTTTGAATCTGTGCTCATTCAGAAAATTTGTGTTAATAAAATATATGTATATTATATTATAATAGAAAAATGTGGTATCGATAACTCTTTTCAATAAATAAGAGTTATTATAATATTTCCGAAAATTGAATTGTTAAAATATATATGTAACCGAAAGCTCTTTTGAGCTCTTTTAATTTAAGAATGCGTTATAGCTTTTAGTGCTCGCGTATTTACTTGCTTTTTTTTTTTTTTTTTTGTTTTTTTTTTTAAATCGGAAAAATATTTTTTACGGTTTTATCAGTATGCCCTTGTATCAGCGCGCTCTGAACACTAGGTCAATACCCTTTGTACATACGTGTGGATTTTATGTGCATATAATATGCGTTAAATGAAAAATGTGCAATTATGCTTGTTCTTGTTGACAAGTAACAAGAAAATGCTCGGAAATGGCCAAAATTGGACGTTCAATATTTGTATGTATGTATGTACAAGGGTATGTATTATGCTGATTTTCCGCACCGTTTATTAATTCCTTTGACTTTTTTTCTTGTATCCTACAGGTTGTAGGTATACAAAAAATTTGAATATTTACGGCAATATATGTATATAATAGTTCGTGGTTAGAACGCTGCGCCGAAAGCGCTAATGTATATATTTGTATATAAGTATATGTATATACGTATCACAATTTGGTTAAGTATGTATATGTCGTTTGCGGATATGTATATACGTATGTTTGTATTCGTTCTTTTTATGTTTTATTCTTTTCTCTGCCCTTGCTTACTTTTGATGCAATCCCTCTCACAGCTTAATACGCTGAAGCGGTATTGTCAATATAATTTGCAATTATCCCTCTCACGGCTGAATAATCTGAAGCGGTATTGCATTTGCAAGTATCCCTCTCACAGTTACTAAGCCGTAGCGGTATTGCTAGAATAATTAGCAAGTAAATACTTGAAAAAATATATTTTATATGTTTTATTGTTTTGTGGATTGTGTGTATTGTATACACGAAGGAAGTATTAAGGGCAAAGAATAATAATTTATTTAATTATATATATATATGTATATTGCGGATACACATGTATATATATATATTATTTTCCGTTTTGCTATGCGATTATATCGGTAACTCAATTTACCGCCGAGCTTTCACTAACCGTTTTTATTAAACGGATTTAGTAGCTATCGGTTTTATGCTGTTGGCCGTTGGCGCAACGATACATACATATATACATATATTATATAAAATGATAAAAATCAATGAGGAATGGATACACTCACTTGTATTTTCATCAAGGGTTTTGGGGGGATGTATGCCAGTTCGGCAGAATCGGGTCGGTTTTAGCTTTCCGTTGTTTGTTCTGTTGCTGAGTCGCTGGTCGCTCCTGTTCCACTGTGTTGTTGTTTCTTTTAATTTTAATTTTATTATATGTACATATATTAATTTAAAATGATTTTTTAAGTTTCGCGCCCGTTTTTATTTTGTTCGTAGCATTAGAAAATGTTGAATTATTGTGTTGTTTTTGACGTTGGGGGGTTTGTATTAGTTGTCACTGTTTCGTTTTTTCCTTTTGTTTTTGCACTTGAATATTCTTCACTGCACTTTGCTTATTTTGGTTAGGTGACTGCACTTTCACTTTTTTTTTTTTTTTTTTGTTGCTGTAGCACGATCTTTACCTGAATGCTTTTATATTGTGTATATATGTATATATTTTCTTGAAATTATTATTTTTTTTTTTTTTTTTTTTGTGTCACCAAGTTTAATTTCGTATTTTGTGTCACTGCACTTAACTTTCCGTATTTTGTGTCACTGCACTTAACTTTTTTAACTTTTTACCACTGTGCCTTTCTGTATGGCTCGAAGGACCATGTAGAATAAGTGCACTCACCTTTTATATTGTTTCTCCACTTCACTAAAATATTCGAAAAAGCGCACTCAATAATAGAACCGGATTTGGGCTTTATTTAAGCGAGTTATGTTAAAAAAGGGAAAAATAATTATATAAACGCGTTCTGGGTGATATATATGTGTATATGTATGTCTATGTGATTGGTTTCGCAAACGGGAGGGCGGCGGATAGAGTCGACCGATCGCTGATTATGTCGCAAACGAACTGAACTGAATCTGCTCATCGATCCTTCTTTATCCCCGTTGGCGCTGAATAGGATGGTATGACTGTGGGCGATGTACGTGTGTGTGTAGGTGTCGGTGTGCTGCTCTCGTGTAGGATGTAAGCTTTAATCGATGTGATGTGGTGTGGGGAATGTTGCGTGTTAGTGATGTAAGTGTTAATCGATGTGGTGTGGTGTGGTGAATGTTGCGTGTTAGTGATGTAAGTGTTAATCGATGTGGTGTGGTAATATGGTGTGTGTGTTGAGGCCGGGGGAGGATGCTCATTTGTACAATTGGAAAAGTATCAAGTTCATTTTAGAAACTACGTCGATGATGGTGACCCTAAAACTTATTCGGGAATTTTGAAGGCTGCTCCTTATCGTAAGACAGAAGTAACGAAGAAAGAATGTATTGGGCATGTTCAAAAAAGAATGGGCAAACGGCTAAGAGACATAGGAAATAATACTGTAGAACAAATAGAAGATAAGAATGGAAAAAAAAGTTACTTGGTGGCAAAGGTAAATTGACTGGGAACCTTATTGATAAATTAACTGTTTAATATGGTTTAGCGATTAGGAGACACTGTGATTCTGCTGAAAGTACGTATAAAGCCATTTGGGCATCTTATTTCCATAACTCTCTACAGATAAAAACCCTCAGCATGATAATTGTCTTATAGGAGAAAACTCGTGGTGTTCGTGGCAAAAAGCGCGAGCCTTGGGAATTTTGCCGAACTATAAACAAGATTATAAGGCCTTACCACCTGATGTTGCAACAGCTATTTTTCCAATTTACGAAGATCTGAGTATCAAAAATTATTGGAACAATGCGTTGGTGGTTTTACCCAGAACAATAATGAAAGTTATTCTAGCTGGCTCAAAAATTGTGGAAATAGCTGCAAACATTGCAGCCGGGATCTTTAATGAAGATAAAACATCTCTTCTTTATTATATGAGTGCTATGGGATTATCACTTGGACTCAATACGCATTCCATCCTGAGTAAAGAGGACGCAGAGCGCATCTCAATTTCGGACGCAAGAGCGCAATGGTCGACGCACGAGGAGAGGATGTATGTATTTGATCACAAAGCTAAATATTTTTGGTTTTTGGTTTTCAGATAATTTGGACCAGAGATATCTTGCTCACCGCCAAGCACTTTTTTTGGACGTCTCTCCGCAGATCATCTACAGGAGCTAGGGGATCGAATATTTTTTAAAATATACCGCTGATTGTTAAAATACATTAAATTTTGTTTAAGTGTATTTTTTCCTTTAATGTATAAAATAAAATGCCTCTTTGGAAAAAATTCACAAAAAACGCGTTTTTTCTGCCTCGCAAGTGGATATCACCCCTTAAGGTTTTAACTAAAACACGTAGTTTTTGACTTTAGATGAACCTGTACGAAGTTATTCTGCCAACGAGGGGGTATCTTTTTTCCGAGTGGTTACGGAAATGGCGTCGCAAACCGAATTTAAGATTGTTTTTTTTTTCAAGAATTGTAGAATTTCTTTGTTAATAGTGTAAGTTTCTAACAAAAAAAATTATATTAAAATATGTAACTTTTATATGAGAAAAACATATTTAAAAAAGTCTGTTTTTACCCGAAGAAACGAATGTAATGCCTTAATTCTCCTTATAGATATATATATATCAGTATGAGGGCAAAATATCCCACTAAAATTGAGTAAGAATCTTTCGCATCCAAAGTTCGAAAGCCAAAATTGAAAACAATTTTAAAGATAGCGAATCGACTCTCTAAGGTCATCGTGCACACTCTCAGCTACGGTTCGTATATTTTCTTTACTGTACGCTCAGTAGGCCGATTATGGTGACCATAAGTTGAGCGAAACGCGCGAAACAATTTCTTTTGTGTACAGTTCGTGAATTTTCGTAACAAAGTTGGTTAATTTGTAGACCTAACATAGGCGTAACACTTTCCATGATTAAATTGCAAACCATACTCAACAAAAATAACGTCACATCTTGGCACGACTCACGCATAATTTGTCAAAAAAAACTGTTGAAAAAAGTATTTCTACTTGGATTACCCGTTAAATCATAACCTTAATTATTTCTAAGATCCACTGCGTTTGATTATTATTTGTAGGCATTGTCATTTGTCGAGCGCTTTTGATGCGATTTCCTGTTTGTAGATGCGCATAGGCGCATGAGGCGAAAACACTTACAAATGCACAGACAAAGCACAATAAAAAAGTGGAATAATCAAAACACGTAATGGGAAAATTTCTCTCAATCAAATACGAGGATGTGCTAAATGGTAAAGCTACGCCGGGATGCCATTCAGGGTCAGTCACAGCTTTGTAGCAACTTTTCTATTGCTACTTCTTCTGGGCCATCTGGACTAAACTTGACTCAAGTGGTGTAACTGGCTTTGCATTATTTAAAAAAAAAAAAAAACAGCAACAGTATGTACTATATTGTGGAAAGCTCACTAGCCGTAAGTTAGGTTATACACTGGTTACGTGAATACCAGAAAAGAAACAAACATCTATAGTACAGTACATAATTAGTAAACAATAAATGAAGATTTAACAAGAGACGACGACCGATTGTGAACTCAACAAAGCCAAGCCCAATGAGGCGTAATTACTTGTCGCATGAGTATGGAGAAAGTCAGCATCGGTCAGAGGTTGGGAAGGAAGAGCAAATTTTTGCAAAAGCGGCATAAAATTTTATGCCAACCAAGTATTGAGCCCGTTGATGGTACTGCGTTGCTCATCTTACGAAGCAAGAAAAATTAAATGAAAATATCAAAAAAGGTCATCGTCGACAACTACAGTGCAGCGATTTGCGATATCCAACTCAAGTCAGTGAACACGGTAACAGACCAGCTGTGGAAGTGTGCAAAATGGCACATTGCCGGTGTGGCGGCTGTCAGTGTTTGCCAATTGGTTAAATGCACCGAAATACAGAGGCTCACAAAATTGATCACAGTATCAATACATTCCTAATCGATGAAAACAACTCGTCAATATCTTTTAAATTTTTTATTTTCTTTTTGTAAAGATGACGGTTGATCTATGTAGAGGTACTTTCTTTCTGAAAGATCAGTATTTTTCTGAAAGAAAGTATTCGAATGAATAAGTGTCTGCCAGTTAAACTTTCTACGAATTATTCTACATTTCTTAGCTCAATGTAAGACTGATCCCGCACTATTATTACAGAATGACTTAAGATCTACCAACTATATATTATGTGTTATTCGCAAAATTTAAGCTCCAAATTCAGAACACCAAACACTACAACTTGACAGTTCAGGAATATTTTGGTGTGAGTAGTTTTAGCGCACATCAGCGATCTCCAAACTAACTGTTCCACTATTTGACAAAAAATAATTATTTCAAAATTAAAATTAATCAATTATGACATCTTTACTTTATTGATAGTTTTTGGTTTAGTAAAAAATGATTAAATACATTGAATTAATTAATTATTGACTTCCTTTTCAGCTTCCGTGCCTCTTCGAACGCACGCTTCGTGCCACTTATCATTTGTCACTCGCAGACAATCCCGGCTTTGTGGTATATTATAGTCCACTGCCAACATCGTACTCAATGATTGCGGCGGGCTGAGCAGTTTTTTTCCAGTATTTTTGTTAGCCGATTATTAATGAAGACTTGGGCTTTCTTAATATTCAATGGCTGAAAGGTGAATCGCTCACTCGTGAAAATGACAAGAACTGCAGAAAACTACTGAAGTGCACCATTTGCACGATGAAATCTTTATGTCCGTTAGGTGATCAAAGGTTACCACATTAGTTGAGCTTTGAATCTTCCCATCGATATTTGTACAATATTTATAGAAAATATGCGTAACCTGGTTCAAGTTGTCAGTTGTTGGATTACTGGCGCCATACTTATTATTTGCCATGCTTTTGGAAGCATGTATTGTGTCGATGAATGAGAGAAATATTTTCGCCTGCGCAGGCTTTTCATCGAAAATATACAATTGAATGTATGGTGACTACATTTCAGCTCTCCTTAAGTGATTTATCTGTATAAGATTGCATCCGGTTTCTACCTTGTTTGGCTAATAAGGATTTTTGTATCGGAACAAACTGCTTCCTCTGCGTCACATTGATGGGTAATGAATTTGTGAACGGGGGCAACGTTACGATCTCCTAAAACGAATAAAGAGAAAAAATTAAGTAAACAAACATGTAATATGTCATAAGGTCAAACATTTTAATGAATAGGAGGCTATACAATGTAATTAAATTTGAATAAAATGTAGACAGCTTATGCGGTGTTTTCCAATAGGGGTGATATTATTTCTAAAAGTCGCTTCGGTAATTTTTAATATGTTTTTAGCTGTAATTTTCTATCGTTGTATTCACTAATGTTTACAATTTCATTATGGAAAGATTAACGGAAATTTAATATTTAGAAATTACTCAATTTAATTATCAAAATAATTGTTCTCCAATTGCAACTTTTTGTGCGCTTTTGCCATTTTATAGTCGGAAAAATCTCTCACCTGTGCTCGTTATTCTTCGAATTGTGAAAATTTCTTTACATAATTTTGAAGTGCCAAGAAGGCAAAGAACTGTTCAAATTGAACCGTAGTTCCCCAGAATTGGAACTGTCTCAAACCGAAACTTGGCGGATTTAGAGAAACGATTTGGACTTGCATTCGAATAAAATTGTTCTCATTCAAGAGTTGCTGCCATTGGGCACCCTTAAAGGTCGTGAATTTGCTCATTTTGCTTTGGAGAAATTTGAAAATGATAACGACTTTTTTAAGCAAATCCTCTATTCCGATGAGACTCGCTTTCGTTGTGCAATATGGTAATTCGGGTACGAAGAAAATTCAAAAATTATTCATGAACAACCTAAATTGACAGTTTGGTGTGGCTTTTGGCCTGGTGAAATTACTACTACTACTTTGGAAAAGCAGATGGTGCCAACCTTACTGTCAATGGAGAGAGAATCAGATCGATGATAACCAACTTTATTTCACCGCAATTGAAAGAAGTTGATCTTGACGACGTATGGTTCCAATAGCACGAAACTACGTGCCAACTGCATGTGCAATAACCGAATTGTTGCGAGAAAAGTTTGGAGATTAGATTATTTCAAGAAATTTTTACATTGAATGGCCTTCAAGAGATTGTGATTTAATACCATTAGACTACTTATTTTGCGGTTATTTAAAGTCACAGGTCTTTAGGAATAAACCAGACTTTCTTTAAGCTTTAAAAATCAATATTAAAAGCTCTATTCATGACATACGTCTTGATGTGGTTGAAAAGGCATTTAAAATTTGGGTTCATCGAATTCGTTCCAGCAAAATAATTTGTTAAGGCTATTCAATGATGCGAACGCTTAATCCAATTTTTCATATACACAGTTGGTAAAGCTGGGAGGGCCTTCAGTGCTGTCACCGATTTTTGGATCTTTCGACTTCGGCTTTTCGACTTTTCGAGCTATATTCGTTGGAATTGATGCGTTTAATAAATGTAGGTTCTCAACTCTACATTACATTTTTGATTAATGCCCTTTTGTGGCCCTCACGTTCTTGTTTTCGCCGTACAAACTGTTTGGTTCGCAAAAAAAAACGGCCAAACACACACTATTTGACAAACTAATACCTCACGAATATAAATAAGTTAGTAACTAATTAGGAAAATTTTCTTAATGATCCGGTTTCCACATAGTTTATTTGGACTAGCCCGGGTTGCATTTGATCAGCTGGTATATAAATGATCAACGACGAGTTAAGTTTTTTTAAGCTTAGTTTTTGGTATATTGATCAGAAATTTTCACAGTTATTAAAAAAAATTGCTCATTCATCGGAACCGATGATATTGGAATTCTATAATGTATATCTACCGAACAAACTTATCGATCGAAATCAAGTTTTTGTATGAGACATTTTTTTTTCAATAGATATCTTAACTATGTTAAGCATGGATTATTGTTCAAGCCAACGCCACAATCTCAAAACACATTTTGTTATACTAAGATATTTATATTTGTTGTCATCCTCCAGCTATTTGTATATATTTTATCAACAAATATGATGAAGACATGCGAGTAGCTAGGTCTCGGTGGATACAATTCCTTACTTGTTCAACAAGCAGACAAAAGAAAACGAATGGAATATAGGCTGCATATGCCGATTACTAAAGTTCAGTAAAACCTCTAGTAGGAGTGCCGACTGGGTACTATCTTCTTGGCAGATATACCAGCAAAATAAAGGCAGAAGATTATAACTATTGCAGAAACTGTCAAAATAGAGAAGTAGTAGAAACTATAGAGGATCTTCTAAGCGAATTCAAAGCTTTGTATACTCATAGAGAAAGAATCGTAACTATCAGTCGAGTTCCTTGACAATGTCACGGAAATTGCCCCCATAAAACTTTTTGTATTGAGGAACTTCAGTCAGAAGCACAGTGTTGTTCGGTGTTAACAGAATGAGGAGATTTTAGTCAACATGACCTTGATTTTTGAGCGACTTTGGCGCGATTTTTTTGGTCTCGGCTCTCTTTTGGCACGATATTCGCTCAATTGATCAGTTGTTTTGGAGTCGTAAGCATACATGCAAGTCTCATTGCTAGTTATAATGCATTTCATGACACCCTGGTAGTCGGAAAGCATCGTGTCACGCACTTCAACGCGACGCCTTTTTTCCAAAAATTCAATGTTTTTGGTACCAGTCGAGATTTAACGCGCTTGAGGCGCAAAACATCCTTGAAAATGGTATTGACTGAGCCTTTCGATATGCCAACTTCATCAGCAAGGTCTCCAATTGTTAATCGACGGTTTTTCAACATCGCAAAAAACGAAAAACTCACTTCTAGCAGCTTACCAAACGGCACGTATCTAAAACACTAATGAATATTTTGGCATGACATTGAACATAAATGTGATTGACATTACTACCAACCTAAAAAAAAAATAATTCTCCAAATCCTTCGACGCGCGCAGTTTAAATTCAAATATCACCTTATTTTTTTGACACAGTAGTATAACTATTATCTACAAATGTGTGTGCTTATGTGCAAAAGTGTGCAAACAAATTACGTTGCAAATATCAGATAATTTCAATCTTTACGCTAAATTCCTGCGCAATCCACAGACGCTCGTATTACTCGGTCACGCAGCCGCACATTTGTACTCATGTATTCACATACAGCCACCATAAGAGTCGCTAATGTACGACCATACTAATTGTATGCAAATGAAAATATGAATATGGCATCATGGTGGAGCAAGACCGGCGGTGGCGAGGTGTCGGCAATTTTGCATGCTCTACAGATTTCGATGCAAAATACCCGTGTATTATATCATTTATTAGATGTTTGTAGGCTTTCTCTCTGCACTACTTATACTGCCACTACTTTTATGAGCAGATCAACAATTCGTAATTCGAGTTCATGATTCGCTCATTTGTACACCAAACCTTCCTTCGTTGATATTGATTGCGTTTCTCTGATAATTCCATAAAAATGTGTGGCAAGCATTCGCTGCAATAAATTATGTGGTACAAGGTTGATCTCGAAGCCGTGTCAATTATTTTGCGTAGCAATCAATCGGTTTTTTGTTAATAAAGTATAAAATTGGCCAATTTTAAGGTCCCTTTTCTATAAAACAGTTTCTTTGTACAGTTTAAGGTGATATTGAAGGCCTACATAAGGATCAGTTAAAATATTATGCTATGCGAAGATCGCACCCGCCTTTGATTGAAATCAAATTCCATGCAAATTATAACCGCTCCCATGTACTCGTACTTTCAGCTGAACCAAAGTTTTGGAGCCATTCACCGAAAATTTATCAACAATGTATTACCCCTTAACCAATCATAGTTAACATCAAAGCTCAAGTGATCTAAGACACAGAACACTTCTTCCCCATTGAACCAATATAAACTGGATATTTCATACCTTCCATCTGTCTAAGATTTATATAAAGATGTAAATTTAACCCTTTGATGCAAGTCTAACTTTTCAATTATAGTCTGAAAGGCAAGAGTGTTTATAAAAATACTCCACTTTACCCCAACTTATTCACAACTGACTTTACGATCAAAAACGAAAGCAGTGTGTTGAAGTAGATTACCCCCAAATTATATGGGATTATTATAGCCATATGGGAGGAGTAGACTTAATGGATGGACCTATAGATCGTTACCATATCCACGCAAAGACTCGAAATTCGATGACACGGTGTTTTATCTTTTCGTAGATATGTCTGCGACAAATGCATATATTTGGTATCGACGTCAGCATTTAGAAAATTGGAACAATCTATCAGCGCAAGATAGCAAGCTGTTAAAGTTGCCTGAGTTCCGTAAAGAAATTGCTGCTGGTATTGTCGCTTACAAACTCAATCATCCCGCTGGTCGGCCAAACTTCACACCACTAACACCTGTAGGAAAGAAACTAAATGTGGAGAAAAGAGTAAAACATTCAGTCGTGGATGCTCGCTTAGATCAGTATGATCACTTTCCGATTTGGCTTCCTAAAGATGGTGGAAAAAGAAAATGTACATTCTGCCTTCAGAAACTCAGTGTATTTGTTCCAAATGTAAACTAAATTTATATTGCTCAAGTACGAAAAACTGTTTTTTTGACTATCATCCCAAAAAATAATGAACTTTGTTATTTGAATTCCCGCAGTTATTGAAAATTTTCTTTTGTTTTCTTTTGAAATAAAATTAATCTATAATTGAAACCTGACCTATTTCTTTATTTTGACCTAAGCCGGAAAGTTATTCTCATATGTAAGCACAACAAAATGAAAAAAATAATGTGATGATATTTTTGAGGTTTATAGAGCCTAATTACCGTATAAAAAAACCTTATCTTTTCCTTCCACGATTTTAGTTTTGCCTATTAGAGGGTTAAGGTGTAAAACGTCAACCTGAGGATAGCAATCCAAGCAATTTTATTAGGTTGCCAAATATTTCCTTTCCGCTTTTTGTTCTTTTGAATTTCGCGGCTATGTCAAAAGCGCTACAGAGCTCTTATCTGGCAATTCTATACATCACCATTGACATAATCTACAAAACGGCACTATGCATGATTAGTTTGGATATTGCGTTCAACAGTTATAGACGTGTAAAAGTCCGTTAAAGTCCGCTAGAGAAATGTTCCGTGAGGTTAATGATGTTTTGGGGTAATATGGCATCTCGTGACATCGCCCAGAAGATGGGAGTTAGTCACCAAACCATTTTAAGCCATCTGCAGAAGGCTGGATAGCTTGATGTTTACCGCACGATTTGATGCAAAAAAGGCTTCTGGACCGAATAAACGCCTGCGATATGATGCTGAAACGGAACGAACTCGAACCATTTTTGAAGCGGAGGGTAACTGGCGACAAAAAATGGATCACATACGACAATATCAAGCGAAAACGGTCGTGGTCGAAGGCTGGTGAATCATCCCAAACAGGCGCCAAGCCGGGATTGATGACAAGGAAGGTTTTGCTGTGTGTTTGGTGGGATTGGAACGGAATCATCCACTATGAGCTGCTCCCATATGGCCAGACGCTTAATTCTACCATCTACTGCGAAAAACTGGACCGCTTGAAGCAGGCGATCGACCAGAAGCATCTGAAATTGGCCAACAGGAAGGGAGTAGTGTTCCACCAGGACAACGGCAGACCACACACTTCCTTGATGACTCTCAGAAGTCATACGGAAGCCCGGATGGGAGATTTTATCGCATTCACCATATAGCCCGGACTTAGCGCCAGGTGATTACCACATGTTCCTGTCCATGGCAAACGCCCTTGTTGGTGCAAATTTGAACTCAAAAGAGGCTTGTAAAAATTTGCTGTCCCAGTTCTTCGCAAATAAGGAGGGGGCAGATTATCGAACGACACATTTGAACTAATTATAAAGCACGGAATAAAAATAAAATTGTTTTATTTAACTGCAATACTAACAGACACATAAGGAAACGAACACCATTATATGAAGTAGTATGCGGCGCATGGAGTCATGCGTAAAAGTTCACGCAAGTTCTCTCATCGCCATTCACTTGGGAGTGGCCAAAAAGGACTCTTTTATATATGGCTCAAGCAGCTCACGATTTCCAGTTTTTGACAAAGTGTCATCTGGGTAGCCTATAAACATCCGTTTGAAGGAAAGCTGAAGTGAGAAGGCGAAACATTCCCTCATCAGGGTTATGCGCTGGGTTTAGGACCCGCCACGTAAAAAACGCACCCCATGGAAAATTATAAGAAACGTTACCAGGGGTTTTTTCGATTATTTTATTCGTTCATCGTTAAATTGTTTGTTTTTAGTTTTATCATAACTCTATAGCATAAATCCAAGTAAATAATCCATAAAAAATTTTGAAGATCACATATAGCTGCCATTTAAATTTACCAATAAATATCAAGATAAAGACCTTTTAATGTTATTAAAAATGAGTCTGTACATGATATAATTATTTCAATGGAACCGATGTTTAATTTTTTGTCATGTTTTTTTATTACATTGAAAGTTATGACGAAAAAGTTAAACCAAAAATTACGTAAACAGGCCATAAGCATATTGTTTTCATATACGGCGAATAAAAACTAAAATTTCGATGAACTAAGTGCAAAACGTATTTCAGACAAGTTAATTGCGATATTTTCTATTGGCATGTGCACCAAAGAAGAGCATTTGGAGTATGGCGTGTGAGCATTTGCACGAAAATCGCGCATCTTGTTTAGTAAGCCGAGACGTCGGGCGTCTCAGAGCTACCGCCAGCTCAACGAACGAGTACTCACAAAATGGGTTGTGTTTTTTGCCAAATCACGTTAAATGAGCAACCACTCATATACCGACAGGCGAACAAACAAGCGTGAGCATTATGGTGCTCGCCAAGATTCCAGAAAACTGCCTGGCTTCATTTCTTACTTTATTCATATTCAACACGAAAGCGAGAGAGATTAAAAAAAAAATATAAAATTGGGGTAAATTAGAATTTTATATCTTATTTTCCTGCTTAGTTATGGCACATTAAATGTTTTCGGTTAATGACGTTTTGTGGGCGTGCCAGTGGACCGATTATGGCCATCTACGAACTCTACGCGTACCAAGTTTCATCAAAATATCTTCATTTTCATTCAGGTAATGCTTGCACGGAGATACGGACGGACAGACAGACAGTCACCAGGATTACTCGTAATTCTGATAATTTATATATATATATAACCATATATACATATATCTCGCTTAGGTTTAGGTGATATACATAGCCGTTAGGTGCACAAAATTATTATACTCTGTTGCATGTTGGAAAAGTATAAAAAAAAAATTAAATATATGATAATTTATTTGATTATTTATTTGAAAATGCAAAAGAAGCGTTTAAGTTTGCCCATAATTGGAAAACAATACAACGCATTAACTCTATGTCTTCATATATCCGGTGAATTCATCTCCAAACAAAGCGAAATTTTTTTTTTCTACATATTTATATTTTTATACGAACATTTTTTTTTTTCCATTGTCTAAGCAACATGAGTATCGAGTTTCAAAATGAAATGAAGTGTCGACAAGTGTGCAAAATTCAAAGTGATTGGCCACCTCTAATTTATCACAACACCGCAGGGAAGATCGTCTTCTCTTCAGCAGAGCGACTTTGATGAAAATATCAATGAATAGCGAAATTAACATCATAATTTATACGCGATCAAAATATATGATTTCTGTAGAGAAGTAAGAAAAACAAATTTGGTTATAAGGTCAATAGTACAACAAAGTTTGTCTCTTTTCATAATATTTACGATTACGAGCTGTTGTCATGGTGTTCAAAGCAACTCGCAATATAAGTAAGCCAATGAAACATTGTATCGCGACATTAAGATAACCTTGTAGGAAACAATTTCTCGTTGCAGGGAAGTTGTCATTGTCATAATTTTAATGAGCATAGCAGTAAAATATCAAAATTTCCCTTGATTATTTTGACCAATTTTTGGGAGGTGAAAACGTATTATAAGCAGGTATACGTATTTTATTCTTCGGACGTAGTTTAAAAAGCTAGGAATTAGTTCTTAGTAAAACTATTTTTCAAATGCTTTAAGAGGACCTCAGGCAATCAACTGGCTACAATTGTTAAATGCTTTGTCGAATTGTTTTCTTGAGAATTGAGAATTATTGAAGTTCTTATGTTTTTTATTGGTATACCTTACAAAACCCCATATTCTTAAATGAACTAGTTACAGTTAAGAGGCCCTTGCCATAAATTTACTGTGTCTAGGATATAATTACAGATATTTTTATACTCTTGCAACATGTGGCTGCTGACTATAATAGTTTGGCCATCTGTATCACCCAAAACTAATTGAGATAGATCAGGATAACGAGAAGTTACGAATTTCGGGTGCTTGTTCGTGTGTCCGATCATGCCTTTGTATGTCCGTCCGAGCTATTATGAAAAAAAAAATGTTAATTTATTTATCTTTGTGGAACTTGGGATATATATTCTTTGCCACCATAAGAGTTTGGTACTGTTGCCACGACCAAAACCGCGAATAATCAAAAACCTATAAACTCTATAACTAAGCTGCAAATTAAATTATGAAACTGTTATTTGTTACAATAAAGCTAACTTCTAGATTAAAACTTGTAAAAAGGTGGCCCAGCCTACTAACGTGGGACCGGTTATTCAAAATTAATTGTTTTGTAATTATATTTAATTTTCTTATATAATAATAATATTCCTGAATTGAGCTTCAAGTGTTAATAGAATGATTATGAAGGATGTATTCATATTTTTTGTAAATAAGTCTCTTTATAATAATAACAATAAAAGTATTTGCTTATTTCTAAATTTATAACTATGAAATTAAACAGCCTGCCCTATTTGGTTGACGGTTTGCGTGAATTTTTTTCATTTAATTTTTCTTGCACACGATTAACTGTAAATTGCGTAATAAAACTTAATACTTCAATAAAATTCGGAGAAAGTGGATAATAACTTGGCAGCAGTGTGCCCATCAATGAGTGCGGCAGCCAACGCATGTTCACGCTATTAATTGCTACTGACGCTCGTAGCATTATCTCTTTCATGTTTAGTATTTTACTTTATCTTCTCCAACGGTTTATGGGAATGATGATTGGTAACTCATGCGTGCAGCCGGTGGCTGTACGACACACCTTTATTCGACACAAGTTAACGGTATATTAAGTGTAGGATTTAATTAAAGGGTCAGTTAAATAAAAAAATAATTTACGTTACACATTTCTTTCCCAGTAATTCAGTACATTATATAATAGAATACAATACGAATGTCTATATGTATAGTATTTCTAAAGATGGTACAAGTATCTGTCAAGTTAGAGGCTTTTCGGCTCATCAATTGCTTACTTATAATTACGCTCATAAAAATAAAAAAAATATTGAAACTCATAATTTGGGGACTTGTGAGAATGGTTGATGCCAGTTTTCATTGCTTTAGCAGATGTCACAGCTTTAAACAACAGCTATTGCCACATAGGCTTCAAGTGAATTGCAAGAAATTGAAACTTAATACCTACACATTTACACTGCTGGTGTTCCCAGCCAACGTTTTTTTTTTTTTTTAAATTGTTAATTTATAATCATGTTTGTTCTTATTGTTCAAAATGCTTTTCTTGTCAAAGTTCGGATCTTGTCCGAAAAATATTTGCTCATAATTGGTTGATTTGCAGAAAAAATTAAAGTACATTCGAAGATTCCAGAAATGTCTATGGCAATCACGTGCGCTTGCGGGTGGTCATTGAAATAGACGCACTTTACATTTCTTTGACCTGAGTAAACGAGTGAAGGTTTTTTCATCGAGAAAGTACTAAAAATAAACAAACAAATTGTTTTCGAGCTACATTTAAAGTAATAATGGGAAAAGCTACTATTCTCAGCTTATTGGAACTTGAATTTCACTCCCAAGGACTATTCAATCGAAACATCGGCAAACAGATAAAACGCAGTTCCAGAATCGTTGATAGATATTTAAAGGATCCGGAGGAATATGAAAAAGACTTTAAAGGTAAAAAGAAAGCCCTTTCTGAACAGTCAGTACGCAAAATTGTTAGAATTGCTTAAAATTCGACTAAGTCTGCAGCTAAGATTAAGGAACTAGCCGGAGTAAAAGCCAGCCTTTAAACGGTTCAGCATATAATCAGAAAAGCAAAACACCTAAAGCGTTAAAAAATCAAGAAAAAACCACCTCTGAATGAACTATGCAAAGAAAAGCGTCTTCGATTTGCGAAAGAATACATGACGTGGACTGTACAATCTGGCACATGACTTAATGATTGGCGTTCAGCGATCTATACCGATGAAAAACGTTTTAATTTAAATGGCCCTGATGGCTTTTAATACTATTATCTTGATTTGCGAAAAGAAGGTGGAGTCATGATGTGGGGTGCCATCACGTTTTATGGAACGATTGCCTTGGTTTTTATCGATGAGAAGATGAACGGCCCTCGCTTCAAATCATTGTTGGAGTCCGTATTTTCACAATTAAGAGATCTCTTTGGACCAATTCCTTGGATTTGTCAACAAGACAATGCTCTCATTCATAACGCCCGGGTAGTAAAGTCGTTTATTTCGGGTCAAAACGTTAATGTCATGACCGGGCCACCATGTTCTCCAGATCTCTACATAATTGAAAACGTTTGGGGCTAGTAACACGGAAGGTATACGAAGGAGGAAAGCAATAGGGAGATAAGGAAACATTAACTGCAGCTATTAGAGATGCTTGGAGGGTTATTTCCTTGAGCTACATAGATTCCCTGTATCATTCTATGAATGACCGGATGTATGAAGTTATTACTAACAAAGGAGGAAGTACACATTACTGTAATTATAATTTTTTTTATTTCTAATAAATCAAATAGTTATACGAACTAAAAATTTAAGTTAAAAAAAAATTATGTTCTTCTAAAAAATTTAAAAGCGTATATGCGTCTATTCTAATGACCAAGAAAAAGGTCATCTTTTTTTGAGTAGCTTTAAGAAAATGTTTGAAAAACACAATTTTGTTAAGTTTAAATAAATATTTGAATATTATATTTAAATTATCATTAATTTATCCATGTTTTTGCATTCCAAATTTTTTTCACTCATCATTATAATAATAAATATTTAAACAATTGTAATGCAAGTAAACGTGCGTCTAACCTATTGACCGACAGTGTATATGCATCGGACGTAAAGTGTTTATTTGCCTCGGATATCGCTGCAGTCACGATGCAGTGCTTTTGATCCACTTTACAATTTTCTTTCCGCATTCTCTGTGGTTTTTGTTTTTGAGTGGAACCATGATTATTTTTTTTTTTTATCTGTATGAAGCAAATTGCGGCGTAAGATGTGGCCGTGCGTTCCAATGGGAAGTGAAAAAAAAATTCTCCAAAATATTATTTAGTTATTGCTATTGCTGTTGCTTTATGCTCAATGTCCATTGGCCAAAAGGCGGAGCAGCTGCAAAATATTCAACCGGCTGTGTTGTAGCCAAGCACTAAGAGCGTTTGTTGCCATGATATGAACATCTCTTCATTGTGGTTAATTCAAAGAACGCTTACAAAACTCTTACTAATTACAAAGACAAAACGCTGCATACACTCATTCAAGCTCGTTTTGTATTCAGATTTTTATGGCGCGATAATTCTCGCAATTTTTAATCGTTCCATTGTGTGTATTTGTTGCAAGGTTTTGTTGTAATATTTTGCCTTCCGACAATGATGTGGCAATTACAGAGTAGTACGTATGGTACATCAACAAGAATCCGAGGTTTGAAGAAATATATGCAAACTGCTTAAAAACTAAAGCTTTCCTATGCCACAAGACTTCGACAAATATTTTAATTATTCTTTAATTTCTTAAAAACCCCAGTTTTACAAAATGATATAACGGTTAATCAATTAATACTTATACAATTGTTGTAACACAAAAACCTTTTTGCAAATTTCTTCAAGTGATAAACAAATAAAAAAGCCACAATAGCCTTTGGATGATAAACCTGAAGTAATGACTTTTAAATTATATTGCTTTGTGGCTTATTATCATTTACTTTCTAGTAATAAAAAATCATCAAAAACAATAAGCTGCAAATTCTTCTAATAATCTATGTCAAATTTCTGCTTATGAACAAAGTACATTATTTTGTCACGAAATTTGTAACACCCAAAAGGAAGCGTCGGAGACCTTATAAAGTATTTACATATATGTATAAACGATCTGTATGTTAAGCTGAGTCGATTTAGCCATGTCCGTTTCTCCGTCCGTCTGTCTGTCCGTCTGTCACTCCATCTAACGGTCCATCTGTATGTATATATACTACAACTAGTTCCTCAGTTTTTAAGATATCCTTTTGAAATTTTGTAAATGTCTCTTCAAGAAGCTGCTCATTCGTCGGAACTGCCGATATCGGACCACTATAATAGCCGCCATACAAACTGAACGATCGGAATCATGTATGGAAAGCTTTCACATTTGATTGACAAAATCTCTGAAAAAATTGTTCAGATTGGATTGCTACAGCATATAGCTTCCATACAAACTGGACACATAGTTGCTAAAAGAAATGCACCTCTAAAGGATACATCAAAAAGAAGGTGACATCAAGAGCTCCTTATTTATCTGAAACGACGATATCGGACAATCATAGCATATAGCCATCATACAAACTGTACTGTAGAATTTTTTTCATTTGACGAAGTATATTCAAGAAATTTGGCAAACACTATAATCCAAAGCATCGCTATAATCTCAATGCCATTCAAACTAATCAACAAAATAGGAATCAAAATATTTTTACACTTTTTCATGTTGGAAAAATGCAGCAGTGAAGGGTATTATCTTCAGTGCAGCTGGAATGATCGTTGTTTGTTGTTAGTAAATATAGTTCATGTTTTTACACCGTCGATTTTTTCTCCTTTGCCTAGATTGCTCTTCAGTTAGTTACAGTCCATTGTTTGTTATCGTCATCGAGCTACCATGTTTCGTTACCCATACACACCCAAATGCGAAAAAAAACAAACCACAGACGATACTATGTACTACATAATATACATAAGCGTACATAAGTACATATGTATATGTAAAAGAGGTTTGTGTTTGTAAGTATGTTTATGTCACTAATTCATGCAGCCCAATGTCAATGGCATCTGTGAAATAATAACAACAACCATAATAGTGTGCGCAAATCCACTTTCAACTGGGAGGTTGCATCTTCAACGGTAATTTCAGTTGTTTTTGTTTTTACAGTATTTTTCATAAATTTTTGTTATTTACTGAGTTGATTGTTTTTTGTTGGTAGGGTCAAGTGTTGGAGTCCTAACCGTTCTCACTTCAGTTTATTAATTTTTTTCTTTTTCAAGCAAGTGAAAATAGGTATTCATGCTCCTCCACTCTTTGCGAGATTATCTTGTTATGCAATATTTGTAAATATGTCTGTCTGTAAAAGCATGAGCACGTAAGTACCGACGTGGTTTGTTATTTACTGAATGCCCACTTCACAGCTTCACAGTTTGTCAGTGTGTGGCATAGTTGAATGACTGGTTGTCAGTGCTTCTTCAAATTACTTATGTACATATGTATGCGCCAATGAGTAGCTCCCTATTCGCTTGTCAACATTACTGTTTTTTTACTGCTTCTGCCGGTTATGTGCATAGCAGATGTGTTTAATTTTTCTCCATACGCAATTTGTCCTTTCCTTCATATAAATATATTATATATATATTGAATAACATTACTAAATAAGTGCAAAATAAATGTTGTATGGAAAAAAATAATATTTGTCCTTTTATTAAGTCCTTATGTATATTACAACGAACTGTGTCTTGGATATTTCTTTACAATAATTTATTCTCCTCTTCAGTGAATGCTTAAAAATTACCTGATTGTGATATACGAGTATGCTTCAAGTAAGCAAGATAAATGATCTGGCTCATCACAAATTCAAGCTGACATTCACATATGAACATTAGTGTTCGTTTGAGCTTATGCAGCAGCATCTTCCTGCCACACAAAAGACTTAAGAAACGAACTTGCTGAGAGATGACCACGGATCAACAGGTTTCAAATGGATTTACGGTAATTTTACCAAGCAATCTCAAACACATCATACGTTTGCATGTTTTGGCCTTTGCGTGTCTAAGTTGATTTCATTTAAGCTTTAAGCCTCACGCCGTTTTTCCGGTGTCAATTTAGTGATGGAAGTATTTGCAGTCAAAAAAATGTGTTTAACTAATACAAAATATTATTGCTAAATCTAAATTATAGAATGTTTTCTACTTTTTGGTTTTTCTTAATTGACATCAGTTTCAGTTTCCATGAAATTAAAAAGTTTAAAAGGAAGTTTGACTGTCATTGAATAAGGAAACTTTATTTATTCATCTTTGTAATAAGATATGCCTGAAATGGAAGATAAGTCTATAAATAAAGCTAACAATAATCCACTTTGTTCCTTCCTCTCGGTAGGCAAGGGCGGCCATTAAGACATTGCCACGGAGTATATTTGTAAGCAAAATATATCTTTCCTCTGTCCTCTGTCCTCTGTCCTCTATTTTCTTTTTTCCATTTTTTTAGTCGAAATTGGCTCTCATAGTTCGTTCATAAGGAGTGAAATTTCTTTACTTTTAAAATTAATATTGAAATAATTCATTTAATCGGTATGGGAAATTAGCGTTTCCATAAACTTTTCTCTAGGTGTCTTATGTAGCAATCGTCCTTTTTCGCTTGTTTACCATTGTAAATTCACACAATGTTGGTGATTTAAGTATTCCTAATAATAGGCTTTAATTTAAAGTAAAGTCATCAACTTTTGTTTGATGAAAATTATGGGAATGAATATGAATCCTTTTTAAAAATATTTGGGAAGTTATAAAATGAAATGTTGTCGTGCGAGGGCAGTAACATAATTGCAAAGAAAAATATATATGAAGAAATATTTGATATAATTACAGCTAGATATAAACTATATGAGCTCTTCTGATTACATTAAACTGGCAATGTATGTAAATCCCACTTGATTGTTAACTTATTTATAAGCTTTTATTTCTAATATTTGAGCGGTAAAAAATACTACTATTGTAACTACATAAGCACTACAAAAGGAATGGGTAATTTTTCAAATACAAAATTTTTGCTTTCTTCGAAGATCTAACTAAGAAAAACAAGAAGAAAGGGTAGATTACGAACGTATTTTTATGTTTTAATATCTTACAAACGTAATCAGCAGTGAGGTTTACACTAAGCTTAATTTCTAAATTCTAAGGTAAATATATCGATTTGGGGAATACCTTTGAAAAAATTAGAAAATATATTTCAATAGTAAGAAAAAAGTAAAGTTTTGCTGTATAATGTTATCTCTAGTTGCAGACCACGTAAACTGTTAATCAGAGAGATGTCCGATGGGATTTCCAAACAGTGGATATGATTTCTTTAAAAAATCACTCTAATAGATAAGAAAATTCAAATGTTTTTTATTTAGTGCAAAGGTTTATTGCTAAAGACCATAACTCTAACCTAACCCCACAGGAAGTAGTCTAATGGTGTTAAGTCTCGATTTCTTGGAGCCCACATAATATTGGGGTCTTTAGCAACACTTGCCTGAACGGCAGCTATATTTTCATTACTTGGAGTGGTTGAACGATTATTTTTATAATAAAACTCAATAATTTTTAAATTCTATTCTTAGGTTGATCTTTTCATAATGAAATTGTAAATACATTCTCAAACAATATTGCTATTGAGGAATCTATTTATTACATTTACTACAGAATGAGTTTGATTATCAACGGCTGTAATCCATTATTATAGTTATTTTACATGATGATAAACTCAAAAAAAATTTAAAATATTGTGTATGCAAATATACAGCCTTAAAGCTTTGCCGAAGTCTCAAATTAGATAATTCGCCCTTGTATTGATGTGGTCTCATTTTAAGTGCAGTGCTCTAAAGTCAGTCCACTTATGGACTAATTTTACAAAGTCCTTAACGAGCAAGAAGGACACTTCAACTTATCATAAAAATGCTGTATAAATTCAATTATTCGAAACAAAAATTTCTGTTGAATTCCACAGGGTTCCTTCGCTAAGTTCAAACTCAATTTTTGGTGTAAATCATTTTCTGAAAAATTTAATCTTCCAGCAATCTTTCTAGTTGTTACTTAACCTATTGACTACCATATTTCAACCACATTGGCTTCATTTTTGTTGAGACAAAATAAAGACAACTTTTCTAAAAATAATTTTCCAGATAAACTTTAAAGCAAAAATCGAATAGGATAAGGTGAACCATATTTGAGGAAACAGTCACAAAAAGGTTGGCATATTACTACTTTGAAAAAAAAGAGAAACTAGTTAAATTTGCTTCACTTTCATAAATTAATTTGAAAGAAATCCAATAACTCTGAAAATTAAAATCAGCAAAGCACTTTAAAACTGATTTTCACAAATTTTCTTAAAACGCACGAACTAAACTAGAATTATCTGCAGGTAAAAAGTATGCAGAAAAGGCTTGCTGTACTCACCAAACTCATTTTGCTGTATTCCAATTGAACAATGAAATAGTTATCCTTAACGCGGGACAAAAAGTATCCTTTGAAGAACTGTTTTACTCAGTTTATATAAATTTTTTTACCACAAGTTTTCTAGCAATTCTTTCTTTCTCGTTGCTTAAACAAGAAATATGAAGTTTTATTTGAGTTCTTTATACATTTTTTATTTCTGAATAAAAATAAAATTCACACCAATTTAAATATTTAACACAAATTCTAACCAAAACAAATAATTTCCTTCTGCAGATATTTATTTTATTATTTTCTAATTTGCAAATTGTTTTGATGTATAATTAAATCTTTTTCATACATAACTTTCTCATAAAAACAAACAAGTTCAATATTTTATTTAGACAATCTATGCAACTAACAGTTCAACCACGACCGTAACAGTATTGTTAACACTTTCCCACATACATATGTAAAAGTTAATTGGCACAATTTTACTGGTATTTTTTTGTCAGTTTGTTTTTTAAAAATATTTTGAGCTGAGTGCATCCGATGAATAAAGCTGAGAATATTTAGTACTTTAGCTTTAAGGTCACTGAATAAGTTTCAACAAAAACACGCCGAAGACTCATTACACCGAAAGAGATGTCTTGACCAAATGAATACCCGCTGCAAATTAACTGGGTGTTGACAAGCGCATCCATGAAAGCACACACGATAACCGCCAAACAGCCGCAAGCGCTTTGCAACGGCTATGCTGCAGCGGCGCAGCTGTTTAAGGTTTGCAAGCAGCGTGAAAGAAGTGAGCGAGCAACCAGCAACATTGTGAAATAAATGCTGCAAGAGCATGAGTAGAAGCAACAAATGGTGCAAAGCTTCGTTAAAATGTTGCTGAGGCAAATGCTGCTGACACAAATGTTTCTAAAGCAAATATCTCTGAAACAATGGTGCGAGAGAGAATGTTGCTGTATGCGAAGAGAAAACAAACAGAGAAACACATTTCAAACATGGTCAGCTACAATAAATGAAAAGTCAACCGCTTACTTAAATCAAATCTGTTACTAATCTCAACAAAGCAGGCTTAGCTTGTGACGCCTTGTTTACTGGTTGCAGACATTATCTGCGGAAATATTTCCTTATGCGCTTTTTTTGAAGATGCTTATTGATGCGTGCACTAAAACCAGATGCAAATACAAATATCCAAATGAAAGCCACAATTAAAGAAAATATATCTATCACTTTTAAGTATTTTCTTTTAACGCCTGTAATAAAAAAATAATACTCATGGAAATATGTCTTTACTAAATATAATAAAAGTTGACACGACATTGAGGGAGTATTCAAAAATATAGCGGGAGCGGTCATTAATTCTCTGAATCGAAAATTATTATTCTTTTCTCTGCGAATGGAGCTGTCTTGGCTTAGTGGGGCGATGCGCATGCTCTACGAAAAGGCAATAGAGTCATACAAACAGTGGGGTATGTCTCCTTTACTCTGAATGATAGTGATAAATGGCCTGCTTAAAGAACTACAGGCACGAGGCTAACAGATAAAAACCTATGCATGGTTTAGAGAAATTCCGCGATATCGTTTAAAACTTTCACAAGGATACTTCAATGTGATATCTAATAAAAATAAAACTGAGCTGAAACGGTGTTGCTAGAAAAGAGACTCAGCGAGATTTTTCACGGATGTGTCTAAGCTCAAGGAAAGGTTGGTGAAGGAATTTTATGCAAAGAGATCTCAAAGAACCCTTGATTCAGACCGCCAATCCACTTTAGTATCTTTTAAGCAGAAGTGGCAGCAGATATACTTAAACGAAGTGCGGCTCTCTGTTGCGATATGGTACTCTCCTCGATTCTAGTGAATTGGATCTATTAGAAATCAGCTAGCGCAATACATTTGTTCAAGGTGCTTTTCATAAATCTTACCGTTATTTCGATACATACTTTAGAGTTAACGGCATCACAATGGAAAAGTGTCTATAGCGGTCCA
Source organism: Bactrocera correcta (assembly GCA_027475135.1). NCBI lineage: Eukaryota > Metazoa > Arthropoda > Insecta > Diptera > Tephritidae > Bactrocera > Bactrocera correcta. The sequence goes on from CM050323.1 coordinate 121,234,445, forward strand.
AGTGGAATTATTCGTAATCTCACGAATATAAGTCTAATTCTTAACCTACACAAAGTGTCTATATAAAGAGCTAGATAATGCTTAAGGGAGGGATAAGATTTTCATGGTGAAAAATTGACGTTTTTGCGAATTTATTTCTTAAATATGGATTGTGTAATTTTACTCGGACACCTTTAGTGCTTGAAAATCGCGCTGGCAGCGCTGCATCGACGCAGAAGGAGCTTACTAAAACATAAGAAGCTAGTTTGGATAAAAAAGGGCATGCAGACAAGAAATTAAAACCGAATACACATGTCAAAAGGTCATCCACTGCAACAGCACGTCATCATGCACAACCATCCTTACAATCATCAACGGAAACTCCACAAGTTTTTACATGGGTAAATGCTTACTTGTCTCGTCTAACTTCATAAGTTGTTGTTGTGCTTTTGTAGCATATGGCACGTTGAGAGGTGATGGACCTGCTGAAGGAACGTGATAAAAACGGCACATTACCGGTGCAATGGCTTTTCGAATTTACGTGTTGTTTTGTACACATCCATGTTGGGTATTTTAATGAATGGAGGAAAGTGTAAATACGAGTATTGCGTAGAAGATTATCCATTTTTTCACTTAACGGACACTTAACACTGACTATGAAAAGAAAGACGTAGCTGCGATAACGGTATTCTATTGAATTATGTCTTCCTTTATAACGTACACTCTTTAAAACTTAGATGGTGCATACTCTAAGCTTGTGGGAACACTCTTCAGAGTTTTAAGCGAAAATTTTGCTTAGGGTGATCGGTTTCGAGGCTCCCTTCCTTTTTAAAGAAAAAACATACAATCATTAAATATAGTAGGGAATATTAATTTTTTTCTAAAGAAAATCCTTTGGCATTTGGCCACGGCTAGTTCTCAGATCCAATTCTCGATGACTCGTTCGAACATTTCGACTGTTCACCAGCGTCACGCCACAAAAATGCGCCACTGAGCGTATTTGCGCCATCTTTAATTTTTGACAGAATGATTCGACTCGGTGTGGAGCGGCATAAGAAGTGAGTTGTTGAAGAGAAGTCGTAGAGCAACAACCATCGAAGACGGCTCGACTGTTTTAAAATTACATTAATTTATGATTGTATTTCTTAATAAATTGTCTCTTTTTAAATAAATTTATTTTGGTTATCATAAACATATCGCTTGTATCGTGTCAACATTCAAAAGGAATCGTATCATTGCGCTTAAATGAAGCGATGACACTAGTGAATGACATTCGTGGTTTTTTGTTCCAAGGCCTGAATCGAAGCGGACTTTTGACTTTACATATCTCTACAGGAAAAAGTCTAACGGTGTGATATCATACGACCTTGGTGGCCTAACAACCGACCCAAAACGCGAAATTATCTGTTTACCGGGGTGTTCTCTCAATAAATCCATTGATTGATGCAATGTGGGAAGTGACGCTGTCTTGCTGAAAAGAAATGCCGCCGAGATCACATTATAGACCGATGATGCCATCAGTCTAGTAAGCACACCAAACTACTTAGGTTACTCAACTGTCAAATGCAACAATTATGCAATTTGGCTTGTTTACGTACCCATTAAGCCAGTAATGGGCCTCATCGCTAAACAAACTTTGGCTCGAGAACGTCGGAAGCGTGGAACTTTTCGAGAGCCCATAGAGCGAAAAGATGACTCTTGAGAAGTTCGACCGGCTTCAGTGCTTGCGCCAAGTCGTTCCATACATCATTCAAAGATACTGCTTACGGCATCGAATCGACTATCCATGGTCTTCGTATACACTCTTAGCAACGATTGATGTGTTCTCTTCCCCACGAGCTGCACTTGGTCTATTCGGTTAAATGCTATCAAATAATGAATGTTCGGTCTTAAAATGAGTGATGGTGTTGCGAATATTACGTTCAGTAGGCCGATTATGTTGACCATAAGTTGAGCGAAGCGCCCGAAATACATTCTTTACAGAACATGAATTTTCATAACAAAGTTGAACAATTTATAAATTTTGTTCAGGCGTATGTCCTTCCATGAAGAAATACCGTGCAATACTGAACAAAAATAATATGACAAGACTCACGCTTGATGTTATTGAAACAAGTACCACAGTCAGCTAAAACTATCTTACACATTAAAACTATTTTACACGTTACATAACTGAATTTATGGCACTGAATAAAATAAGTTTTTCAATATGGTATTTAGTTCTATTGCAAAACCAAAAATTAGGAATCAATACTTTCTTGGACAGCTGTGCGTATGCACCTAGGTCTTTCATAAGCTGATTTGCTTATTATACGGATAGACATAAATGGTTTTTGATGAATTTTTGTAACAAACAATTTGAGGTGAATCAGAGGTGTGTTGAAATTTCAAAATAATAGCGTTACAAGTATAAAAAATTAGAAAAATGTTATTTTTATTGACAGCAGGCATGACAAATGGTTAGATGACTATTTAATGCAACGAACATGTGTAACTAAATACCTGTGCTCAATGAACATATGTAGATGTTTGCTAAAATCAATAGACAAGCTAATTCACAGTCGTAATAGAAATAGTTACGGGTTAGCAGAGAAGTACTAAGACGAACTAGAGAATATCATCTATTAAGAAATTTTTATTTATCAGCTATGATTTCATTACCATTAAAAAAACTATTCTAAAATTTCTTTTAAGATTACATAGCGTTATATATATTCTTCTTTATTGGGGTAGACACCGCTTACGCGATTACGCCGAGTAAACAACCGCGCGTCAGTCGTTTCTTCTTTTCGCTACGTGGCGTCAATTGGATATTCCAAGCGAAGTCAGGTCCTTCTCCACTTGGTCGTAATCAAAAAGGGGGTCTCTCATCCGAGGCTATTGTGAAGTCGTGAGCTGCTTGAGTCATATGTAAAAGAATAGTTTCTGGCCACTCCCAAGTGAATGGCGATCAGAGAACTTTCCTCACTTGCGTGAACTTCTATACATGACACCATCCCCCATTATACATATATATTATATATATATTAAATATATAGGGTAATAAAAAAATTGACTGACAAAAATGTAACAACTACAATCAAAAATATCACAAGAATAGAGAGAAAAATGATTTAACTTCTTCACTCTGGTCTCCATAACAAATAATTATGTATATACTATGTACCCTTTTGGAAAAAACAAAGAAAAAATTATGGTGATCTGAGTGCAACTGAAGGATATAATCTCAATACTTACACAAACGGTATTTGGCGGTCACGGAATAAAATCACACTCAACCTCCTTCTATTGAACTACTTCAAAGCTATTACCTCCATTTAAAAATTACTAGTAGTAATAAATAAAATATAATAAAAAAGTAATAAATAAAAATTGGCATGTTTATGATATGTTATTTTCCAGCTTATTTTCATTCAACTCAGTCGTTGCCCTATGTTTCAACCAGTCGTTATAAGAAAAAAATAAACCACAGACGATACTATGTACTGTATAATATACGTAAGCGTGCATAAGGATATATGTATATGTAAAAGAGGTTTGTGTTTGTAAGCATGTATATGCCACCAATTGATGCAACCCAATGTCAATGGCATCTGTGAAATAATAACAACAACCATAATAGTGTGCGCAAATCCACTTTCAACTGGGAGGTTGCATCTTCAACGGTAATTTCAGTTGTTTTTGTTTTTACAGTATTTTTCATAAATTTTTGTTGTTTTACTGAGTTGATTGTTTTTTGTTGGTAGGGTCAAGTGTTGGAGTCCTAACCGATCTCACTTCATTTTATTAATTTTTTTCTTTTTCAGGCTTTTCGCAAGTGAAAATAGGTATTCATGCTCCTCCACTCTTTGCGAGATTATCTTGTTATGCAATATTTGTAAATATGTCTGTCTGTAAAAGCATGAGCACGTTAGTACCGACATGTTTTGTTATTGACTGTTTGTCCACCGCACAGTTTCACAGTTTGTCAGTGTGTGTTGAATGACTAGTTGTCAGTGCTTCTTCAAATTAACTTTTATACATATGTGTACCCAAATGAACCACCTTTTCGCTTGTCAACATTACTGTAATTTTTACAGCTTCTGCCGGTTATGTGCATTGCAGATGTGTTTAATTTTTCTCCTTATGCAATTTGTCCTTTCCTGCATACAAATATATAATATATATATTGAATAACATTACTAAATAAGTGCAAAATAAATGCTGTAAGGAAAAAAATTAATATTTGACCTTTTATTAAGTCTTTATGTACATTACAACGAACTGTGTCTTGGATATTTCTTTACAATAATTTATTTTCCTCTTCATTGAATGCTTAAAAATTACCTGATTGTGATATACGAGAATGCTTCAATTAAGCAAGATAAATGATTTGGCTCATCAAAAATTAAAGCTGACATTCACATATGAACATTACTGTTCGTTTGAACTTATGCAGAAGCATCTTCTTGCCACACAAAAGACTTAAGAAACGAACTTGCTGAGAGATGACCACAGATCAACAGGCTTCAAATGGATTTAGGGTAATTTTACTAAGCAAACCCAAACACATCACACGTTTGCATGTTTTGGCCTTTGCATGTCTAAGTTCATTTCACTTAAGCTTTAAGCCTTACGACATTTTTCCGGTATAATTTTAATTATGGAAGTATTATACTTGTCAAGCGGTCAAAAAAAAAAATGTGTTTTATTAATACAAAATGTTATTGCTAAATCTAAATTATAGAATGTTTTCTACTTTTTGGTTTTTCCTAATTGACATGGGAAGGAAGTTTGCCATTGAATAAGGAAACTTTATTCATCTTTGTAATAAGATATGCCAGAAATCGAAGATAAGTCTATAAATAAAGTTAACAATAATCTATTTGTACCTTTCTCTCGGTAGGCAAGGGCGGCCATTAAGACATGCCACGAAGTGTATTTGTAAGCAAAATTTATCTTTCCTCTGTCCTCTATTTCCTTTCTTCGATTTTTTTTGGTGGAGATTGGCTCTCATAGTTCGTTCATAAGGAGTGTTTTTTTTTTTTTTACTTCTACTTTATTTTTTACTAATAAATAGGCAAAAATTTAAAAATATGGTCAATATTTATAGCTATTATTTTAAGCAACTGAAATAATTCATTTAACCGGTATGGGAAATTAGCGTTTCCATAAGCTTTTCTCCAGGTGTCTTTTGTAGTAATCGCCCTTTTCCTTTTGTTTACCAATGTAAATTCACACAATTTTGGTGATTTTGAGTATTCCTAGTAATAGCGTTCAGTTTAAAGTGAAGTAATTAATTTTTGTTTGATGAAGATTATGGTAATGAATATGAATCCTTTTTAAAAATATTTGGGAAGTTAGTAAATAAAATGTTGCCGTGCGAAAGCGGTAACATAATTGTGAAGAAAAATATTTATGAAAAAATATTTGATATAATTACAGCTAGATATAAACTATATGAGCTCTTCTGATTACATTAAATTGGCAATGTATGGAAAGCGCAAATGATTGTTAACTTATGCATATATAAAGAAATTATATCTTATATTTGAGCTGTAAAAATACTATCATAGTAACTACATATGCACGAGCAATCACTACAAGGAGAATGGGCAATTTTTCAAATACAAAATTTTTACTTTCTTCGAAGACCAAACTAAGAAAAATAAGAGGAAAGGGTAGATTATGAACATATTTTTATGTTTTATATTTTTATAACTTACAAACGTAATCAGCAGTGAGGTTTACATTAAGCTTAATTTCTAAATTCAAGGGAAAATATATCGATTTGGTGAATGACTTCGAAAAAATTAGAAAATATATTTCAACTTATGATTCAACCTGTCGAAGAAAATGAGTTTGGTTCGATACGAAAAAAAAATAAAGTTTTGTTGTATAATGTTATCTCTAGTTGGAGACCACGTAAACTGTTATAGGGAAATTAATCAGAGAGATGGCCAAATATATTTATTATTTATTATTATGGATTTCCAAAAAGTGGATATGATTTTTTTAAAAAAACACTCTAATAGATAAGGAAATTAAAATGTTTTTTATTTAATGCAAAGGTTTATTGGTAAAGACCATAACTCCAACCTAACCCCACAGCAAGTAGTCTAATGGTGTTAAGTCCCGATTTCTTGGAGGCCACACAATATTGGGGTCTTTAGCAACACTTGCCTAAACGGCAGCTATATTTTCATTACTTGGAGTGGTGGAACGATTATTTTTATGATAATACTCAATAATTTTTAAATTTTATTCTTAGGTTTATTTTTTCATAATGAAATTGTAAATACATTCTCAAACAGTATTGCTATTGAGGAATCTATTTATAACATTTACTATAGAATGAGTTTGATTATCAACGGCTGTAATCCATTATTATAGTTATTTTACATGATGATAAACTCAAAAAAAAATTAAAATATTGTGTATGCAAATATACAGAGTTAAAGCTTCGCCGAAGTCTTGGTCTCATTTTAATTGCAGTGCTCTAAAGTCAGTTTAGTCGACGATTAGTCCACTTATGGACTAATTTCTCTTATCATAAAAATGCTGTATAAATTCAATTATTCGACACAAAAATTTCTGTTGAATTCCATAGGGTCGTTCGCTAAGTTCAAACTCAATTTTTGGTGTAAATCATTTTCTGAAAAACTTAATCTTCCAGCAATCTTTTTAGTTGTTACTTAACCTGACTTCCTTATTTCAACCACATTGGCTTCATTTTTGTTGAGAAAAAATTAAGACAACTTTTTCAAAAATAATTTCCGAGATAAACTTTAAAGCAAAAATCGAATAGAAAAAAAGGTGAATCACAATTAAGGAAACATTCACAAAAACGTTGGCACATTACTACTTTGAAAAAAAATTAGTCAAAGTTAAATTTGCTTCACTTTCATAAATTAATTTGAAAGAAATTCAATAACTCTGAAAATTAAAGCAAACAGCGAGCACTTTAAAACTGATTTTCACAAATTTTCGAAAAAACGCACGAACTAAACTAGAATTATCTGCAGGTAAAAAGTATGCAGAAAAGACTAGCTGTACTCACCAAGCTCATTTTGCTGTATTCCAGTTGAACAATGAAATAGTTATCCATAACGCGGGACAAAAAGTATCCTTTTTTTATTCAGTGAAGTTTTATTTGAGTCCTTTTTACATATTTTATTTCTGATTAAAAATAAAATTCACACCAATTTAAATATTTAACACAAATTCTAATCAAAACAAATAATTCCCTTCCGCTGCTATTTATTTTATTTTTTTTTTTTTAATTTGCAATGTGTTTTGATATATAATTAACACTTTTTCAAACATACCTTTCTCATAAAAACAAACAAGTTCAGTATTTTATTTAGACAATCTATGCAACTAACAGTTCAACCCCGACCATGACAGTATTGTTAACACTTTCTCACATACATATGTATGTAAGAGTTAATTCGCACAATTTTAACAGTATTTTTTTGTCGGTTTGTTTTTAAAAAATATTTTGAGCTGAGTGTATCCGATGGGTTAAGCTGAGAATATTTAGTACTTTAGCTTCAAGGTCACAAAATAAGTTTCAACAAGAACACGCCGAAGACTCATTACACCAAAAGAGACGTCTTGACCATATGAATACCCGCTGCAAATTAAATGGGAGTTGACAAGCGCATCCATGAAAGCACACACGATAACCGCCAAACAGCCGCAAGCGCTCTACAGAGGCTATGCTGCAGCGACGCAGCAGTCCAAGGTTTGCAGGCAACACGAAAGAGTTGAGCGATCGACCAACAACATTGTGAAGCAATTGTTGCAAGAGCATGAGTAGAAGCAACAAATGGTGCAAAGCTTGGTTAAAATGTTGCTAAGACAAATGCTGCTGACACAAATGTTTCTGGAACAAATATCTCTGAAACAAATGGTGAAACAAGCAAACGATGCCAGAGAGAATGTTGCTGTATACGAAGAGGAAACGAACAGAGAAACACATTTCAGACATGGTCAGCTACAATAAATGAAAAGTCAAGCGCTTAGTTAAATCAAATCCATTATTAATCTCAACAAAGCAGGCTTAACTTGTAACGCCTTGATTGATGGTAGTACACATTGTCTGCAGAAATATTTCCTTATGCGCTTTTTTTGAAGATGCTCATTGATGCGTGCACTAAAACCAGATGCAAATACAAATATTCAAATGAAAGCCACATTAAAAGAAAATATGTATATCTATCACTTTTATATATTTTCTCTTAACGCCTATAATAAAAAATAATACTCATGAAAATATGTCTTTACTAAATAAAAGTTGACACGACATTGAGGAGGTATTCAAAAATATAGCGAGAGCGGTCATTAATTCTCTGAACCGAAAATCACATATTCTTTTCTCTGCGAACAGAACTGTCTTGGCTTAGTGGGGTGGTGCGGTTGCTCTACGAAAAGGCAATAGAGTCACACAAATAGAGGGGTCTGTCTCCTTTACTCTGAATGATAGTGATAAATGGGTCTACTTAAAGAACTACAGGCACGAGGCTAACAGGTAAAAGCATGGTTTAGGGAAATTCCGCGATATCGTTTAAAACTTTCACAAGGATACTTCAATGTGATATCTAATAAAAATAAAACTGAGCTGAAACGGTGTTGCTAGAAAAGAGACTCAGCGAGATTTTTCACGGATGTATCTAAGCTCAAGGAAAGGTTGGTGAAGGAATTTTATGCAAAGAGATCTCAAAGAACCCTTGATTCAGACTGCTAGTCTACTTTAGTATCTTTCAGGCAGAAGTGGCAGCAGATATACTTAAACGAAGTGCGGCTCTTTTAGGGAGGAGGGGACTAAGATTGAAGCATCTCGGTTGCAATATGGTACTCTCTTCGATTCTAGTGAATTGGATCTATTAGATATCAGCCAGCGCAATACATTTGTTCAAGGTGCTTTTCATAAATCTTACCGTTATTTCGATACATACTTTAGAGTTTAAAGCATCATAATGGAAAAGTGTCTGTAGCGGTCCAAGTGGGATTATTCGTGATCTCACGAATATAAGCCTAATTTTTAACCTACACAAAGTGGCTATATAAAGAGCTAGATAATGCTTAAGGGAGGGGTAAGATTTTCATGGTAAAAAATTGACGGTTTTGCGAATTTATTCTTAAATATGGATTGAGTAATTTTTCTCGAACACCTTCAGTGCTTGAAAATCGCGCTGGCAGCGCTGCATCGACGCAGAAGGAGCATACTAAAACATAAGGAGCTAATTTAGATAAAAACGGGCATGCAGACAAGAAATTAAAACCGAATACAAATGTCGAAAGGTCATCCACGGTAATAGCACATCGTCGTGCACAACCTGCCTCACAATCATCAACGAAAACTACACTCAAGTTTTTACATGGGTAAATGTGTGCTTACTTGTTTCGTCTAACTTCATAAGTTGTTGTTGTGGCATATGGCACGTTGAGAGGTGATGGACCTGCTGAAGAAACGTGATAAAAACGGCACATTACCGGTGCAATGGCTTTTCGAATTTACGTGTTGTTTTGTACACACCCGTCTGTAAGTACGTGTTGGGTATTTTAATGAATGGAGTGTTAATATTGCGCAGAGAATTGCCGATTTCTTCACTTAACGAACCCTTAACACCGACTATGAAAAAGAAGACGTAGCTGCAATAACGGTATTCTGTTGAATTATGTCTACAATCCAATTCTCGATGACTCATTCGAACATTTCGACGAAATGAGTTGTTGAAGAGAAGTCGTAAAGCAACAACCATCGAAGACGGGTCGACTGTTGTAAAATTTCATTAATTTATGATTGTATTTCTTTATTAATTGTTTCTTTTTAAATAAATTTAATTTGGTTATCATAAACATATCGTTTGTATTGCTCATGTGTATCGTGTCAACATTCAAAAGGAATCGTATCATTGCGCTTAAATGATGCGATGGCACTAGTGAATGACATGCGTGGTTTTGTGCTCCAAGGCCTGAATCGAAGCGGGATTTTTCGCAGGTACTTTCGACTTTACATATCTCTGCAGGAAAAAGCCTAATGGTGTGATATCATTCGATATTCGTGGCCTAATTAAGCTTGTTTACCCATTAAGCCAGTAATGGGCCTCATCGCTGAACAAACTTTGGCTCGAAAACGTCGGAAACGTTTAACTTCTCAAGAGCCCATAGAGCGAAGATATGATGCTTGAGAAGGTCGAGCGGCTTCAGTGCTTGCGCCAAATCGTTCCATACGTCATTCAGAGCTGTTGCGAACGGCATCGAATCGACAATCCATAGTCTTCGTATACACTCTTAGCAACGATTGATATGTTTTCTTCACCGCGTGCTGGACGTGATCTATTCGGTTGTATATTGTATTATCCAATAATAAATACTGGGTCTAGAGGTGGGTGATGGTGCTGCGAATAGTACGCTCAGTAGGCCGAATATGTTGACCGTAAGTTGGGCGAAGCGCCCGAAACAAATTCTTTATGTCTTTCCATGATAAAATGCCGAGCAATACTGAACAAAAATAACATGACAGCTTGACACTATTCACGCTTGATGCTATTGTAAAAAGTACCTCAACCACTTCTGAGCAGTTGGCTAAAACTATTTTACATATTATATAACCTAATTTATGACATTGAATTAAATAAGTTTTTCAATATGGTATTTAGTTCTATAAACCAAAAATTAGGAATTAATGCTTTCTTGGACAGCTGTGCGTATGCACCTAGGTCTTTCATAAGCTGATGATAGACATGAATTTTTTTTGATGAATTTCTGTGAGGTATGTTGAAATTTCAAAATAATAGCGTTGCAAGTATAAAAAATTAGAAAAATGTTATTTTTATTGACAGCAGGTATGACAAATGGTTAAATGGCTATTTAATGCAACGAACATGTGTAACTAAATACCTGTGCTCAATGATCATATGTAGATGTTTGCTAAAATCAATAGACAGGCTTATTCACAGTCGTAATAGAAATAGTAACGGGTTAGCAGAGAAGTATAAAGACGAACTAGGGAATATCATCTATCAATTAAATTTTATTTGTCAGCTATGATTTCATTACCACTAAAAGAAAGTATTCCAAGGATATCGACACTTATAGCACATTTCTGTTACATACCCTTTTAAGGGATTAGGGGTAGTCAGAGGCACGAAATAATGAGAATTTTCAGAAGTTCTTTGTGTCATATCTTGTTATTTTACAAAAATAGTAATATGGCATTATTATAGATTGTGTCGACTTGAAGTCACGAAAATTTCAAAAAAAAAAAAAAAATTAATTTCCAAAGTTACAGTTGCTTGTGTGTTGACCCAGTTTCAAAAAAAAGATGCTTGCGGGGACAACTATAAGTCCTTGGAGATTCATCTAAAAACAATCGGAGAAAAAACATTAGTTTTATAAATATATAAACTCGGGCCTGTTCGAAGGATTTTTTTAATTAATAAAATGGCAGCCTCAGGAAATTTTTTTTTAATTGGTCTTAAAAAATCGAAATTTTTGGCAAACAAAAAATCCTTCAATCAGGCCAGATTTTTATATGTATGTTGTATAAATTTCATTAAAATCTACTGAGTGGTTTTCGAGTTACAGTTGTTACTAGTTCAGAAAATATAGTTTTGAGAAAAACGCGTTTAAGGTTTCACACTAGCGCTTTGAAGTGCCCGAGCTCTCTTCGTTATTTGTCGAATAACTCAAAAACTAATCATCGAATCAACACGAAATTTTCAGAGAATATTTTTAAGATATTACACTTAACGAAAATGCAAAAAAATATATATTTTTTTTTTTAAATTCTAACTAACCTTTCTTATTGCTTTCGGCTTAAAAAACTTCTATGGTTTGGAAGTCATTATTTCCGTTTATCGGTAGCAAATACTGCAAAGTACTTTATGTATAATAATACTTGCATTCAGTTGCTCAAAGTATGTCAAAAAAGTTGGAAGAAATAGAAAATTAAATTAACTTTAAAAATATTTTTTCTATGCTTTGTTCCATAAAATATATATAATTCCTTTTATGTAAATTGCTAAAAGGGATGTTTTGAACCGATTGGGCAATGAACCAATATTATGATACACTTCGGAAAGCTAACGGTATATGTTTTGGATATTCTTAACAAATAACTTGGAACTTCTAGACTCGAAGTTAAATAAATTTTTTCTTAACCTCTGCATTGTTGTGTTGGTGCTTCATTTACATTTTACAGATACAATGTGAAGGTTCTGACTTCTACAATATAAAAAGCACCAGTGTAAATCAGAAGTATTTAAAATTTCCAAAATTTAACTATTTTAGCAATTGTAGATTTTGAATTCATACATAAATCCAGTTTTCGAGTAGATATAAAGCAAGTCTAAAAAGAATGAAGAAGATTGAACTTCATATACAATGCTCTAGATATTGTTGATTTAATTTCGATATCTTCCAATATTTTTTATACATTATTTAACGGCTTCCCAGCACATGTTATTACTATTTATACCTAAAGCAACTTGATTGATTTCCTTAGTTTACCGCATTTCAAATGGTTTTTATTTAATGAGAAGTACTAACGATACAACTAAGTTCTAAATACATATATCATTACTCAAATGGCCTCCACGATTTCTTTCGCAGGAACGAAATCGATGAACCCAATTTTCGAGTACTTTTCCACTAAATCAAATTGTTTATAACTCATAGTGACTAAAACTGTTTTTAATAAAATAAACGATATAAATAAAAAAATAATTTAAAGCTCTATGAAGTCAATAAAATTTGTAAAAAGCGCTAATTTTACTCACACTTATATATTCACATTCGCATGTTTCTTCTTTATTGCTGCATAACAATGACCTTGGTGTGATGCAAACCTCAAGTACGCAAGATTAATGAGGTGTTCGCTCACCAGTTCAAGCTCAATTCACTCCAATGTTAATGCTGAGTTATGCAAGCCCATCTTCAAGAAAACAAAAGACTTCAGAAATGATCTTGGTGACGTTGAAGTTGACTGCAACGCTGCTTTGGAAATAATCTCATACACTTTTATATCGGTTTGTCATAAATTTCTTTAAAAAAAGCTAATACATATTATTTGAATAATGAACTTTTGTTTAAGGTGTTATATGCAGTTAGAAGGCCGAAAAAAAAAAGAATTTTCCTAATATTTTTTTGAGAAAACTTTTAAATTTATTTTTGTATCTTCTAACTGTATTTTAGGACTTACTATTAGTAAAAATATTTATTTGGAAAGGAACTAAAGCTGATATTCGAGAACTTTGGCGGTGACCACTATACCTGTATTTCTGATTTAGATCCTCTGAGAGTTAATAAAAACCAAACACTACTTGAATTGGCTTTAAGTGAGCTATCCATTACAATACATATTCCAAGAATATGTATTTATCAGAATCATGAGCAGTAAAAATTACAAATATGGGGGAACTGAAATGAACTATGTTTATAAATGACATATATTTCCATTGTGTGGCATCTCTTGAAAATTAATTTCTTGCAGAGATCAATGAAATAATTCAATTAATCAGTCTGTGATACTCGTATTAGAGTTTGCATAAGCAAACTTTTTAAACAATCGATTTTGTTTTCCTAATTTCGTCACACAGTTTTCAAACCATTCAACTTACTTCAACAAGAAATTTATAAAATCTTATTTAGAAGCGAGTCGAAAATTTGCGTGATCTGAACCTGATGATCTTCTAAATCCACATAAATCCCATTAGTCCCAGAAATCAAGTATCGTGAGCAAGATGTGATGTAACTCTCGGGAATTCTTCTTTTCCATGAAATATCTCGAATTATATGAAACCGAAAGCATAAACAGAAGCTTGTACATAAATGTAACTAGCGATTATTCAAAATAGGTTTGGCTGATGTGGCAATAATTCCATACCTTTTTGTGATGGCAAAATATAAAGTATTTGGGATACTTGATGTAATTGCAGTGTTAACTAGATCAGATGATAGATGAAGGAAAAACAAAGTGTTGATTTTTTTCAGAAATTGTCAGGATGCAGTCGCATTATTAAATAGGAATACCCAGTTTCATTCATATTTGCTAAGGTTTTTGTGTCATTTTATTTCTGGGGGCTTTCAGATCCATTGCATAACCATAAAGCAGGTCTTACAGCCAATTTTTCAAGTGACAACTCAAATAAAGTCATCTCCTTACAAAGTCAAGCGACAAAACTTGTTTGACGCATCGTTTTCCGTTGCAAGATGTCACCTGCAACGACTCGTCATATCGCACCGCGCCCAAAAATAAACAGGTAAAAACAATTTTTGCATGCAACAGATATTTTTCTAAACTTATATATATTTCTAGTTAACTTTCAGGTAGTAATATAATTATGCAGCGTCACATTTCATTACAAACACTCAACGAAGATATGAACTGAAGATGATCAGCTTTAAAGACCACATAGCCAAGCCCAATTGAAGCGCAATTTCCTATTTCGTTAGCTTAGCGGAAGTCGAGATGTACAGCAATTGTTGATAAAAGAAAAACTAGTGAACAATTGTATTCGATCACGCTTGTGTCATTCCACGCGCGGCAAAACTGAAAAATAAACCGAAAGCAAAAATGGCAAAATGGTCGTTGACGGCAGCAAAACTCACACAACCTGCCACACAAGTGGTAAATACTAGTACTTCAGAGGTCAGTGCTTTGACTTTGTTGCAGTCAAGCAACCGTCTTCTTGCCCTCAGTAGTAGACACTGAAGATGCATAGACAACCGATACTTTTTCTGTTGCAGCGGCTGCTGGTGTTTATATGTTTCTTTAATGCACACAACTGTATACAACTGTGTCCGAAATAATAGCAGTGGCGTAACCAAGAATTCAAATGAAGCAAAAAAATCGTGTAGTTGATTTTTATTATGGGTTATTATTACAATATTTAATTCGCTCACATTCAAGCTGAAAAGAAATGTGACTTCTTTAAAGAATAAGATAAGGTTCGTCTTTAAAAAAAAATAAAAAAGTTTGTAAATGAAAATTTCAGCTGTGATTATAGCAGTATTGAGGATTTTTCATCAAAAATCAATTAATTCATCATAATAATATAAAATAAATCTTAAACAATCAGAATTTCTTGGAATGACCGTTTTTAGATAATACAGCTGCGCATCTCCTAATCATGGAGTCCACCAAACGTTTGCATTTCTAGAGAGGAACGGCCTTCCACGCCTACTTCACAGCACTCCATGATTGCTTCGTACTTGACCTTTACCCAAAGATTTTCAATTGAATTAAGGTCTAGTGACTGAGCCGGACAGCCCGTAGTCTCAACTCCATTTAGAGCAAACCAATGTGGGGTCGTTATATTGTTGATAGATCCATTTCAACGGCATTTCACATCCATGTTTTCTTTAATCCATAATAACGGACCTGTACCATGGTAAGAGAAGCACCCTCGCACATTGATTTTGGCATCTCCATGTTTTACCGTCTGTGAAACATAATTAGGATCAAATGAAGCGTTTGCTGGCCTTCGTGCATACTGTCGGCGTCCTCGGGAAGCAAATAAAACAATTTTTGTTTCATCGGGCTACAATACGTTGCGCCATTTTTCGACTGACTAATGCAGGTGCTCTTCAAGCCACTGCCATTATTTAGAACACAGTTGTGCGTGAGCGCGTTCAGTATTTAACATTTCTATGAATGGAAGAAAGTGCAAACACTTGCAGTAAGTTTTTTATGGTCCTTTGCACGTTGGCCTCGGCGAATATCGCATTCGATGGAACGATGAGCTCTAGCAGATATACGACGACATTGACATAGTTCAGCGAATCAAGAGACAGCAGCTGCGCTGGCTAGGTCATGTCGTCCGAATCGACAAAAACTTCACTCCGTTGGAAAGACCAGGTGGAGAAGGACCTGGCGTCGCTTAGAATTTCCAATTGGCGCCACCTTGCGAAAAGAAGAAACGACTGGCGCGCTGTTGTTAACGCGGCTATAATCACGTAAGCGGTTTCTAGGCCAGTAAAAAAGAAGAAGCTAGAACTTATTGTGTCTATAAGTGAATAGAGGTTTATGACTTTACATAGGCTTTTAGAATAGCATTTCCTAATTTTCTGTGAATCGTTTCTGCAGGAACCTTTAAATAATTTTTTTTCCCGGCTGTGACCATGTTTCCACGGTATTTTGGCTTTTGCCATTTCTTATGGTCTTAAGAACGTCCTGTTCCTGAACTAAATGAATTCTTTTACTGTCGATTTTATTTTTGACGTATAACACTGCTACTTGGCTACGTATTTTACTTACAAAATAAACAATTTTTTGAATACTTGCACAAAGTCATTGACTAATTGCAATAGTGAACATAATTTTCATGCGCAGTACGAGTACAATACAAAACGTATACGCATCATTTCTATGAATATTGGAGTATTTGACGATCAATATACGTATGCTAATTGAAATCGAGAAGACATTAGGTTGATTGGCAGGGTTTTGTATGGTTTCGATTGTTACTAAAATAATTAAGAAGATATCCATTTTATGGTAGAAAATTAAGTAGAGGAAAAATATTTGCATTCCAAATTCAGAAGGTCAGCAGTGTTTGTTGTGTTCATAGATTGGGAGTTTTCATAAGCCCTAGCATCCGACCGTTGTCTCTCGCCAATAAGGGATTTTTCAAAACTCAAAAATTCTATATTTTAAAAATAAATTGTGCTACTTGGATTGAATTCATACAGATAATCAATTGAGAATTCCGGAAACTGATTGGAAACAACGTGATATACTCTCAGCACAAATAGGCAATAAACACACCCCATAAAATAAGTTGGCCAAACTTGAAGTTAAAAAAGTTAAAATGCTTTCTTATAAAAATATAATTTTTAGTTTACATATTTTTGATAAAATAGTAGCATGAACATAAATTTGCTTATTATAGAGAGTAAAAACCTGAAAATAATGTTCATAAATAATTTAGATACATTTCAGCTCTTGTGAAACCTCTAGATTCGCTTGTCATCAGACTTTTCTATATAATATATCTTTTCTTAAGTGTAGCTTTACAATCTACAATTGAAAGGTTACTTAACAAGTCTTGCACGCAGACAAAAATGATATTGGACTACAAACACCCATATTTTTCATATAATGCTATATATGAATTCATCAGATTATACTACTATAGAAAATATCAAAAAAGTGTAAATTAACATATAGAACAAAACTTAACAAATAGGGACATCTAACTACTCAACTCTTATCCAAAAATATGGATGAAATCGAACCATAGCTTTTAAAGTCTCCTTAAACAAAACATCACTTCCTTGTTTTAACAAATATATGATATACAGATATTAATTGCACCAAATATTTATCACTACTTCATAATATTAATATTACAAAATTTTGCTTTCCCTCTAACAATGATGAAGACAGATCATCATTACAATGAATTTATTTTATTCAAAATAGTCTCCTTCTGCTTCAATACTGCCTTTTGCATGGTCTAACAGCATTTCGAACGAGTGTTTTAGCTCGTTGGAGGCCTTTCAATGGCCTCTACGTCTGCATAAAGCATTCATTTCATGAGAAAATGCATTTTTCCGAAAAGAAAGAAGTCGCGCGGTGCCATATCATGTGAATACGGGGAGTGGTTTATGGTTAAAATGTGATTTTTGGTCAAATAATCGGTCACAATGATGTCCTTCGAATGTTGGATTTGAGCAATTTTTGGACGTCAGTCAATTTGTGTGAAAGAAACCGTGCACACTCCTTTCTTAAGACCAAATGTTTGGATAGAATGAGATAAATCGATGTTTTGGAGATGTTCAATTTAATTTCCATGAATTTCAATGATGATTTGTGCTGATTTTTGATCAATTCACGCACAGTTTCGATGGAATTTCCGGTGATCACGGATATTGATTGGCCCACATGTTGATCGTCATTTATGTCCTCACGACCATTTTGAAAACGTTGAATCCACTCCTACACTCTGCTACGGGATAAACAATCATCGCCATAAACTTGTTTCATCGGAGACAACCATTGTGAGTCTGAGCACGACTAAGAGCACTATCACCATACACTCTTACAATTTTAGCGTACGTTTCAGAAGGTGTTTCGCCCAATCTGGCGCAAAATTTTATCGCGACGCGTTGCTCTTGATTTCGTTTTTCCATTTTCGTGACGAGCACTACAAACACACGTCTACTCAACTTGACGCAGCAGGCGAACTAAACAAGCTAGAGTGATGGTACGTATGTATACCAATGGAGAGGGGAGGGATGCCGAAAAAAGAAAAAGGGAATTTCAAGGTCACAGGTTTACCACAAGCGCGGCAGTAAAATCAGTATCATTACTTAATTGTCAAACCTCGTAAAGATAGCATATTACAACGCACCAGTCAACATATAGATGGCGCCACCAGGGGCGCTAGATTCAAAAAGTCCTGTAGCGTCTCTTTAGGCTAGCAGAGTATTCATATAAATGAGTGTCTGTCAATTGTAGTTTTTACATTTTATAATTCAATTAAGATTGATCCTGCAATTCTATTCTAGAATTATTTTAACTAAAAATTAAGACCCATCAACTACCTTTTATTAAAGTGTTATTTGCAAAATTTAAAGATATTTAAATTAGAGGAATTTTTGCGCTCTTAGTTAAGTAACCCAAAGTCTGCAAGTTGACAGTTCAGAAATATGTTGGTAATAACAAACCTGAGCCTCTTATACCTCTTTGGTATAAGTTATTTTAGCACCCACTAGTACAATTAAAGCAGCCAGCTCCAAAATAGCTGTCCTACTTAGTTAAAAAATACTTTTTAAAAATTAAAATTAATCAATTATAGTAAATTACTTTATTAATGTTTTTTTTATATATATTAGAAAAGAATTAATTACATTGAATAAATTAATTATTGACATTACTTTCCAATTCAGTTCCACCCTCGATAATCGCGTCCTTGTCGTGTATTATCGTTCACTTCTAACATCTTACATGATTGCGGCGATTTGAGCAGTTTGTTCCAGTATTTTGGAAAGCCAAAGAATTCTATTTGATGTTCCTAATACGCACTGGCACACTGCGATTTTCCGAACGGTCACCTTAGCAGATAGACATTATGCATTTCAAAGGAGTTAGCGGGTTTTCACACTAACACATTCTACTAAATAGATCGTACGGAAGGCTGAACGGTGAAGCGAAGAGTAGCATTTGAATACAGTGAAAGCTTTATGTCCGTTGGGTGAACAATGGTTACAACATTGGTTAAACTATTAACCTTCTGTAACTTGTTTCAAGTTGCTATAGTGGTAGAGTTGAAACATTGACGCCAGATTGTGCACGGTACTTTTGATACCACCATGAAGAAAATGCTTCGCCTGAGCATTTTTTCCGCTGAAAATATGCAACTGGATGTACGCTGACTACATCTGACTTCTCCTAGGGGAATTCTAGTTTAGAAATAAAAAAAAAATCGATTTTTTTTTATATTTTCAAAGTTTAAATATTCAAGAATATGTGTACAAGAGGATTTTTCAAAATTCAAATTATTTTCGGAGATATAGGCATTTTCCTGACCCGGCATCTAAACTGGTTCAGCCGAAACGCGAAACTTTAAACGCATTTTCCTCAAAACTGACTTTTTCGGAACGATGCCCACGATTTCTCAAGTTCTACTGGACCGATTTACTTGAACTTTTTATAGAGTCTTCTTTATAGGCTTGTCTAAGGTTGAAAATAGCCCCATCCCAAAATTTTTATTTTTTTATTTTTAAAAAATTCGAAATGTCAGAAAAAGTTATCAAAAAAAATTTTTTTCAGACAGTCGCCATTTTGTGAAAAAAAAAAAATGTTTAACTAGGAGGGTTGAAATCATGGGCATGGTCACGTGGAAATCTTTAGAGACCCCCCACTTCGTCAGCTCATAATTTTTGAAATTTTTTACTTTTTTTAGTTTTTAATTTTTTTCTGTACTCTTCAAAAATTAAAAAATAACTAATAAAAAAATGGATGGTAAAAATATTAATTGCCTTTTTTTTACGACACTTTAGAAATTACCTGAAATTTGTGCTTCTAGACTAGAATACCCCCTTAAGAATCTAATCTATGATAAAATTTATCCGATTTCCATTTTGTTTGTTTCCAAACTTTTGCGTATATATGATGAAAATGATTTCTCTGCACAGACATCATTGGGTAATGCAATAGCAAGCGGCTGCCACGTTGCGATTTTCTAAAAAGAACAAAAGTAAAAAAAAAAAAAATTAATAAAAAAGTAATCGAACCAACCCTTTATAATTTCACATTTTGCAAAGTTCAACAGTAGAACAATATTTTTAGTTGTTGGCAAAACATTACGTTTAAGCGTTTTATTGGATTGTAGTTATATTTAGTACCTTTTTTCCTACTTTTATTTTAATATTTCAATATATTCATCCAGGGTGCAATTGACCGATGTAACGGTCCATTTTCTTTACATTGGAAATGAAAATTTTGTCGCAAGCCATCATCAGCACCAGAGGTAGCTATGGTTGCACTTGTTCGGGCATACAAAATGGGTTGTGTTTGCGCCAAAGTCACATAAGTGACCAACCACTCATACACCGACAGGTGAACAAATGAGCGTGAGCACTATGGTGATCGCCACGATTCCAGATAACTGTGTGGCTATAAACACTTTTGATTTCCGCGGTAATTCCTACATTACTCATATTCCATACGAAAGTGAGACAAACGTAAAAAGAAACGTGTAAGGAGGCACTGAGTTTGGGTGCAACCGAACTTTTTATACTCTTGCAATTTCCAGTTATTAAAGTTGGCGAAATTCCTTCAGATGCTGCCTAATCTTTATATTAAGCATTGACTTTAGCATCGACTCGCTGTTATCTACTTTTGTCAATACCACCTTTTATTAACATGCCACATGATAAAAAATTTCCGGCCGTTTCATAAAGTAACTCACACACACCTCACACCTCACCCAATCATACGGAGTAAAGTCATCCGAATGTTTGAAAATCCTGATGTCAGATATATAGGGAACTATGTCAAGTTTTATGCCCAATTTCAGCTATTTTAAGCACAAAGATACACTGTTGTGAGTTAAGTACGCTCCCATTTTCATTGGGTTAACTCACATGTTGGCCGATATATGCGGTATAAGACGATTGGCGTTTTCTATATTAACACAGTATATTTAAATTAGCCTTTTGCGTTCAGTTTGGATTATTCTCATTTAAAGATGATTTTAATATCCTTTCACTTTGCAAGTTGCAAGAATATAAAATGTGCGGTTGTCCCCGAGCTTAGTTCTTCCTTACTAGTTATAGCATAAAAAATATAATAAAGATTTTAGTTTTGATTTTGATCGTAAATTTGAATGCCGACTAAAATATAATAGTTGTCTGATCTAAACAATATGTTCTAAGAGTAAATTGGTCCCCTCGATAATAACCTATGCTAAATTTCGTGCAGATACCCTCTCAAATACAAAAGGTTTGTATACAGGGTCAAAATTTTTGATCAACATTATGTTAATGTACATAAAGACTGATTGACTGGCGGAGATGGATATGGCTGCATCGACTTCATACCATCTCCAGCAGGCTCTTCTAGGTGTTACAAAGTTCGCCGGATACTTAATATACCCTCCTCTGGGTTTAAATAGGTGGTTTGAGATTATGGTATAGTATGTCTAGAGTGCTGAAGGATGAGCTCACTACCTTCAAAATCTAAATATGATATAAAATTTACATACATCAATTTCAATTCGCAGATTTTTATAGATTTTTATAAACCTTAACACGCGTAAATC
Source organism: Bactrocera correcta (assembly GCA_027475135.1). NCBI lineage: Eukaryota > Metazoa > Arthropoda > Insecta > Diptera > Tephritidae > Bactrocera > Bactrocera correcta. Next base: position 121,256,182 of record CM050323.1, read on the forward strand.
AAAAATGTATTCAAATGCAAAATACTTTTGTTCTACATTATTTGAAAGTATAAAAGAAATATTTAATTTTGCCCATAAAAATTTATGTTATGTGCCCAAAATCGCATAACAATACAACCCTATGTCTTCATATATCCAGTGAATTCATCTCCAAATTAGGCGTCGTTTTTGTTATTTTTATAAATTTATACTTTTGTAAAAAAGTTTTTTCCATTATCTAAGCAATAGTAGTATCAAGTTTCAAAACGAAATGAAGTGTGGACAAGTGTGCAAAATTCAAAGTGATTGCCCACAACGTCTAATTTGTCAAAACACCGCAGTGCAGATCGTCTTTTATTCAGCTGTACAACTTTGATCAAAATATCAATGAATAGAAAAATTAACATCATAATTCATAAGCGATAGAAAAATTTATGATGTATAAAGAGAAAAAAAGAAACGCACATTTGGTTATAAGGTCAGTAATGCTCCAGTGTTAGTCTTTTTTCATAGTATTTATGATTTCAGGAATATTATAAACGCAGCTGCCGTCACAGTGTTCAAATCGGCCGGCAATAAATCAGTGAAAAATGATATCGATAAGGTGCTACTGAAATAGCCTTGTGGGAAACTATTTCTCGTTACACGAAAGTTGTTGCTGTCATAATTTTAATGAGCAACATTCAAGTTTCCTTTGACCAATTTTTGATCATAGAAGGGGATTATAATGAGATGAATTTTTGTGACGTAGTTTAAAAATAGGCTAATAAAATTTTAGTAAAACTATTTCTAAAATTCTTTCAGAGAAACTAAAGGAATCAGTTGGCTGCAATTGTTAACTGCTTTATGGAATTATTTCTTTCCAACTTTCACTTTTTTGCGGCCTTAAAAGAGGCTTTGTAATGGACCATTCGAATATAATAGAAATTGAGAATCAAGCGAGTATATTAAAGGTTATAAGTATGTGTTAGAGCTAGACACTTACACCCACGAAATATCATATAATTAAATGCAGTAAATTTAACCGCCTCATAAAAGTTTCCAGTTCCTACAGCGAGTACACATAGGTGGAAACGAGTGCTGATATGTATTACTATTAATCTGTCAATGATGAAAAATCTGCAAAAACTGCAACCTGCTTCTATTTCTTATATTTTTTTCATTATCAATAAATATGGCTAATATTTTACTCTATTGAACTTTTCTCCTTTGTGTGCATTGTTCACCAGTTAATTGCCGTTTATTGCTTGTCTTCATCATTGAGCTTCCATGTTTTAATATCCAAACAATAGCCAAATGCAAAAAAGGTAAAAAAAAGACGAATCTATATACAATGCTATTTACTGTGTAATGAACATATGCATACATAGGCAGACTTTTGTTCGTTGGCTTGTTTATGCCACCAACTAAGACAACCCAATGTCAATGGCATCCGTCGTCTTCAAAGGTAATTTCAGTTATTTTTGTTTTTATTGCATTATTCATCAAATTTTTATTTGCGTCTCGTTGATTGTTTATTGTTTTAAGTGTTGGAGTTTTAACGCATTTCACTTCATTTTATTTGCTCCTTCAATTTGTTTGCAAGTGAAAATTGGTATTCACGCTCCTCCACTCTTTGCGAGATTATCTTATTATGCAATATTTGTAAATATGTCTGTCTGCAAAAGCAGGAGCACGTAAGTACCCACATGTTTTTTATTGGTTGTTTATCCACTTCACAATTACGTCGTTTGTGCAATAGTTGACTGACGGCTTGTCAGTGCATCTCCCAATTACTCAGGTATTCGCATGCGTGTTTATGAAAGAGCGCTTGTCAACATTACTGTATTTTTGCGCCTTCTGTCGGTTATGTACATTGCAGATGTGTTTAACTGCTTCCTTATGCAATTTGACCTTTTCTTCACACATATATAAAATTATATGAACTTGTGTATAGTAAACAACGGACTGTTGATGGTTAAGACGCTAAAGCCTATCTACATTGGTAAATAAGTAAAAAATAAAAGTTATATCTTAAAACTAATTTTGTCCTTGCATTGAGTATTTATAAAAATTACAATGAGCTGTGTGTTGAATATTTTTTCACAATAATTTATTTTCTTCTTTATTTATTGCATACAATTACCTCATTGTGATATGTGCTTCAAATAAGCAAGATAAATTATCAGGTTTCTTACCAGTTCAGGCTTATATTCTCATAAGTACATTATTGTTTGTAGGCTCATGGAAAACATTGTTATGCAAAACAAAAGACTTAAGAAACGAACTTGTTGGAAAATGAGCACACACAATGTTTTCGTTTGTAGATAACCTCGTGTGGGTTTCTAAAATTTTCGCTGAAGGATCACATATTATATTATTTAAATATGGAGAGATATTTCGGCTTCTTTTTGTTTTTGGTTTTAACTTAACCGTCATAACTATAAGGGGAAGTGTGCCAGGCGCTGTTTAAGGCAAACTAAAATTATTCAATTATTTGATAAAAATATATAGATATGGAGCTTATATTATTTTGTTTATACATTGCAACTATTTCAATAAAAGAAGTTAATAAGAATCTGATCTGTACCTTCCTCTCTGTGAGCGAGGGCAGCCATTAATACTTGTTGAGGAGTAAATTTCTATGCTAAATTTCTATTTATTTTTCATTTCTTTTTCAATATTTGTAGTGATCGATCTTGTACATCACTATACAATAGTGTTTCGTACTGACAATCAAAAAATTTAATTTTTTTTTTGGGTACTGAAACTAATTGCATTAAATTAAAAAAAAACTAAAATTGTGAAAAATGTTTATTGTTTTAAGTCATTGAAATAATTCATTTAATCGGTAAAGGAAACTAGTGCTTCTTTCTTTTTTTACCAATTTAAACCCACACAATTTCTATGCTTTTTGTTAGTTGCAGTATTTTTTTTTAATTTGAAGTAAAGCAATTAACTTTTGCTTTTGGAAGACTGTGTGATTGAGCATGAATAATTTTTAGAAATATATGGGAAGCTAATAAGATAAATTTAAGCGTACGAGGTCCATAACATATTTGTGGACAAAAATAATCATTAAAAAATATTTGAATACAATTATAGTTGGGATCTAACTACATAAAGTGACCTTGCTACATGTCGTTTCGCTTTGTGCGTTTTCGAAGTTGCGAGGAAGGATATGACCCAGAACAAATGTTTATTGTCGATGAGTAATTTCGAACGAACAAAACTAACATTATTTTGCAAGTAAAGAGTGACCAGAAAAGAGTTGTTGCACTCACCAAGTTCATTTTATTGTATTCCAATAGAAAAATTTAGTTATCCTTAATGAAGGGCAAAGAGTGTCCTTTGAAGAACAGTTTTATTCAGTTTATGTTTAATTTTTTATTACAAGTTTTTTTGCAATTACTTTTTCGTTGTAAAAATAATATATGCAATTTTGACGTAATTTTTTTATTCTTCTGATTAAAAACGAACTTCACACGAAACTACATAATCAAAACAAATGAAAACCAAAACAACGCATTCCAAAGGCTTATATTTATTTTATTATTTTTTATTTTTTATTTAAACACTCTATGAAATTAACAGTTCAGCCGCAATAATGGCGATAGTATTGTTTACGCTTTACCACACGTGTATAAGACACAATTTTCTAAGTAGTTTTTGTGTCTTTGCTATTTTAAGATTGATTTGCTATTCCAGAGAATAATTTTGAGTTGAGTGCACCCGATGGATATAGCTGAGAAAATACAGTACTTTAGTAACTCATTAGCTTTTAGGTCACCGAGTAAGTTTCAACAAAAACACGCCGAAGACTCATTATACCGAAAGAAACGTCTCGACTAAATGAATTGCCGTTGCAAACTGATGTTGTTGAGCGCATCTCTGAAAACGCACGCGATAACCGCCAAACAGCCGCTTTGCAGAGGCTATGCTGCAGCGACGCAGCAGTCCAGGGTTTGCAAGCAACGTGAAAGAAGTAAGCGAGCGACCAGCAACATTGTGAAATAAATGCTGCAAGAGCATGAGTAGAAGCAACAAATGTTGCAAAGTTTTGGTAAAATGTTACTAAGGCAAATGTTTCTGAAGCAAATGTCCCTGAAGCAAATGTCTCTAAAACAAATGCTGAAACAAGTGTTGAAATGCAAAAGATGCCGGAGAGAATGTTTCTGTATACGAAGAGAAAAGAAGAACAAAAACACATTTCAAACATATGTAATCAGCAACAACAAAAGAAAAGCTTGCTTAAATAATATGTAATCGTAAATGACGTCGCTAAAATCGGTTTAACGGTTGTTTTCTTGTGCTATACTGAACTATGGTTTGTACACCTTTGTGAATTTCATAAAAAAAATATTTAAATTACCAGAAATAGCTTATTACAAGCATTGTTGCGGATTGCGTCTAAAAGTTTTATTTCGATTGATTCTTTAACACATCATTTATATATATACAAACATATGTCTATCTCGATTAGTTTAAGGTGATACATACAACCATTAGGTGCACAAAACTAATATACTCTGCAGCAAAATGTTGCAAGTATAAAAATTTTGGTGTTATATTGTATATGCTACTGAAGGAATGGCAAACAACAGCTCTTTCCTCCTAAATATTATCCGAATATTTACGCAAACAGTAGATGGAGGGCCTTGAAATAAAACCAGAATCAACTATCTTCTATTGGACTACTTTAACACTATTACTTCCTTTTGAAAATTACAAGTAGTAAATAAATAAAAATAAAAATATTTTTGTAAATATTTAATCTAACTTACCTCCATTCAGTTCAATAATTGCCCTATATTCCATCCAGGCGTTATGGGAATATGTACATGCTTATGTACAAATGTATCCCAATTTAGCTTCACCCTACTTAATACAACTTTTTTGAATGAAAATTACAAATTTCGTTGCATTGCGCTTTCAGTCACCTGCTGTATGTCTCACTCCCACAGTCAAGCTGAACCAAGCAAAACCGGTGTACTGTCTATAGTCACGATTTTGTCACTTTGCAAGTGTTCCGTCCAAGTTTACTTATTGCTTTTGGTTTCAAAAATTCCTTATTGGAAGTACAGCAATTTCAAAATCAATCCAGGTAAATTAAATTATTATTTTGGTTATCTTTGTTTATCCCGAGGAATGACTGCAAGGTATGTTGTTTGTGTTAGGACTTGCAATCAGTTAGTCACAGTATATCAGAAATTTTTAGGAAAATAGAAACGAAAATAAACAGCATTTTATTTTTTAATTTAATTCAATTTACATAAATGTGGTAAAGAAATTGGGCAATAAATCAATATTTAAATTTTTACAGGGGCAATTTATTAATTGGCTATAAAATATCAAATTCTAGCAGACTATTATTGAACAATACTCCACAACCAAGTAGCATTGTATTGTACGAGGTATGACAATTAAGTAATGGGACTGATTCCATAAAAACCGTATATTTGAAAATTCTACAACTCTGCCATCCGCTTCAAAGTAGTTCCCTTGGGCAGCTATACAGCGATTCCAGCGCGTTTTCCATGCTTCATAACATATCTGGAACGCTTCGACTGGGATGTCCGCGAGAACCCTCGCTACGGCCGTCTGGATGTCCGTAATCGACTCAAAATGGGTTCCTTTGACCACCGATTTTTTTTAGGAATAAAAAAAAGTCACAGGGTGACATGTTGGGCGAATAAGGCGGCTGTTGCAACATGGCGATCCCTTTACAGGCCAAATATTGAGACACTGAGGGCGGTGTGGCACGGCGCGTTGTCGTGATGAAGGATCCAGTTACGACCGATGTCTGGGAGCACCCTGTTGACTCGTTTTCGCAATCTTTCCGAGTATTTGGCAATAGTAGACTTGATTCACAGTTTTCCCCGGTAAAACGAATTCTTTGTGGACGATTCATACATATATCAATGGAGAGGGGAAGAATGCCACAAACATAGAGAGGGAATTTCAAAGTCACAGATTTACCACAAGCGCGGCAATAAAAGAAGTCTCATTACTTAATTGTCAAACCTTATATTGTCTTTATCTACGCCTATTGCCTAAAGCGCTTCTCATTGCCTAGGAAACAGAAGTATCAAGTCTAAGATCTAAATAAGGTGTTGTTATGTGTTTTCATATTTCTTAATTTAGCACAACTATGTAGGAGATGAACGTGGCAGCTATCATTATATATTTTTGATGAGTAATCATGTACAAGCTCGTAATATAACAGTTTTAAAGCTCGTTAATCTAATTTGTTACGCATTTATCCAGCTTCGAAATATGTTGGAAGATCAAGTTTCGCAATTAATCATAAAAAAGTAGGAAAACTAACTTGTCATAATACTCCGATAAGATATTGTGAAAAACGTAACAGCGTGTCTCGTACCGGTACCTTGCATCTAATAAAAGCGTGCCACACAGCATCCGACTTAACATTTAAGTCTTTAATCATACATATTTCATATAGGCGCAAGAAAAAATGAAATATAAAACAAGAATCGGATTATTTTCTACGAGCTTTGTCTTATGCATGTCAACAACAATTAATAGCGTGAGCCCCTGTTGCGTGTCCTGACCAACGACAAGCTCCCTGTTGGTGTTCCATCCATCACTTTCTTCGATTTGCTTTGAGAAGCTGCGATTTATTATATAATAAACAATTCATCGTGTGCCACTTCATTGCCAGGTGGAAGTATTTGCCGATTCACCAATACAGCCGTTTAGGCATAATAATGAATAAGTATATGCTCGGCTGCAGAAGAATAGTGTGTACGTTTGCAAATTGTAAGTATCACTTCCTATATTGGTCATAGGCGCAGTTATTTTCAGTGTTATATTTTGTACCTAACTAACAGAAATCACTGAATTTATTTAATTGTTTAGTACTGTGGGAAAGCAAATATCATTAGAAATGCTAAGAGATACGCTAAAGCTATAGGAGACTGAATACTCATATGAGCGAATAGGCACATAGAGGGTGGAAAATCATTAAATTGAATAAAAAGGGATCTAAGGAACTGCTGTGCAGATATTATCCAAATTTAGCATCAAACCACGTTTTTATCGGGAATTATGTCCGTCTAGTATGATTAAGTTATCGTACATATTAATTGATGTTTTTGGTCAGTTATGGAATCGGAGTTTCTCATAACCGGTGAGGTTTGCGACAATTAAAATGTATATTATTTATGCCAGGTCCATTTTGATATTTTCATCTATGCTTTATTTATTTATTCTAAGGTAAAAAGAGGTATGGTTATACTCCGATTTCATAAAAAATTCTAGTATAATCTAAAGTTTAGCTTAATTTGTGATCAAGCGATCACACTTTACATTTTTCCGATTATGCTAACGTATTTGAGATGGAAACGAAAGGTTAGAATGACAAATAAATCAACTATCAGCTAATCACCAGTAATACTTATTTTTGTTTTACATTGAGTACGTAAAATAATATTTTTTTTTTATTTAGTTCTGTGAAGAAATTATCATAAAAACTAACTTGTTGAAGAATGGTCGAAAATTCTACGAAAAGATGCGGCGACTGACAGAAGGCCCGAAGCATGTTCTTGTAGAACCAATAGAAGTGATCAAATCACTGATGTAAAGAGCATACTGAAATTATGGAGAGAAGACTTCTCCAGCCTGTTGAATGGCAGTGAAAGCATAACACTAGGAGATGTTGAAAACGATTCTCCAAACGATAAAAATGCATCAACTGCTTTGTAGACTATAGTCGGACGAAAGCATGTACAATAATTGGAATTTAAATGTGGTCTGCCCAATCCACAACAAACTAGAACCCACAATCTGCGTCAACTACCATGAGACAAGCCTCTTCAACATTGCTCATAAGGTTCTATCGAGCGTATTGTGTGAAAGATTAAAGCCCATCGTCAACAAACTGATTGGACCTTATCAGTGTGGCTTTAGATCTGAAAAATCAGCAAAAACAACTGCCCAGATATTTACCATGCGCCAAATCCTGGAAAATACCCGTGAAAGGAAGATCGTTACACACCACTTATTCGTCGATTTCAAAGCTGTTTTTGACAGCTCGAAAAGGAGCAGCCTTTATGCCGCGATGCCTGTTGAGCACGATCAGGAAGCAACTCGTTGTTGGTCTCCGAGTTGCGTGAAAGAGAAACGAGGTGTCAGAAAAAGCAAATTCCTATTGTGTGACTTCTTCAATCATATTCTTGACTAAGTAATTTGAGCTGCAGAGCTGAATAGGGAATATTTAATCTTCTCCAAGAATGTACAACTGCCAGCGTATGCTGATGACATCATAGGTTGGTTGGTTCTGCTTTCTTGCAAGTGGGTCTATTAGTAAACGGAGGAAAGATGAAATATCTCCAGTCATCAAAGACACAGTCATCGCACACGCAACTAGGCTCCCATGTTCAACGAATGAAGAAACAGCGACTAGGCTGGTTATGTTACCTCGTTCGAATGGATGAAAATACTCCAACCCTAAAGGAATTCGACGAAGTACCCATCGGAGGAAGTAGAGAAAGAGGAGACCTCCACTCCGTTGGAAAGACCATGTGGACAAGGACCTGGCTACACTTGGAATCTCCAATTGGCGCCAAACAGCAAAACCGACTTTCGTGCTGTTGTTAATTCGAATATAAAGAGAATTTCGAATGGGAAAATACTGTATATGAGTGCTTTTGTATTGAAATTTGAAGACTGTAGCAATTAATTTACTTGGTAAATAAATTATGGAAGTATAAGCAAAGTAAAGCAGAAGGAATGCGTGGTTTTGGTTTTTATTTAAAGCAACAAAACAATTGTAATATGGAACAATTAATATAACAGCAATAATTGATATTGAAATCTTACAAATATATGTGTCATTTTGCCCAAATGTTTATCGCTGCTGACGTCGTGGTGAGACACATGCAATGAACTACTTATTTTACCTCTCTCATACTTATTTGTCCCAGGGGTCATCCAAAGGCAACGGTTAGTACCCCAAAGCACACATTGCTCTGTTTATACCATATATATTTTTTAACATTTTTTCACAATGGTTTTGGACGCCAGAGTCGTTTTGTGTATATAGATAAATTGTGTAAATTAGACTTGCAACGAATTCCGTAGAAGTAACTATAAATATTTATCACAAATATTCCGAAAAGTTGCTTAAGCGGCCTTCGAGAGTTTTTCAAATTTCATTGTTGTCGTATCGAATAAAAAATGTTGTGGAATTTCACATTAATTTCTTACAATGGCTTTTAATAGCTAAATAAAATTGGGCCTGAAATGAAAGGAAGTTGCTTATATTGACTAAAAATTATTATAATAAAGTAAACGCCATAAATAAAAATGTAATTTATCATTTCCTTAAGCCGCTAAAGTTTGTGACGCTTATTTTTCTCACAATCATTTCTTCATATTCGCATATTTCTTCTTTATTGCTGCATAACAATGACCTTGATGTGGTACAAACATCAAGTAAGCCAGATAAATAATATGTTTACTCACTAGTTCAAGCTCAAGCTCAATTCATACCAATGTTGTTGCAGATTTACGCAAGCCCTTCTCCACGGAAAACGAAAAACTAAACAAACGAACTTTGGGACTTTGGAGTTGACTACCGCGCTGCCTTGGGAACAACATCACAGACTTTTTATACGCTTATACTAATTTTATATTTTAAATATTAATAAGATTTGAAGAAGAAGACGGATCTCTATACAAACTTTGTTCCCTCACAGGGTATCTTCACTAAATTAGATATAGGCGATTCGGCGCACACAAAGACTATATTTTTCTTGTTATTGCTATTTTGGGAAAAACATAAAGTGCAAGCGAATCGAAAACCGCGTGGCGATGTTAAACCTTTTTAATAGCGCCCAATGCCAGAGCTGTAATAGCATGAGCTTGCAGTAACCGAAAAAGAAGTCGTTTGTTAGTTCGAAACTAGTATTTTTCAACATAAAAATGTGTAAAATTAATTCTATAAGTCAGAGCTAAAGAGTGTTCATCCACTTTCTATCTACTCATCCTTTTTTTTTTATTAGAAAACAGCCCTTGGTCGGATAAAATCCGAGTCAATTCCGGTGCGTAGAACCGACTGTCGTTCGAACTGCATCAGATGTTCATCGTCCATGTCTCTACACCATACAGCAGGATGGGAACAAAGAATAATTTATAGAATTCGGTTTTTGTTCGTCAAGAGACACTTCTCAATTGCCTACTCAGTTCGAAGTTGCATCTATTGGCAAGAGTTATTCTGCGTTGGAGTTCGACGCTGACGTTGTTGTTGGTGTTAATGCTGGTTTCAAGGTAGAGGAAATTATCTAGAATTTCGAAATAACGCCTATCAACAGTGACGTCAGAGCCAAGTTCCGAGTGCGACGACTATTTGTTTGATGATCACTACCAAACCCATACGCATCGCTTCCTTATACAGTCTGGAGAGGACATAGCTAACGGTGAGTTTGTTGAGGTCAATGATATCAATGTCATCGGCATACGCCAGAAGCTGTACACTCTTATAAAAGACTGTACCACCTATATTTAGCTCTTTAGCTCAAATTCGCACGAAAGGGAGTCACCTTTTCTAAAACCTCGTTTGGTATCGAGCGGCTCGGCGAGGTCATTTTCTACCCTGGCGGATCTTTTGGTGTTGCTCAACGTCAGCTTACATAGCCAGGTAGATGGAGCTCCTTTTCGTGCTGTCGAAGGTGGCGTTAAAATCAACGAGGAGGTGTTGTGTGTCGATCTTTCTTCTACTAGTATTTTCAGGTCTAGGTCGGGCAATGCAACATCTGCTATGTCATCATTGATTGGGAAATCGGGTCCGCCATCTCCTGGTGTTATGCCTTCACTGCCATTCAACAGGCTACAGAAGTGTTCTTTCCATAATTTTGGGATGCTGTAGGCATCAGTTACTAGATCACCTTTGGCCCATCACAAAATCTTGCTCATCCTGCCGTTAAAGTCGCCAAGAACAATTTTGACATCTTCATAGAAGGTATATTTCGTCACATCATCCGGACCGGACATTCCAAGTGCATTTTCATCAAAAAGGGGATCTCTCATTCGAGGCTGTTTTCTTCGTTTCATTGGTAGTGCTTTATCATGTAGCGAGTCCCAAACTCAACGCATAAATATTGGGTCTAAGACCGGATGTATTGAGCTGCTTGAGCTATGTGTAAAAGAATCGTTTCTGGCCACTCCAAAATTAATGGCGCTCTGTGAACTTTCCTCTTTGGAAATTATTATGTTTCTTTCTTCTTTTTCTATGTGGGTTTCACATCCAATGCATAACAACAAATCTGGTAAGCTTACTTTCAACTGACAACTCTCAAAAATTCATCTCCTTGTCCAGCAGGACGATGGAACTTGTTTGGAGCATCGTTTTCCGTTGCAAGATAACAACTGCCACAACTGGTCATATCGCACTGCACACAAATATGAGCAGGTAAAAACACCAATAAATTATCAGGTCACAATATATTTATACGGATGTTGCATATCATTATATGTGACCTGGTCTACGAAAAGGGGGGTTAGGTGTCAAAAAAACAAAAAAAAAGAAAAAAAAAAATTGCCTTAGCCCCCTTTTCATAGACCAGGTCACATATAATAAATAATGAATGAGGACATGAACTAAAAACGACAATTAATTTCAAACCCAAAACGACAAGCCTAACTGAAGTCTATTCCTATTCCGTTAACCTGATAACAACAACAAGATAAGAAGGAGTTGTTGGAAAAACCAATACCACCGAACAAGGCAAGACAATCACGCTTCTGTCATAGCGACGGCAACAACACTCTACTAGACACAACCTGCCACAAAAGCAGTTAATACTCATCCTACTTCACAGGTCAGTGCTTTGACTTTACAGCATGTGGCACGCTGAACCCGTCTTCTTGAACTCGGAAGTGAAGTTGCCTGCAAAACCGAAGCTTTGTCGTACAGAGGCTGTTGGTTTTTAAGCGTTCTTTTTAAGCGCACGAATATATCCGTTTGTGAGTTCAGTATTTAACATTTTAATGAATGGAAGATTGTATAAGCGCTTGCTGAATTAATTTAAGAGTTCCAACTCTGTCAAAGTTCATAGCGACTTCCATTATTGCATACAAAAGTTAAGGGAAAATTTTTAAATTAGAAAATCCAGTAGGCTTAGAATTATTTATTTATATAAACCTTAACTTTTTAACATTAAAATAGTCTTTTATATCAATAAAGAGATATTCAATTACATAAGATCAAGGAAAATCTTTTTATGTTTTAAGAAATACATCAGCGAAGGGTTTTTTTATGCTTGTTGCAACAGTAGTTCACGATTTTTCTGGTTTTATTATTAAGCTTACGCTTACTTACATGACACTTAAGCCTTATGTTGCATGCTTCGTTCTCGAAATCACACTATTTCGAGCAAAAGTGGGGAGCGATTTGCATACATAATAGTCTTATCAAGATGGAGATAGAGGCTTTTATACTAAAACTAGGCTTTTATACTAAAACTACCACAATCATGTGACAAATTGGAATTGGTGTCGTCATCTGAGGCCAAAGTGAGGAAATACACATTGAGAGAGACTCTATATTTTAAATTAGCAACTACGTGATATGTCTTATCATTAACCCAATTACATATATCAATAACAAAGAGCTCATTTCCTTAAAAATGGATACGCATAAACCGACTGTTTGTTGATTATAACACAAGTCATGCCTCTTCATGTGAAACTGTAAGGAAATTGTTTAAATTTGCCTACAAATAAACATAGCATTAGAAAAATGTTACCCTTGTGCAACTACGTGAATGTCTTCATTTATTCGATCAATTCATTTGCATCTCTTTCCCACATTCAGCGAGGTTTTTGTCTTTTATTTTAGATTCCATTGTTGTGCTAAACTTTCTAATAAATCTCAAAAGTCAACGCGATTACCCAAAACGTTTATTCATTCCAACACCACAGGTGGTCATATTTTCTATTCACCAAATCGAAGTTGGTCCACATATCAATGAAAAGCTCCATATTGAATTCGCTATATTGTTTATAGCGTTGTTTATAGGGTTTAGAAAACCCCATTTGGATAAATGGTGAACGTTAAACTAGAGTTAATCTTCAACCCAAAAGTTTACGAGTTTGAGAAAAAATAATTTTGCATCTTTCAATTTGAAAATATTTCTGACGGACCGACCAGAAATAAGTCGGTGAAGAATAGAAGCAATTACGACGTATTAGTCTGATCTGTGTTTCTTCAAGGCTCATGCGGAGGCGATTTTTGTTGGCTTATCTTGTATTAGCTTAACGTCATGAGAATTTATATGAACATTAGTAGACAAGATTTTTGTTTTTTTCTTAAAACTAATTTTATCTCATTCTTTATTCACGTTTCTATCGCTTTAAACTACCCCCGGCCCTCACAGGAACATGAAGAAAAATAGTGGGTCATAAAACCGCGAATAATAGATATATACTTTTATTGTTTTCCTTCCTTAACCTATGACTCTATCGATATGTTAAAAGGCAGACGCTGTATTTTAGTAGTTTTCTGGTGCGAACTTATGTCTCAAACGGAAATACCATTTATTTATCTAACAAGGAGGAGAGTGAGAACGAAGGAGTTTTACTTCATGGTTTCGAATTAATTATTGCCCAAATTTCGAAATTATTGATGACAGTCCAAAGGCTTTACCTTTCCTTATTTATTAAAAAGTATGTTTTTTGTATAGTATTGGACATGTTGATATTAAGTTACCACATTTCCTCTGATACTTATTATTTGACATAACAGATTTGTGCAACATATATATTTCAACTCCATTGAAACTATCACTGGTTTTATAAAATCGTTCGCTGAATGAAATATGTCGGCATTGTTTTTGACTTCCCCAGCCAAAACCGCGCTGCCAACCAACAAACCACCGAGTATTTTGACCACATTAATTTATCAAATAATCAAAATTTCAAATTCACTAATATGAAAACACCCCCAATTATGTTCATGAATGACAAGCCAAACTCAATTAATAACGAAATCTCCAGTATAGACCGCACTGCTTTTTTGTTCAAGGGGTTTAGAAAACTATTTACATAATTTTGCAGTTAATTAAAATATCACAGCAATGCAAACGTCCAAAAAATCCGTTCAGAAAAACTAAAAAATGTAGGAATACGAACTTTGCAGTTATTATTTGTTTGAATGTAAAGATATACCGTACAGCTGACGGCTTCACGTAAGCGTGGCTAATCACTGTCAATGGTGTAAATAAAAAATCTGAAGATGTAGCAGATAAAATGTTTACACAAATCAGAATGACTAATCTCTTTTGTTTATAAGCGCTCTGGCTTTTTCGTGTTAGCAGTAATTAATTGCGTGAGCCCTGTTCGGCGCCTGAATGAAAAGCGAGCTCTCGGCTTTAGATCAATTCGTCACTTTCTTCATAAAATTTGGCATGCGTGTTCCTTAACAAAAAAGTAAGGCGGATTACATAGATGGTAATCAGACCACTGCCACGCCTAAAAACGGCATTAAACAAAACTTACAAAGTGCCATAACTAAGCACACACTTCTAGTAAGTAAATGAAGACGCAGTCAAGATAGAAATTTGTACGAGTAGTGCGATCGAAGTATGCCATTCTCTTTTCAAAAATTTTCCAAATCGATCCAAAACTGCTCAAGCCTCTAATTATCGAATATATTGTTGCTAGTAATTATAGTCTACTTTTTATAGAAAATATCGGTCAATGTTAGAGATATAAAATTGAAATGCAGAGAGAATACTTTCCTGACAATAGTAATTCTGTGTATCAAAATTGGGGTCAATCGGGTCAATACTTTCCTGAGCCCCCATATATCTATTATGAAAATTTTCGAACTTCCAGGTGGTTTTATACCGCATACATCGGCCAATATGTGGGTTATCTCGATGAAAATTACAGAGCTTGTTTTTTTCATAACTGTGTGGTACGTATTCCCATTTGAAAATTTCAACTGCTCACTATTTTTTCCCTCTTTACAACTGCCAATAAAGTAGATCGGGTATTAATAGTGAATCTATTCATTTGTTTTTTGTTTGATATGGCTGTTTTCTTTACTCTTTCGATATCTAATCTAAAGCCTACTTCAGCTTAATTGTCAGTATTCATTAGAAAAAAACTAAAATATCTTCTGTATAAGTTATTTTTAATTGATCACCCCAGGGAGCCAGGGGTTTGCCGACTACCCAAGCCATTTTTAATTGAGTTAACGCCTTGAGTCTCTTTCAAAAACTGTTTATTTAATAATCAGTAAGCTTACTGCTAATCTACTATTCTTACCGTCGCTGCTGCCGTTAGCGTCGGTCTCTAATTGTTGCCATAAGCATTCCCACGCTCATGTGCCATGCTCATGCATCGAGCTGATCATCGAATTACAACAGCTGACCAAGCATTTAATTTGATCGCGCATGAAGTAAACGATCCAGACTGCATGCATTGCAATTTTTGGCAGCATGTGAACTCCATTACGTTAACTGTTGTTAACTTATATACGAGTATCTATTAACAATAGATGAAAATTTGGACAAACGACGACCGACTATGAGCACAACAAAGCCAAGCCCAAATGAAGCGGAATTTCCCATTGCATTGGTGTGGCGAAAGTCGGCATTGGCAAACGCGGCACAAAACTTGACGCCAATAACCAATTGTGCCTGATGATGGCACCGCTGTTGCTCATCTTACAAAGCAAACAGTTATATGATTATTTTAAAAAGGTCATTGACGGCAACAACACAAAACTACGTTGCAGCGTTTTACCATATCAACTTCCTAAGTCCGCTCTTAGACTGTGTAACATATTGCACGCTCAAAAAGGCACATTACCGCAAAGGCAGCTGTTAGTGTTTGCCAAATGGTTTAATGCACCCAAAAATATATAGACATCTAGGAGCTAGTGTATATCTTGTTTGGTTGTCAGTGGCCGAAGGTGAAAATATCGCACAAAGTCATTAGCCATTAGTGATCAGAGCACAAGGAACAGATATTTAAAATTATGTGTTTATATATTCATGAACCATTTCCATGATTATGCAGGTATTTGACAATTCATATACATTCTTGGTGGCATTGACAAGACCTTGGGTTGGTTCGATGTGATTTCAATTGATATTAAAATAAGCTATAATAAATCCGTTTTTGAGTTAGAAAATCAATAAGGAGAAAATAAACTAATTTTTAATAATATCAAAAGAACTATTGTTTTCATAAGTCTTGGTATCCGTTCATTGTCACACCCCAAAAAATACATTATCCAAAATTCGAAAACTTCCATAGTTTGTAAATAAATTTTGCTACAAGGATTCCATTCATATGGTTGATCACATGCGTAGGAATCCATGATGATAGTGAAAGTTCCGGAAACCGATCGCAAATATACAAGGTCTGTCGCAAAAGAAACAGAACTTTTTAAATATAACTATTTCTGGTGGCGCCACCTATTGGTGGGTATATGAAATAAAAAGTTTGATCCCTTGTTGACATTTCGTCAAAATTTGAAGATAATTGGATAAATACAATCGATGTTATCGATCAAAAAGTGACAGCAGCTTTTGGTCATCGGTCGTAAAATGCATTTTGAACAAAAAGCAAATATTTAATTTTGTTTTAAACTTTGGAAAACGTTTACTGAAATATTTCAAATGATGAAAAAAGTTTATGATGATCAGTGCCTATCCCGTAGTAATGTGCATGAGTGGTTTAAGCGATTCCAGGAAGGTCGTGAGAACCTCTGTGACGATCAGAAGTCATCGAGAAAAAGTCGTCTTCAGAAGTCAAAAATAAAGACAATTCTGATTTGTTTTTACAATTTCGAGGGAATTGTACACCGAGAGCTCATCGCACCTGGCCAAACGATTAATTCTGTTTTTTACCTTTGTATTATGAAGCGTCTTTTGTCACGCATTCGTCGTGCTCGACCACAATACCGTGAGGCAGGGTCCTGGCGCCTGTTGCACGATAATACGCCGATAATTTTTTTACAAAAATCTCCATATTAACCGTTAATCACTCACCCTTCTCACCTGATCTGGCACCCTGTGATTTTTAACTATTTGGAAAACTTCATTTGCCCATGAAAGGACACGGGTTTCAGGACTTTTCAGCTATTCAAAAGGCGACAACCGATATTCTCAAGAGCATTCCGAAAAATGACCTTAAACACTCATTTGAAATGCTAATTGACCAGGCTAAACGCTCTATCGAAGCACAAGGAAACTACTTTGAATAAAGAAAAGATATTAATTTATAATTTGGTGATATTTCAACTCACCCTTTTTGTATAACCTCTAGAATCGCTTACCGTCAGGCTACTCTATATAATATGTATAGTGTTTGTTAAGTGTCATTGACAGACTTTCTTCTGAATGTAGTTGAAATCAATCCCAATGTTTTAAGTCACCGTAAACGAAATACCACAAGATAAATTTTGGTATTCGAGCTTATCAAATTTGGTTTTTGTCGCTTTAATGGTTTAAGAAATGTGAACATTAGGGTGATTCAAAAAAATTTTATTTTTTTTCAATTGGTACTCGGAAAAATAGGTTCCTAGACACCTCTAAGAAAGCCTCTCCAAATATGAGCTTTTAATTACATACAGTTTTCTATTTTTTCTTATTATTAGATAGGAAAATTTATATCTCGCTTCCAACTACTTGAAAAAATATCTTGTTCCTTAGATTTTGTAGGAAACTGAATGCTCTACAAAAAAGGTCTCCTATGGTTTTTTCGTAAACCCAATCGTTAAAAGATATTAACGTTAAAGTTTGATTATTTTTGGAAAAATTCTTTATTTTTTATTAATTTTATAACTCAATGAGAAAAAGTTATTTTGAATGATACTTGTATATATATTATAGTATTATCGTAGTAGTACAGATTATTGATAGTTAAGCTCAAGCACCTTCAACAGCAAAGTAAAAAAATATTAAATAAAATATACATCAATCAATTCTAACCTACTGATTTCCATAAAACTTAACACAAGTAAATAAAATATTTCTTAAAATAAAAAGAAATGATATTTTGTTTGATTGTTCAGCTAAAAGTACAAACAAGATGTTTAAATTTGCACAAAAAGCTTTACTCATTGTGTGAGCAACATGAGCATCAAGTTTCAGTTCGGAATGAAGTGTCGACAAGCGTGCAAAATTCAAAGTGATTGCCCATAAACTCTAATTTAACACAACACCGCAATGTTGCCAACTCGTTATCCACTTTCTCTGAGCTTTCTTAAAATATTCAGATTTGCAAAAATGATACGAATCAAAATTATTATCAAATAAAGATGTCAATATTATCCCGAATCAGAAGAATATATAGCGATAGGCTGGCAACCTTAATTTATGACTCAATGGTGCAAACTAAATTATATCGTCGAAAGACAGTTCTTGGATAAAAAATAGTGCAATTTCCAATGTTTTAGGTGATTTTATATATTCACACTATATACATATACACAAATTTATAAAAAGGATACAAGGATTTGTACAGGTAAGCTTGAAAAATAATTTTTAAAGACAAAAAAACTAAATCACATTAGAACAAATCTTGCTTGACTCTTATAAGTACGATTGATGACTACTTCGCATGTAATATGTAGCGGCAATTCGTCTGACATCGCTAATGGCTAAAAGTTGTCTACGAGTGGCTAAGAGTCTAAAGTTATAGTGACTTAACCTAATATATCACTTTACTTTTCAATTGCCTACTCAGTCCAAAGTGGCACCTGTTGGCAAGAGTAATCCTGCGTTGGATTTCCAGGCTGACATTGTTGGTGGTGTTGATGCTGGTTGCAAGGTGGACGAAATTATCTACAACTTCAAAGTTATGACTGTCAACAGTGACGTGAGTGCCAAGTCGCGAGTGCGACGACTGTTTGTTTGATGACAGGAGATATTTCGTCTTGCCCTCGTTCACTGCCAGACCCATTTCTTTTGCTTCCTTGTCCAGTATGGAGAAAGCAGAACTAACGGCGCGGGTGTTGAGGCCGATGATATCAATATCATCGGCATACGCCAGCAGTTGTACACTCTTATAGAAGATGGTACCTTCTCTGTTGAGTTCTGCAGCTCGAACTATTTTCTCCAGCAGCAGATTGAAGAAGTCACACGATAAGGAGTCGCCTTGTCTGAAACCTCGTTTGGTATCGAACGGCTCGGAGAGGTCCTTCCCGATACTAATGGAGCTTTTGGTGCTGCTCAATGTCTGTTTACACAGCCGTATTAGTTTTGCGGGGATACCAAATTCAGACATCGCGGCATGGAGGCAGCTCCTTTTCGTGCTGTCGAAAGCAGCTTTGAAATCGACGAATAGGTGGTGCGTGTCGATTCTCCTTTCACGGGTCTTTTCCAAGATTTGGCACATGGTGAATATCTGATCGGTTGTTGATTTGTCAGGTCTAAAGCCACACTGATAAGGTCCAATCACTTTGTTGACGGTGGGCTTTAATCTTTCACACAATACGCTCGATTGAACCTTATATGCGATGTTGAGGAGGTTTATCCCTCGGTAGTTGGCACAGATTGTGAGGTCTCCTTTTTTATGGATTGGGCATAGCACACTTAAAATCCAATCATTGAGCATGCTTTCGTATGACCATATTTTACAAAGATCCAAAGATCCTTATCAGCTCTTCGCCGCCGTGTTTGAATAGCTCGGCCAGAAATTCATCGGCCCCCGCCGCCTTGCTGTTCTTCAGGCGGGTAATTGCTATTCGAACTTCTTCATGGTCGTGCAGAGGAACGTCTGCTTTATCGTCATCGATTGAAAAATCGGGTTCGCCTTCTCCTGGCGTTGTACATTCACTGCCATTCAGCAGGCTGAAGAAGTGTTCCCTTCATAATTTAAGTATGCTCGGGGCTTCGGTGACGAAATCACCCTTGAGAGTTCCACAAGAGTATGCTCCGGTCTTGAAAACTTCGAATTTCCGAGCATTACTCCTGTCGGCCAGCTTATCAAACTCTTCACACTTACGCATTTCGACCTCTCTCTTTTTCTTTCTGCAAATGCGTCTAGCATCCCTCTTCAATTCTCGGTATCTCTTCCATCCCGCATGAGTTGTTCGATCGTCGCACGTCTAGAACACTAGAGAAGTGTCTTCCGTCTATCACAACATGATCGATCTGGTTGGTGGCTTTTCGATCCGGAGACAGCCAGGTAGCTTGATGATTCTTTTTATGCTGGAATCTAGTACTACAGATAACCATATTTCGGACCCCGGCGAAGTCGATCAGCCTCAACCCATTTAGGGATGTTTCCTCGTTTAGGCTGAATTTACCGACCATAGTACCAAAAATACCTTCTTTGCCCACCCTGGCGTTAAAGTCATCAAGTTTAATTTTGACATCGTGACGGGGCAGTTCTCATAGGTGCGCTCCAAGTGCTCATCGAAAGCATCTTTGTGGGCGTGGGCGCAAATGAGCGATATGTTGAAGAACCTCGATTTGATGTGGATTGTGGCTATATGTGCATCCACCGGATGGATGATAGTACTCGGGGACGGAGTCTCTCTCCCAGCACGAATTTCACAAGGACCTACTCGCCTCAGTCCTTGTTCGGGTCATCGCATTTCTTAGACGGCAGTGATGTAAGCCTTAACTCTAACGAGGACATCAACCAGCTGGGCAGCGGCACCTTCCCAATTAAGGTACCGGACATTCCGGGTGCATGCCCTCAATTCGTAGTCCTTATTTCTTTCGGCATGGTCGCATTAAAAGTCGTGAGTTGAGTCATATGTAAAAGAATCCTTTCTAGCCACTCCCAAGTGAATGGCGATCAGAGAACTGAACGAGAACTTCTACACATGACTCCATCAGCTGAACAACTAATACATTCATCTAAATTGACAGTTTGATGTGGTTTTTGGTCTGGGGGAATTTAGGGTTCTTACTTCTTTCCACATGAAGCTGATGGGGTATTGAATGATGATAACCAACTTTTTATGGCCGCAATTGAAAGAAGGTGATCATAACAACATCTGGTTCAAAAAAGGCGGGCTTTTTGCACACAACACGGGCAACTACTGTATTATTGCGGGAAAAGTTTGGAGATTCGATTCTTTCAAGAAACTGTGACATCGAATTGCCTCCAAGAAGTTGTGATTTAGCACCACTGGACTATTTCTTGTGGAGTTATTTGAAGTCATTGTTATTTTGCAATAAAGCAAATTCGCTTCAAGCTTTAGAAGTTAATATTCGTGACCTACGACTTGATTTAGTGAAAAAAGTACTTTGAGTTCGTTCCTACAAGAGAAGTCATGGATGCCTTTTGAATGATGTTATATACAGAGTTGAATTGAATTTCCTTAAACACTAGCGTTTTTTTTAATAAGAGATATCGTTCTTATTTACCTTTTACTTAGAAAGGTTACTTTACTGATTAATGCTAGAAAGATAATCGAATCAAATATTTTATAGATAATCAGATATTTAACTCCACAAGGTTCTATTTTAATGCAAAGGAACACTTCGTCGTGCAATGACAATTGTACTTCGTTAAAAGATATATTCATATGAGAACATTGATGTTTCTTAGAAACAATAGGTTGCATTGAGCCTACCACGTATAGTACATAGACTATCGACAATCAATTATATGAACTCTTCTTAACTTCCTGGACATTTCAGTACAAGACATGTCGGCGTAAACTTCTCATTTTGGTGCTCTAGTATGGTATGGTGAACTGGACCAAAGCCGAGCGAATGAGTTCTCGCTCAAAACGTCTAAATTTTCAGAGCGTCTGTAACAGTCATGTATAAAACAGTAAGTGCTGGATTTTTTATTAAGAAAATATTAAATTTAATTTTGTCTTTTCACTGTAGTTAATCGGTCACCAGCAGGCAGCGCTCTTCTGTTCTGTTAATTGCTGTTCTTACGCACAAGACAATAGCTATAGTAACGTGATAAACAAAAGCAATTAGTCACTTTTTTATCTGCTTCATCTTACATTTTTTATTTACACCGTTAACAATGTAGTTAGCGGCGCACGCATGAAGTCGGCAACTTTGTGGTGCACCTTTACCCACACAAACTAACGGCGCCGGTTGTATTCCTAAACTTTAATATATCTGATCGGATTTTCGGAGCGGGTAAATTTTCACATTTGTTGTGATATTTTAATTAAATGCGAATTTATGTTAATGATCTTCCGAATCTCTTGAAAAATATGGTTTTGTTGTTATTTGTGTTTGGATCAGCTTTCATGTACTACATAATTGGAATTGTCTTCTTGGCAGTGAGTTTAAAATTATGTTGTTGATTAATTAATGCTTTTGTGTACACCTGACTTGACATAGTAGTTTGGCTAACCTTTTGGTTGCTTAACAGACCTCTTTTTTGTTCACGAAGCCATAAATAATGTCGTCATAAGAGTATTTCATTCAATAAACGTAAATTGATAACTTCGCTGAAGTAAAAATACGTTACAAAAGGGGCATAATTTCATGTTGGTATATGGTAAAAAATAAATTAGGCCAGAGGGTTAGTTCAGGGGAAATCTGGAAATTGTGTATAAATATATTATCAGCTGGATGAATATAGAATATTTATTATAAATGGACAAAAGTACATAATCTGACCAGTCCCATATCTGAAAATATTAGATTTGTTTGAGCTATTCCAAACAGAAAACGCAATACTACATTATTGAAAATTTTCGTGAAGTGAGAAAAATAAATGATATGAAGGTTTATGTTAATACACACCAGTCTTTTAATGAAAGAGTTAACATTTCCTTAAATTATGGAACCCACTTCGTATAATTCAATACTTTAGTAAATTGCTTTACAAAGCGCCAATAAATACACAAAGTTTTTGGAATAGTAAGACTTTTTAATTAAATATTACAGGAAAACCTATTAGTCAAAATACCTCTTTTATAGGTTGTTATGACTATCAGTAACATTTTTGCCAATTTTCACATCAAAACAAATATTAGTGTTTAGTATACGGTTGTCTTTCTGAAGGGGGTATTCTGGTCTAGAAATTAAAAAAAAAAATATATATATATATATATATTTTCAAAGTTTGACTACTCAAGAATATGTGTACAAGAAGATTTTTCAAAATTCAAATTATTTTCAAAAATATATAGTAGGCATTTTTCTGGCTCGGCATCCAAATTGGTTCGGCTGGAACTAATCGAACAAACGACATTAGGGAAACTTTAAACGCGTTTTTCCCAAAACTGACTTTTTCGGAACGATACCCACGATCTTCTTTATAAGCTTGTCTATGGTTGGAACTAGCCCTATCCCCAAATTTTTATTTTTATTTTTTTTTAATTCGAAATAGTCAGAAAAAATGATCCAAAGAAACTTTTTGTTCAGGCAGCCGCCATTTTGTGAAAAAAAATGTTTCCCACTTTTTCGTAGTTCCGGCTATTGCGACATTATTCTAGATAAATGATCTTTTTTTTTGGTTTCAGATAACTAGGAGGGTTGAAATCATCGGTATGGTCACGTGGAAATTTTTAGAGACCCCCCACTACGTCAGCTCATAATTTTTGAAATTTTATACTTCTTTTAGTTTTTAATTTTTTTCTCTACTCTTCTAAAATTAAAAAATGACTATTAAAAAAATGGATAGTAAAAATATTAATTACCTTTTTTTTACGACACTTTTAAAACTACCAGAAATTCATGTGTCTAGACCAGAATACCCCCTGAAGGACATACAGTGTATTCGGCGGTTCTTACGATGAATGAACTTATCCAACGAAAAAATTCCATACACCCCAGTCCAGAAAACCAAACAGATGTGATTTCTTTAATTTTAGAAAAATTGGTCTCGGTCCAACAGCAAATCAAGCAAACTGTAAAGCCAGCTAATGAAAATTTCTTGTTACAAACAAAATGTTTTCAGTTATGAGAGATATCTATCTAAGAGGACAGTCCGTAACGGGAATTTCGCTGTATATGTATATTTCCCCCTGTGGGTAAGGGGGCCCCTCTCAGGATTTGGGGGGGAAACCGAATATACCCGTTGTAAGGCATGCCTGTCGTAAGAGGCGACTAAGATTCTGGCCACATGTCCAGAGTTATATGGAAACTCAATTGGTCGTGGCTTCGGTTACAAGGTCGTACCAAAGACTTTAACCTGGTACCACGGGGATCAGTTAACCCTTGGAGGTAACTCCGATCTGCTCATTGGGTTTGGCCCTTTGTGGAGATTCGTTCTGGTTGTGGTTAAAACCCAAATCGCGGGAAGAACTGACTTTGTCAGTTTGAATGTGGAGTTGCATTGCAGCTAGGTGCCGGGCCCAAAGTACGGCAGAGGTTTTAGATGGGCCTCGAACCCTACCAAAGTGGTTAGTGTGTCCATGCCACACTGCCGATTGGTACTGAAAATGCTTACACAGTTTTCAGGGCACTGATCAACGCATTGTATTGATCCGTTGTGCTTCTGAGCACCGTAGTGTTAAGCATTCGAAAGCATGGATCCCACGTTAAACACACTACACAGTTGTACATGTATACAGTGCAAAGTGAAACAAATGACACGTCACGTGTGCTCTGCTGCGTGACAAGGAAATGCAACAGGAGGAGGAAGTGCCTTTACAGCAAAATTTTAATAACGAAAAGGCAAAATATCTGAGGTAAAGCTAAGTTAGTATAAATTTGAGTAATTTTATAAATATAATAAATAAGGACTGCGACGCGTGTTGAAGTTCTCGCATATGAGGAAAGTTCTCTGGGCGCCATTCACTTGGGATGGCCGATTCTTTTACATAAGGCTCAAGCAGCTCACGACTTCCGGTCTTAGACCAAGTATCTTCTAGGTAGCCAGACATCCGTTTGAAGGCGAGCTAAAGTGAGAAGGAGAATCATGTCTTCCTAGGGTTGTGCGCCAGTTAAAAATACCCTCCGCGAAAAGTTCAAACCAGCCTCGGATGAGAGACCCCTCTTTTGATGTTTTTTTGCCTGTTTTTTGAAATTTTTTTTCATAGAAATCTTTATTCAACAATAGAACTTTTATATCATGAGGTATGTCGTGGAGTGTTTTTTCACTGGCGAACACGATTTTTCATGTTCATCTGAAACACAAAAAACCCAATTTATTCTTAAAAAGTACATGAGTGGCTATCGTCCCTACTGGAATCATGAAAAAATTTTGATAAATAAAAAAGTATTTAACGCTTTTTTTTTAATTTTTAACCGTGTTTTTTACAACAGTTCGTCTAAGCTTTTCCTTGAATCATCTGAACAAAACCAACAAAGTCTTATGTGTAAGTGAGCAAATTAGTACGACAAGAAATACGTGAAGGAAAAGTAAACCAACAGTACCCTTGTGCGTAGAAGCTCGCTACCTCCGGCTTTATCACACCATGCCTCTCTCCACCACCTTCATATTTTCATTTGCTTACTGGCGAAATGTAAGTACTGTAGTGAATGTTGAGGTGGAGTGGTCGGAATGAAAAATTAGCGTAAAGATTTTAATGGTCTGATATTTGCCATGTAATTTGTTGGCACAGCGTTGTTCATTAACACACACACACACATTTGCGGATAATATCTATATTACTACCTTCATTTGTATATTTGTAGACATTAGTGTATAATTATGCATAATTTTTTATATCCGTGCTAATGTTATAAAAATTAGCTTCACAATTTTACGCATGCCTCGAGATTTGAATCGCTGTTCGTGGAGCAAATCACTGCTGCAGTAGACAAATTGGACAATTTGTAAATTGGCACCGTAATTTTCGTCAACAAAATCCCTTTTTTTTTGAATTTCAGTGACATGTTTGTTAGCTTTGTCAAATGAGATACTTCACAGCTGAAGTTGCAGTATTACAATTAAAAATTCCATAGACTTTTTTAAAAAAAATATCCCTCCGTTACATTGGCTTTATATTTTTGATTTGTGACGTGATATATTAAACTGTAACTAGTCCAAACGTGATCAATATAATTATTTTCGACACATATTGCAAGCATCGATTAATACGTGAAGTAAGTATAGTCTATGATAAACTAAAAGGGCTTGATATCCATAAATGATTTCCTCTCACTACTGTATACCGACTACTGTATAGTGACTACTTTTTTATAAGGCGAACTTTTATTTGGGATATAGCCAAAAGTGATCATTATAATATATTGATGATTTTGGCAATATAATATTATTAAATACCGATATGTCTTTGAGTTTATTAAGAAAAAAAGTTGAATTTTCCTAAAAAATATGACGAAACTCAAACCACTAAGTATTATAGACATTCAACACAAATATAACCCAAATAGCTCTCCACTTGTTACTTCCCCTTCCGAGAACTTATCGCTGCTGGTGTAATCATTACTTTTCGAATTTCTTTATAATGACTTTTCAACATAGTCTGTCCATCACTTCCTTTGAATGTGATGTTATTCTCAGATAATGAAAATTCCATGACATTGCTGATAACTACTTCTTTTAAAATTACCTTTTATAATTAAATATATGTAGGAATTCTCACCTGGTCAGCTTCTTTTCCAGTAATAAAACCAGTGTTAGGTTTTATAAAATTATTTATTTAGAATTAAGTAGTTAAAATAGTTTAAAAGTAACTTCTTTACAATCTTAATAATATTATTAATATCTTGATATAACTCGTACTGAACGTTCGTCTTTTCTTTCAAAAATGTCTTTGTCGTGTTTCGTTAAGTCATTGTTTTCTCGTCAAGTTTAACAACAATGTACTCACCATTGTCTTCGTCACTTGTTCGTCACCCTACAACCAGGACTACATTCGGCCGTCCTGTTCTCATTCGCCCCCGAATGAGTTGGTCCATCGTTTCATATATTCTGCCACTGTAAATGTCTTTCCCGGCCCTTCATGGTCTCCTACTTTTTCGACCTCATACCGCCCATGGTTGAATTTCTTCACAACTCTATATGGACCCAAGAATTTCGGTTTTAATTTTAGTCCACTCCCAAATTGCGTTCTTTTAATCGCCACTAGATCGTTCGGTTCATAACCCGTTTCCTTTCTACGCCACAGATTGTACGACCTGCGATTTTCCTGCTGAATTTGCGAAATATTTTGCATAGCCTGCTTTCTTACTAATTCGCGATCTTCGTTCAACTCATCTACTGCTTCATCATCTAAGAGTTCTTGTAGCTCTGGCATATTGGCCATACGCATGTCAAGTCCAGTTAATATCTTGAATGGTGACTGCTTTGTACTTCGCGGAGGTGTGTTGTTTATATACTGTTGTACGCGATCTATGTGTTTGTACCAATTTGTAGGTGTCTCTGTGCACAACTTTGATAACATGTGAACCACTACCTTGTGCATCCTTTCTACTTGCCCATTTCCCCGCGGCACTCCTGTGGTTACAAGCAAATGCTGAATTTTCTCCTCCTGGCAATATTCTTTGAACAAATTCGAGGTAAACGCAGTCCCCCTATCAGAAATGATGCGCTTTGGGTTACCGAATATAGCTGCCTGCTTCTTTAGCCTCTCTTCTGCTGCTTCTGTTCCTATATTCTTCGTAGGATACAACCACACGAACTTGCTGAATGCGTCTACCACCACCAAAATGAAATTATACGACTTGCCGGTCGTCTCCAGTGGTCCAACGTGGTCAATGTGATAGGTTCCTAAAGGTTTGTCTTCTTTATTTATCGTATTTAGAAATCCCCCTTTTTTCCCACTCTTGGATTCGTTAACGATACATTCGATGCAACTTCGTACTATCTTGCCTACTTTGGCATTGGCTTGAGGAATAAAAAACGTCTTTTCTGAATTATCCAGGGTTTTTCTTATCGAAAAATGTCCCTGTCTGTGCGCCATTCTAATGATTTCATCTTCCATAAGAACTGGTACTACTATCAATTCTTTCTCAGGATTCTTAAAAAGGATGTCATAATTAACATAAAAGTCCTCAAACTCGTCTTTTTCTAAAATTTTGTGAACTGCTTTTGTCCATTCGCTTTGAGTTGTGCCTGCTTAAGTTGATACTTTAATGAGTCTTTTACCATTAAACAATACACCCTACTCAGCGCGTCAACGTGTGCCATTCTAGTCCCTGCCCGGTGCTCGATTTCGTAATTGAAATCTTGGAGAAACAACGCCCATCTCGCAATTTTTGGGGGTATATCGTTTCTCCTAAGGGTCATTGTGAACGCGTTGCAGTCAGTAATGATCTTAAATTTTATTCCTAATAAGTATATCCTCCATTTTTTTAGGGCCTCGATGATAGCTAAAACCTCTAGCTCGTACGCTGGGTAATTTTCCTCCATCGGCTTTGTTTTCCGGCTCATATATTGCACCGGATGCAGTTGTTGGTCAACAACAGTCGAGAGTGTTTTACGTGGGATCCTACCTTCGAAGGTCTAACTCCACGGTGCTCAGAAGCACAACGGATCAATACAATGCGTCGATCAGCGCCCTGAAAACTGGGTAACGATTTTCAGTACCAATCGGCAGTGTGGCATGGACACACTAACCACCTTGGTAGGGTTCGAGGCCCATCTAAAACCTCTTCCGTACTATGTGCACGGCGCCAGGTTGCAATGCAACTCCACATTTGAACTGACAAAAGCCAGTTCTTCCCGCGATTTGGGTTTTAACCACAGCCACCACGAATCTCCACAAAGGGCCAAACCCAATGAGCAGATTGGAGTTTTAGCTCCAAGGGCATTACTGCTCCCCGTGATACCAGGTTAAAGTCTCTGGTAAGACCTTGTAACCGAAGTTACTACCAGTTGAGTTTCCACACAACTCTGGACTGGCGGCCAGGATCTTAGTCGCCTCTTACGACAGGCATACCTTACCGCGGGTATATTCGGTTCCCCCCCCGCACCAGGGGGTCCTCCCTACCCGCAGGGGGAGCAGTTGTTGGTCAGTTGGATCCCTCTGAAATAACATACCTCCATACCCATACTTACTGGCATCAGTATGGACTTCCGTATAAGCGATCTGGGAAAATAGCTGTAATACTGGCGCTTTCTGTAACTGAGCTTTAAGTTGCTTAAAAGCTGCAAGTTGTTCTTCTCCTAATCTGAAAACTACGTCCTTCCTCAACAAGTCTGATAATGGTCTTGCGATAACTGCAAAACTCGCTATAAACCGTTGAAAATAAGACGTTAACCCCAAAAACCTCTGTAAGCTCTTCTTTTCTGATGGTAAAGGAAAATTTTTAACCGCGGTAGTTTTTTCTTCGGAAATTTGTATAGTGCCGTTTTCGATAACGTACCCTAAAAACTCCACTATTCGCTTTAAGAACTGACATTTCGTCCACCTTATTTTCAGTCCGTACGCGGCTCTCTCATTTCGCGACAAGCCATAGTGCTGCAGTAGTCTGTCCTGAAGTTCTCGTTTTTGTCCAGTAGTCGAAATACCAATTTCTCTCAACTTGTCTTTCAGTCCATTAACTGTCAAAGTCATTAAAGTGTTTAAGTCCATCCTACCAACTAATACTTAGACCTTGTTGTAACAAGTATAAAAATACAGATGCTTATAAACTAAAAAAAAAAAGTTTATCAAAAGTTGCTTAGAATATGTGCATGCGCATACATAAATACGTATATAGTTTAAAATACTGCTGGCGATCACTTATATTACTCGTAGTTTGAATTTAATAAATGAAGTGTTTATTATTTTCTATATTTCTGTCTTTTTACTGCATTATCTATAGCGTAGATATTGTTCTCACTGTTTACGTTCTTTAATTGCTTATTTTCTTTCAGTTTGACTGAATCTAATAAGAATTTATTTCTATTTCCACGAATAGTTAGTTTGCCACTTCATACTCTTCTCTTCCTTTCGACTACTTTAATATCAACTTCTTATATCAACCTTCTTTAATAATGCACTTTCATTATTCTTTATGTTTCTATTCCATTTAATATTGCTTACTACATATTTCTTTTACATTCAGTGTCTGCACTCTTACATCTTATTTTATGTTCTTCTTTCTTCTTTACGTTTCAACTTGCAACTTTTGTTTTTTTTTTTTCTTCACAACTATTCTGCATTGAGAATTTGCCTTCTTACAATTTATTTCATGTACTTCTTACCTCCTGCTTCTTGCTATACACCTTTACACTTCTCTATTTTCTTTTCAACATAAACTCTTTCAATTACTTCCAGCTTTAATCCTCTGATATCATTCTCTGTATTCTCTTTCTACTGCATGTACTTACTTTCTGTTGGTTCTTCTGCTTCTGCTTCTTCGTCTTGTTTCGGCTTTTTCTTTATTCTCCTTCTTATTCGAATGATGTCGGTTAATTACTCTGGATTTAAAATAGGCTTCTGCTCTGCTGCTACGAATGCTGCTTCGGCTGCTGCTGTTCTGCTTCGGCTGCTATTTCTCTGGAATCTTCGCTGCTTTTTGGCGTCACTTCGAAAGTTCGCTGAAGCTTCAGTTACTTGGAACAATTTAAAGATGTCTGCTTAGGCTGGCTTCGCTGGGTTTCAGTGTCGCCTTGAAGTTTTACTGCAGTAGCTTTACAAATACTGCTTCGAAATGTGCGTTATTTGCTGATTTATACAACTATTTCGGAATTCCTCTTTCTTTTAATCCACCTCGTTTTTTCTGATGTTCTTAACTTTCGGTGTCCACGCTGAGCTCAGATGATTTTCTGCGTCAACTTTCGGTGCTGCTAGCTCACGTCTGGGTGAAATTCCGGACGAGCCCCAATTTTGTAGGAATTCTCCCCTGGTCAGCTTCTTTTCCAGTAATAAAACCAGTGTTAGGTTTTATAAAATTATATATTTAGAATTAAGTTGTTATAATAGTTTAAAAGTAACTTCTATACAATCTTAAGGTTTTAGGTGTTCTTTTCTCTGCGGTATAACTCGTACTGAACGTTCGTCTTTCTTTCAAAAATTTCTTTGTCGTGTTTCGTTAAGTCAATGTTTTCTCGTCAAATTTAAGGTGAGTACATTGTCTTCGTCATTTGTTCGTCACCCTACAACCAGCACTACATATATTTTACTTAGTTAAAGTAACACAATATGACTATCTGTTATTTATGACTTACGAGAGAGAGCTGGTCTTGTTCTCATTAACAAAGAGCTGAAAATAGCACTTTTAGGTTTTATATCTTAGCAGCTGGAAGCTCCTTAATTCATGATTTTCTGGAAGTGTTTGTACTTTCTTTCATTCATAAAATCATTAAATACTAGCCGCGCTCATGGATATATTTGTGTACATAAATGCCAACAGCCTCTACAACGTCAAAGTACCAAGTACGGGTTTTGCATGTATATTTTGTGTCCACTATCGAGTTCAGGATGATGGACATATTATATTAATGACGGAAGCTGCTTGTTTTGCAGGTTGTGAATGGCGATGTTTTTGACATTTTCGGTTTCGCCTTGTTTTTCACTTTTGTGGCGTATGCAATGACGGAAGCGTGCTCGGCTACAATTGTTCGGTGGTATTATTATTGCCAAAAATTGCTCATCATCTTGTCTTTCGTCAAGATACTAGAGTAAGTAAGTGCAGTTCAGTTGGGCTTGGCGTTGTTGTGTTTGAAGCTTTAGTATTCAATTATTATTATTATCTTCATTGGTTATTTATTATATAATGAAATGCAACTGCCGTACAATTATATTGTGACCTCATAATTTATTGGAAATATACATATACAAGGTGCGCGTAAAGTGATGTTTTAAAGATGTTCAATTCTATTTCCATGAATTTCAGTGATGATTTCGGCAGATTCTTGATGAATTTCGGGTGATCACGGATTCTGATTGGCCCACATTTTGATTGTCATTTATGCATGTTCTCACGAACCCTTTGAAAACGTTGAAACCACTCGCGCACTCTGCTTCGGAATAGCCAACCATCGCCATAAATTCATTTCCTCAATTGAAATTTTTCGGTAAAAGCTTTACCAATTTTAAAACAAAATTTAATGTTGGCTTTTTGTTCGAAGCTCATTTTCCCTCCGATAAAACAAACAATCTGACACTTAAAACGAAATAACTTCACTTCCAATTAATGAAATGTAATGAAATTCTTACTGCACAATCGATAACGCACCAAACGTCATATAGATGGCGCCAGCAGGGGGCGCTAGATTCAAAAAGTCCTGTTTACTTTCGAACACACCTTGTATAATATATAATTTCCTTGTATCCGAAAATTGCCTCTACTTGTTTACATTGAACAGATTTATATAAAAATTTTGCTTGCATATACAAAATTTGGGTATTTATTTTTGTTTATTAAAAAACTTAATATAAACCGATATCAAGGTTTGGGCTATTGGTATCAAAGCAACGCTGTAGATTACTCCATCGTCTCCAAGTTCGTTTCTTATGTCTTTCGTTTTTCAGGAGATGGGCTTGTACAACTCTGTCTCAACATTGTGAAAGTTGAAGAAGTTAGAAAGAAAAGACATTAATTATCTTGCTTACTTGAAGAGGGCATGCCACCACTTGTTATTCATGCCATTGTTAAGCAGAATTAAAGAAGAACTATGCGACGGTGAACAAATTATTGTGAGACAATGAAGCATCACACAGCTTAGTATAAATTTTAATGGCGTAAAACAACGATAAACTATATCTTTATTTATATCATTTATTTTTTTATGAGCATTTTTAGTCAATAAAAGCTACTTACATGTATTTTAAACCCTGAAATTAATTAAACACACGTAATTATTATGAAATAATACAGCAGATTTTATCTTCGAACGAAATCTGTAAAACCCTAATAGATACTATTGCAACTAGTTGCCACAGAGTACTATAGTTTTGTTCATCTGATGGTTATACATATCACCTTAAATTAATCGAGATAGCGATTTTTTTGAAAAATTCATAACTTTTTTGAAGTTAGACAAAAAATTTTGAAAAAATTCTCAAAAATGTTTTTCAAAGGGTAGAAAAGGATGGATAAGTTTCAGCAAAATCTAAAGGGGTCGGGTTCAAAAGTGGTCGATTTGGTATGAAATATCCTATATAAATGTGATTCGATTTTGATCCTCAGGTTGACATTTTAAATTTTAAGGTATTGTTCTAGCTTTGACTCCTGAAATTTACAAGAGTATAAAATGTTCGGTGGCACCCGAACTTAGCCCTTTACTTACTTACTTACTTTCTGTATATTACCTTCGCTCCTCCGTTCGTCCGACGCACATGTTCTATAAGTTTGGCATAGTCAAACTAGGCGGGATATAATTATAATAAATAATGTGGCTTGGTGCTAAGAAGGGATAAAATGTATACAGTAGACCTCATTTAGATACTATCCCATAGCTTCAAATTAATACCTAAATAAATTGACTTCTCTAAGTTAGGTTATGAAACTAACTGAATCTAAGAAGTAACTTGTAAATCACATTTACAATTGGCAACGGCACATATGTAGTCTTCGTTAGCATACGAATAGTGTAACACTTTCTTATTCGTTGACTTTAATGTACTCGTTAAACGGTTGTATTGGGTTATCGCCAAAAACTTCCATCATTGCATTACCGGCAAGCAATAACTTCCTACTCAAATAATTAATCGCAGCATTTCAAAGTAATTCGAAGAAAGTGATAGATGGAACACCAGCAGAAAGCTCGTTGCTGATCAAGACACGCAGTTGGGCCTCACGGGGTTGATTGTTGTTGACATGCACAACGCTCCAAGAAGTATTATCCGCTTCATGTTTCAAATTTTATTTAATATAACGTTTATGTGAAATAGTATTTGTAACGCATGTGTGAAGTCGGATTATGTGTGGCACACTTTTACTGAATGCAAGTTACCGGTACGAGACACGATATTACATTTTTTAAACTACTTTATCGGAATATTTTGACAGGT
Organism: Bactrocera correcta; assembly: GCA_027475135.1. NCBI lineage: Eukaryota > Metazoa > Arthropoda > Insecta > Diptera > Tephritidae > Bactrocera > Bactrocera correcta. Next base: position 121,289,909 of record CM050323.1, read on the forward strand.
CAGTTTTCATACTTTCTTTATGATTTTGATTAATGGTGAAGTTATGCGCATACATATCTATTAATTTAAATGTGGTAAACTGCCAGTGGGAATTTGATAATCCAAAATATTATCTCATTTAGATTTTAGACTTGATACTCCAGTTTGTTAGACAATAAAAAACGCTTTAGGCAAAAGAAGTAGATAAAGTTATTACTTGTTGGGCCAATTTGTTGTACACTATTGTTTAATAATTATAATAATTAAAAAAATATAGTCTGCTGGCATTCGTTATTTTAAGGTAAAAAATCATGACCATACCAAGATATCATTCAATAATGACTTTATTTAACTGGAAGATTATGTTTACAAAGAATTCGGGAAAATTTAAATTAAATTACTATTTTGGGCCAGTAATTTGATATTATTACTAGCTCACCTAATCGTTAATCTAGTGTACTGAATTATTCGACCACAAACACATTTATTGCAGCTTTGAATTTGTTACAATTATGAAACAAATACTTGAGCCATAAGCGAATTCAGGCGAATAGTTCAAGTGCCAAAAACGTGACGGTGTGTCCATGTTGCTCATCGTGACTGTGGGATTAGGAGATGCCACAGGTGACCGGTGTGTTGTTGCAATGAAAATTTTATGTCCAAAAATCGATCGATTTTTCTCAATACACTTCCAGTACATATAAATATGGACTTGAAATGCGATTATGTTTTTTATGGCTTTACAAGAATTTGCAGGAATTTTTTGGCGTCAGCGAGCATTACCTACATTCACAATTTGCATACACAATTTAAGGGTGGCCAAATAACATGCATTATGTAACACAATTGAGCAAATAAAATCAAATATTCCTGATTTCAAAATTTGTTTTACACTACGCAACTTATTACGAAAAGAATATATATGTATTCGAATAGGTACACTAGTTGTGTTTTTTTCGCGGAAATATAACGGTACAATTTCTAAATATTTTTCTGGTTTGCGACACGTGCACATTTGCTCAATTGTGTTACAACATCGGTTACGTTCAGGTGTGTGAGCATAGCTAAGACCAAATAAACAAATTTCGAGTATTTTAAATACCAATAGCTCTATTTATCAAATACCTAACGTTTTCAGAAGTATTTTTCATTTTATAGACGGTAAGTAGAGTTAGAAAGATTGTTTTTTGTGAAGCTGTTTAACTTCGTGCTTTTTTTTTTATAAAAATGAAGAAAATTTCTGATTCTATTAAAAAACCTGTGCTTCAATGGTTGAATGAAAGGCTCTCACATCGGCAAGTTGCAAATTTAGTTGAAATTTCATTTGGGTCAGTAAAAAATATTGCTAATTGTCATGAAATATCAGTACCAAAACATCGATCTGGTCGACGATCCGTTTTAAATAACTACGATAGACGAACTACCAACCGTCTGATAGCCTCGGGAGCAGTAAAATCAGCTACTGAGATTCAAAAAGAACGTAAGTCCTGAAAACAAGTTTCTCGCATGACTGTACACTGCGAGTTGAAAAAACTAGGGCTTAAAGCCAGGCGCAAAATTAAAAAACCTATGCTCCCTAAACGTCATCAAGAACTACGTCTAAAATTTGCTAAAGCGTACCGAAACTGGACTCCAGAACAGTGGGCGAATGTATTTTGGACAGACGAAAGCAAGATTAATCTCCACGGGTCAGACGGAATACATTACGTTTGGAAGAAGTCATCAAAGACTATTACCAGCCGCAATGTCATCCCAACACTCAAATTTGGGGGCGCAAAAGTCTTTTTTTTGGGTTGGCTTTTGTAAAAGTGGTGTTGGGTACCTAATTTTAATCGAGGGAAATATGGAAGATATATTAAGGCAAGCGTATTTTTCTTCGTTGGAGAAATTAGGTCTGGACAGTAGCAAATCGTTCTGATGCAAGATATCGACCCCAAGCACAAAGCTAAGAAGACTATGGAGTACCTAAGAGGTCAACGAATTGAAACTTTGGAATGGCCCCCTCAAAGTCCCGATATTAATCCTATCGAGAACCTGTGGTTTGTTTACAAAAAAGGTATAAAATTATGCCAGTCCACTGAAAACAAAGGCGCAATTACTTACTAGATGTGTAGAAGTATGGAACTCCATCACTAAAAAAGAATGTGAAGATTTAGTCAATAGCGTTCCCAAGCGGATTGAAGCGGTAATTGCGGCCAAAGGAGGCTATACTAAATATTAAAGCGATAAAAATTACATTGTATCAAAATTGAGCAAGTGCCATACAAGAGAATTTATATTTTGTTCTTATAAAACCTGAATAAAATTGTTACTCTTTTGTTGTTATATATTATAGACGAACTAAAGATTGTATTTGAAAAAACTGTAATTAAATTCGCCCTAATTAAATACACATTTTTTGTAAGAATCGACATTCGTGATTTTATTTGCACAATTGTGTTACATACTATAGATAGGTCTTAAACTAGGAAGATACATAAGTACTTTCATTTTAAATTCAATCACAGACAATTCTATTCTTGTTATCGATATATGGTGCTTGAAAATGGTACACAATAAACTTGAAAATTAAAATATTTTAGCAGAGTTCAAAATTCTTATTTGCAAAAATGAGATTAGTAAGAATTCAATCCTTCCACTTTGCCGCTGTGTATTAACTTTGCTAACAACATTTTATTAATATTCGAATAAGTTATGTTATTGTTCGAATAAGGTATTGTTATTGTGGTGTCATTTTCAACATCTGTGTTGCAAACATTATTTATCTACACCTAAAAAATACGCAATCGATTATACTTTTGATTACTAATCGCCACCATGCAGCGGCAGTAGTAGTTTTTCTACAAACACTTATAAGAATGAAATATTCCTGAAGTAAATACCACTGTACAATTTGTCACGGTTCAATTAACATTTTTTTTTTATAATTTTATAAATATTATTTTGCTAAAGTAACATCGCATCGTTATTATTAACGTTTAGTCTACAACCCACTATGAAGGACTACCTTGTCCTTATCGACAGACAGCCAAAATTAGCATATATAGCTTTTGCAGTTTTGAAGTTGAACAAAGGAGAAAAATGAATTGTTTCAATTAGCTTTAGATCAATTAGATCAGGTACCGTTGAGTACATTGTGTTCCTAAACAACTTATATAATAACTACACAGGCTTTCGAATGCCTTACCAATTATTAATTAATTTGCTTACGATCTGAAATCACCACATCTGGTGAGGGGTTGAACTTATGCCAAAGATTTCTCCAGTCTTCGAAAGACTTTTTTGGATGGTCCTCAGCTCTTACAGCGAATTTTGTTTTATCTAATCGATCAATTGAAAACGGGTTCCACAGAGCAGCAATTTCATTTTGGGCAACAAGAAAAAATCACACGAAGCCAAACCTGGGAAATTCGGGTCACATTGCCAGCTTCATGCTATGGTGAATTATCATCCTTTAAAATCCCCGAATTGTTCGTCCACAAATCCGGCCGTTTTCGACAGATGTTCTTAAGCAAACGCCTCAATATGGTCAAATAGAAATATTTATTAACCGTCTGTCTCTTCGGTATAAATTCTTGTTGCACCAAACCAAGAATATCGAGCGGCTTTGGCGTTTTTTTTTTTTTTTTTTGGCTTAGGCTCGTTTTTTTCCTTTATTCCGTTGATTGTTGATTCGCTTGCATGTCAGACTCATAAACCCAGGTCCCATCGGCAGTTACAATGCTCTTCATGATTGTGAGATCGGAATTCGTGCGATCAATCATGTCCAAAGAGAACATACAGTAGCGGTACTGTTTTTGAACATGAAAAATTTTCATACCAAAAATATCCACCAAAATCATTCGAAGGGAGTCGAGAGAGATTTCGAGCTCTCTTGACTTTGAAAAGTGTAAAATACATTCTTAGGTGCTGCGAACAACCGTTAAGTGAATAAAAATATTACAAACTAAGTCGCATGTTGGCAAAAAATTGCCTAATGACTTTCCATCAGCATTTTTTCTCCATTCATAAAGACACCGGACCTACGCTTTGCCATGAATGTGCACTTAACACAACGCGCAAATTCCAAAGCCGCACCTGTAATGTACTGGGGTTGCACGCTTCTTCAGCGGGTCCATTACCTCTGAACGTGGCATCCGACAATAAGCCACAACACCAACAAAAAGAGCTGCGGTCAGTAAATACACATTTACCAGTGAAAAGGCTTGTGCTTACTTTTCATTGTTGGTTGCTGCAGTTGTCGTTGCTGACCTTTTTGACATTTTCACTTACTTTTGGTTTCGCGTGCTTTGTAATGAGTACAATGATTGTACCACCTTCCGTTCATTTGCTCTTCGCCACTATATTCAAGAGGAAATTGCGCTTCAATTGGACTTGGTATTTTTGTGTTCAAAATCGGTTGTTGTTTTGTTTCTAATTTTAATAGATTATTTCTTAAGAAATACACAAAAATTACTTCGCTATTTTTCAACTCTCACGCATGACGTTATATGTGCTTTTGGGTGATTTGCTTTGCTATTACTTACAATAGCAACGGTTAATCATCAATCATAACTTATTATCCTTGTTAACATACGGTGAATTCGTGACTCTTAATTTTTTAGCATCCATAAACTCGTTTGAAAATTTTTCGGAGTATTTTTATGCGACGTAGATGACCTAAGTGAACTGAGGGACAGTTAATGATACTAAGACGTTGTTCCAGTATTTTGGAAATATTTTTCACTTAGCTGGGAAATTTCATATATAACTGAGAAAAACGTGCCAAAACCAGATATTGCAAACCGAAAAGTTTAATAAGTAGCAATGAAAATTTAAAATTTGTAAACAAGTTACTATCCTGTCTGACGAACCAATAGATACAGCAAAACGGAGACGTATCTTTGCAATCAGAACTGTCAACTTTTATTCAGCAGTTAATATGTTAGCAAGGATTTTCTAGTCTTTGAAATAGTTTGCTTTAATTTCGTTTTCTCATGTTTATATGTTCATTTGTATTTGTAGCTGCTTTTTGAGCACATGTGCCAATGCGCATTGTTAACAAAACGCACATCGAGGAACTCACCAACACAATGCTTACAAACAATATTCAGGTGTAGCACAAACAGACAACCATTAAGCCGGCATTATCGATTTGATGTAGCGGTTAACTTCTCGTTTATTATTGTTGGCAATTTGTAATATTTGTTTTCTCTTCATGTACTGCAACGTTTTCTCCAGCAACTTCATTTTCTCAAGACTTGTTTAAGCAATATTTGTTTCAGGAACATTGGAGTCAACAGCATTTGGCTCGGCAACATCTTACCAAAACTTTGCAACATTTGTTGCTTTTACCAATGCTATTGCAACATTCTATTTAGTAATGTCGCTGTTCGCTCACTTGAAACTTACTCAGTGACTTAACGCCTACTTAGTGGCTAAAGAGCTTCTTAAATACTATTTATTCTCAGTTTTAAACATTGACTGCTCACAATTGAAAATTATTCCCTGCAGAAATAAATCAAACTCAAAATAGCAAGGAGGCAAAAACGCTAGTTTATATGCTCTTGCATATGTGCGTGAAAGTGTTCTTGTTTAACATTTAAATTCGAGTGGATTTTAACTTTAATCAGATAAGAAAAAAAGACCCAAACAGAGCAAATAAAAAATAAAGTGAAATAAATTAGGAAAAATAATACATCGCTCAACTTATGGTCAACATAATCGGACTTCTGAACGTACTATTCGCAACACCATTATCCATCTTGAGATCCACTATGCATTTGTTCATTTTGTTCAGCGATGTGGCCCATTTCAGGCTCAATGGATATGTAAACAAGCGGAAATGCCTCAATTGGGACGAAAGCAACCAGAAGAGTTGTCATATCATCCTGAAAAAGACGATTTGATGTGGTTGTGGACCGATGGAATCATTGGTCTATATATCTTCAAAAATGACGACGGTGAGAACGTCATCGTCAATGGCGTCCGTTATCACGACATAGCCGACTACTTGATGCCTGAAATTGAAGCTCGTATTCACGGCGACATTTGTTTTCAACAAAATGGCGCCACTTCCCACACATCGAAACAATTAATGCATTTGCTGAGAGAACTCTTCGGTGAGCGATAATTACACGATTTGGGCCGAGTGTTTAGCTACCAAAATTGTGTGATATCACACCGTTGTACTTTTTTCTGTGGGGATATGTAAAGTTTAAAGTCCATGCGATCAATCCCGCTTCGACGCAGGCCTTGAAGCAAAACATCAAGCGTGTCTCTCGCCAGTTACCAGTCGAAATGCTCGAGCTTGTCTTCAAAAATTGGACTAAATGGTTGGACCATCTGTTGCGTAGCCACCAACATTTGAAAGAAATAACCTTCACAAAATAAATGCCAAAGGATGTTCTTGTAAATGATAATAAACATTCTCCATTAAATTTTAAGTTTCTGTGATTTTTCTTTAAATAGGAAAGCTCTACCTGTATCATATTTTCCTTTTACACTTGGTACCAAAAATATCAAGCACCTTTGTAATCCCACGTAATTATAAATTTCTTCATGTGGACTAAAACTCGTTGTATTAACTGAAAGTGGCCATATTTGCGTGAACACATTCTATTACACAAAAGCAACTGAAGATTTTTATAGAAGACTGCAAAAGAAATGTTAATGCAAACACTAGTTTCCCATAGCGATTAATAGCGGGATTCTGTAACCAGTCTCTAGTCTCTATTTGAGACAATTTGAGACAAAGTATCAATTTGATACTAGTTACTATTCACTAAACAGTCTCTAGCGTTAGTCTCAAAATATTGAGACCATGTAGTTAGCTGGTCACAAAACTAAAAAGAACTCTTGCTGTCATTTTCAATGTACTCAATAGAGATCATCATAGATATTAATCGATTGTCGTTTTTTTACATTTTGTAAGCAATTCAAACACGAAAAAGTTAAAAATAAATAAATTTTACATAAATTTCGTAAATATGATGAAACAAAGTCAACATATATTTTCATTTTTATTGATAATTATGTTTTTTGACTATGTTATAGGAAAGTTAATATTTGTTATCGACATATTTATTATCATTCAAGTATAAAAACATCTCTGAATAATGAAATGTAGTAGATTTTGAGACTGTCACTTACAGAATAGCAAAATCGTCTCAAGTCTCAAAAATTGTCTCTAACTCAAAATCTCAAATTTAGAGACTTGATACTGTCTCACGTTACAGAATCGCACGGTAAATGCATTTTTTTCAATGACTTAAGACAATGGAAATTGGCCACAATTTTATGTTTATTTTATTTGATACAATTAGAAAATCCAAAGAAAATTCTCTCTTTTACATTTTTATTTAATTATAAAAGGTGAGGGAAGTGACATTTTGAAATAGAAAACTCTTATAGCTCTATGAAAATACTGAAATCTATTAACGTCATATCGTCTTATAAAGCAAAATTTAATTTGCCTTAATCAGCGCCTGTCGACTTACCTTTCCACTTGTTTATTACAATGAATTCTTAAGCTCATATCCAAGTTACAAGGCAACATATGCGAAGTATTTTACCTAGCATTCACGACAGTTAAAAACCAAAAACAAAAAAACAAAAAGCAGAAATCTCTTCATAAACCAGATATACCAAAAATAATCTTTATGATCCCATACAGATAACCATAAAAAAACCGCACGAGTGTACCCACAAACAAAAATATTGATCTGTATGACTTAAAATACTTCCACCACTTAAATATGGTATTCGTTTTTATTTGAGGTATAGACAGTACAGGAAAAGTGGCGTGAGACTTAAACCTCAAATGAAATTATACTTAGACACGCAATGGCCAAAACATACATAAGCATGATGTTGTTATTTTTGCTAAACAAAATTAGTATAAATCCATTTGCAGGCCGTTGATATTTGTTTCAAGGCAGAGCTGTGATCATCTTCCTACAAGTTCGTTCCTTAAGTCTTTTTTTTGGAGGAAGATGCGATTGTGTTTATTAAAAAGTTTTTTACATTTATGAACATCAATTTTAGCCGGGAAATTTATCTTGTTTACTTGAAGTATATATCAAAATAATGTCAATTTCATATAATAATTAAAGAAGAAAAATATAAGTGAATTATTGTGAGTAAAATAGTTTTCTGTCACTTCAATGTATGTATATCTTGAGATGCTTTAAAGCACATATTAATAATATCTTTTGATTAAAGACTTCATTATTATATTTATGTAGATAGGTTTTAACAACATAACCATTAAAATTAATTTAATTATCTAATAATTGATAAAATACATAGTGAAGGAAATTAAACACATCTGCAATAAATATTACTAGCAGAAGCTGCAAAGAAGACAGTAATGTTGAGACACAGACAGACACCGTGAAGATGCACTGACAGCCAGTCAGTCAACCGTTACACAAACGGCGAATCTGTGAAGTGAACAAACTACCAATTAAGAAATGACTTCCATGTGTGTACTAAGTAGAGGAGCGCAAATACCAGATTTTACTTGCAAAAATTGAAAAACCAAATAAAATGAACTGAAATCCGTTAAAACTCCACAACTTAGTATTTTAAACGCAACTAAGAAAAATTTAGCACATATAAAAAATGTTGCAAAATGTAATAAAAACAAAAATAACAGAAATTATCAATAAGAATGCTGCTTCACAGATAAAAACCAAAGGAGAAAAGTTCGATAGAGAAAAAAGATTAGCTAAATTTTATAACGCAAACTAAAGGAAAACACATGAGAAAATGCTGAATTTGAGGCAGTTTTTATGGTTAGTCTATCAGAAATCTTCAATAAGTAGGAGATATACTGTAAGACCACTTTGATCTGATATTGCAAACCTCATATTCACTATATTTATTTTTCAGAAAAAAAATCCAATACTAACTGCCACTTTATTGTCGGCAAAAAGTAGTTACAACAGAACAAATGTAAACAGTGCCACAATTAAAAAGCCAGAAATATTTTAATGAAAAGGGAAGCTTGCTCACAGTGGCTTTAGCATATTTTCGTTGTATTTAGTAAGACTGATGTAACTGTTATTTGAATAGCCCGCTTTAAAGTCTTCAATGCACTTTTAATATTTGGTTATAGCACAGTCGATTGAATATTTCGAGGCTCGTCGGTCTTTAGGACAGTGTACATCGAGCAAAAAGGCACTGGCTGAAAACCCCAATAACTCATACTTTTCAGATTTTTCCGACACCTCGATTTGCATAACGTAACAAAAAGCGCAGAATATGCGGAAAGGAAATTGTAAAGTGTGTTAAAGGCGCTGGATCATGTCGGCAACAATAAACATTTGCACTAGAACAAGCATGGTATGTATCAACTCATTTTGAATATATAAGAAGCTTACTTCATATAACGCTTATATGGTACTTACATTATGTCGCAGTTGCTGTTGTGTTAATATTTTCTTTTGACGACTGTGGCCTCTGCTAAAGTTATCTTAAAATGAACATAAACATCAATCTTACTTAGAAGAGTCTACAAGCTTTGCTATAGGAATAGAGATATGGTGTTGAGTGAAGTGGAAGTGTTTTTTTTAAGTTCCTGAATTATTCGCGAAATAATCCCATTTTTGCAGTGAGAGTACACTAAATTTTGCCCCGGGACCTATCGGAACTTCGGACGATTCAAATAGATAATAAGCCTAGAGAAATAGCTCAGTAAAATTTATTTTAAACAAAAATTAATTTGTACATACCTTTTCGTGGCAAACTTGCTCATACTTTTTTTTTTTAATCTGCCGGTTTGTTTTGATTAATCAGTTTTTCACTCTTTTCGTTTTGATTTTGGTCGAGGCGTTACCAGATGTATCCTGACTATTTTTTCACTGAGGGTCTCTGAGATTAGTATGGGTCGTACAACAGAGAATCCTTTTCGGAGGAATTCTAAAATTTTGAGAACGCCTCCTAACAGCAGAAATGAGGAATCCACCGCTGCTGGAGCAACATTTAGTGATGAAACTGCTAACCGAGCAAGCAAAAGTAAAGAAAATTCACTATATAATGAAACCTCCGACCATTTTAACAAACTGGGTTATAAAATTAAAGAGTTGGAAAATATGATGGATAGTTAAAGGTACGTAAATCAAGCTATGCGCGATGTAGCAGCCGAGAAACCGGGGAAAAAAATTATGGTTTAGAAAGCAACCCAGCTATCGCATATTTTTAAAGATATGAATACCCCAAAGCGGCTGCGTGAAGCATCGGGAGACCTACCCCACGAAAAAACCGAAAAAAGGTACTGAGACCAAAGAGCCCACGAAAGTAATACAGGAAAATATAACGGGTCAACATAGCGCAGGTGAAAAATGGGTGGATGTTGTAAAAAAGAAGAAACCGATTCAGAAGATAATTGGAACGAAACCGGACGCCATCGTAATAACCAAACAGAAGGGCTGATATTCTCCGGAAGATAAAAAGCGACAGCGGTCTTGGAGAGTTGGGATCAAACGTGACCTATTTACCTAAGGTAGACCGTGAAAGAAGACCTACTGATCGAGTTGAAAAATCAGGCAGACAAGAGAGCCGAATCATTTCAAACCAAATTAGAGGGAGCGGTGGGTGAAATGGCGCTGATACAGCCAAAAACCCATAACATTACAATAGTTTGTAAGGACTTAGACGAAATTACAACAGCGGTAGAAATCTGCGAGACACTAAAAAAAGAGGGGATCCAAAACCTGAAGAAATCAAGCGGCAAAAGCATTAGAAAAACCCGAAGTGAGACACAAATAGCTCTTATTTGTCTGCGCGATCAAAACGCTAAAGCTGCACTAAAATTGGGCAAAGTGAAGATAGGGTGGTCTATTTGTCGTCTCCGAGAGTACCCGATGTTTTAGGTGTTCCCAACTGGGTCATATGACACACAAATGTGTTAGTCAAACTGATCGTCTGCTCTCTATACACGTTTCGGAGCTACAGGGTACATAGCAAAGGTGTGCAAAAATGCCCCGCGCTGTATGCTTTGCAAAGGAGAGCACTCCGTCTTAAGTATGACCTGTTCGAAGCACGTACAAATGATGAAAACAATGAAAAAATGAGGTTATTACAGCCAAACCTTAATCACTGCGCTATAGCACCAGACCTGCTAAAACAGTTCTAGGAGAGAACATAGATGTGGCCTTACTAAGCGAGCCATATAGACAGCGTTCGGAAAGCACTAGGAGTAAAGATAGAAGTGGCAAGGTAGCAACATGGGCCTGCAAAAGACAAGCTTTCTCATCACGCTCCAAAAAAGTCCATAACGGCTTTACATGGGCGAAGATACAAGGTATATATTTTGTAAGCTGCTATGCTCGTCCTAGCTTAACAATTAGAGAATTTTAATATTTTCTCCTCGAGCTGTCTCTAGAGACCAGAAACAAATCGCCAATAATATTAGCAGGTGATTTTAACGGATGGTCTACTGCTTGGGGTAACAGAAATACAAATTACCGTGGTCGCCTCATTCTAGAATTTTTGAGTCAAACAAACATTACGATTCTAAATAATGGCACAAAAAATACGTTTCAAACGGGTAATAAGGGTTCTTTAATAGACCTAATGTTTGCTAACGACGCGCTTAGCAGACATATTAAGTGGAAGGTGTCAGATATTTACACAAATAGCGACCATACGGCTATAATCGCTGAAATTTCGTTCTCCCAAGAAAGGGAACTGTTTCGGAGAAATACCTCTCGAAAACGTAGTTGGAGTGAAAAAGAATCCTTTAGAGCATTTAGAGTGCGACAAATGCACCAGACGAAGACGCCCCCTCTCCCAAAAAAAGCTCCTGAAGTCATTATCCGTTGTAAGAGATCCTCCACAGAAGACGAACTATTGACTATTGCGAAAAAAATCAAGAACTCTAAAGCGCCTGGAATAGATGGTATACCAAATAAAGCTCTAAAGAAGTCAAACATTTTAGACACAGTATATTTGTTAACAATACAATGCGTGTATATTAGAAGGGGTGTTCCCCGATCCGTGGAAGATACAGCGCCTGGTTCTACTCCCAAAGCCAAAAAAGCCACGAGAAGAACTTTCATCATATGTACCTCTTTGCATAGTTGACACGATTAGGAAAGTGTACGAAATAATTTTAAGAAACTGCTTGGAGCTAACAATCCAAAAAACCGGCAGATTATCAGAGAGACAATTCAGCTTTAAAACAAAGAGATTCACTATTGACGTATTACGAGAAGTCGTCGTTACTGCGAAATGTGCAGTAAGTGGCAAAAGATGGAAAGGTGGCACAAAAAAGTACCGCCTGCTGATTACCCTGAATGCCAAGAATGCGTTCAGGTCGGCAAAATTGGCAGACTTAATCAAAGCCCTGGATGAAATACCGGACCCTGAATACCTCATAAACATAATAACGAGTTATTTTAAAAACAGAAGGATGATTTTTGATACGGACGAAGGCACCACGAGCTACTCTATCTCAAGTGGAGTACCCCAAAGCTCAGTGTTAGGCCCACTATTATGGACTCTTATGTATGAAGGGGTGCTAAGAAGACAGCAACCAACAGACGTAAAACTATTAACTTATGCGGATGATCTCATGGTGATAGCAGTGGCCAAACAATTCGCCGACCTGAGAAATAAATGTAATGAGTGATTAAATGATCTACGCCAATGGTTCTCTTCTGTGAGTCCGAAACTGGCGGAGAAAAAAAAAGAAGTTTTACTCATAAGCACCTGGAAGATAGAAGAACGAATAGAGCTCACCGTAGGGGAGTGCAAAATTACTTCACAGCTGCAATTGAAGTATCTGGGTGTAATATTAGATTCCAAATTAAAATTTAAAGAACACTTGGAGTATATTTCCGCGAAGGCAATCGAAATTTAAAACACCCTATCGAGAATGATGACAAATAGAGGCTATGTGCGTCCCAGCCGGCGATTCTTAATAGCGAAAGCAATGAGTTCCGTAATACTGTATGCGGCGCCAGTATGGATACATGCAATGGATATAAGAGCGTATGCTAAACAAATAATTGCAGTGCATAGGCTTTCTGCAATTCGGGTAATAAGTACTTTCCGGACTATATCAACCGACGCTGCTGAAGTATTAGTCAGTAATAAGAGTACTAAAGTGTGGCAGGAGCGGTGAAATTCCTCATCCAAAGCGCACTGGACCCATTTACATGGATACTTTAGAAGCTACCTTTTCAGATTCCACAATGACATTAGTCCGAACTGTCCGACGTGTGCAGAGTATATAGAAGACTCTGAACATGTATTATTTTATTCCTCCATTTCCGAATAGAAGGAAAAAAAACCAGACTCGGTGGTAGTTTTACTGTCGATATTTTAACAACACTCATGTGGGAGTCGACTAATAAATGGAAAGCTGTCAGCAAAGCGTCAGCGTAAATGTCTCGTCCCTCCCACGAAGTAATACTTAGCCGGTGGTTCCGTGGGAGTGTCTTGAGTTGGGAGTAGGTTAGATTTAGCGGATTAAAGTTCCGCACTCCGGCCTTCGATGCTTCCCCCTACTATAAAAAAAAGGAAAAATATTAGTGATGCTTGCGGCATAAAAACTAGAGGCCTTACACACGCCGAACACTGTGTTGCAACAGTTGCAGTGAGCAAGTAATCAATAAATAAATTACGCGTTACGAATAATAACACTGACATATATTCAGAAAGTATTCCATAACAATGTCGCAATCGCTGAAAATTCATAAAAAAATAAATTTGTTTTCATATTAAAAAAGGTAAAATTGCAAGAAAATCAAGTTAAGGCATTTGCAAAAAAAAAAAAATAAAATACGCTGAGTTGAGCTTAGTAAAAAATTTTTTAAAAATTTCAATTAACTAAAATTGTTGCTGTAGATATCACGAAACAAAGGAAAGTGAAATTTCGCACAATTTTGTAGGCATTGTTATCTTATTTCATGTATGTGATGGATGCCATTGACATTGGGTTGCACCAATCGGTGTCAGAGACATTCAAACGCAAAGAGGCTTGCAGCTATTTATGTATTTGAATATGCATATGTATAATGCAAGTCTTCTGTTTGGTCTGTTTTTTTGAATTTGTAAATGAGATAAAACATGGTAGTTCATTGACGATAAGAAACAATAGGCTACAACCAACAAAACAAATATAAAGGTAAAGCAAAAAGCCGTGAGAAAAAATGTTAATAAAATAATAATCAAATTCTTCAACAATTATTGTGTGTTTTACAAAAAAAAATTGCAATTTATTCCTACAACAATTTTGCATTCCTTGATGCGACAGGAGAGAATGACTTTGTGGCCAAAGATGTTTTTTATGAATGATTGAAGCAAATTTTTGAATGTTAGTGAAGGCATAATACCATTGCCCGATCATGAAGAAGTCCAAATAGCAATTTTGCCCATCTGAAGAACAACAAAATGGAGGGGGCTTATTTGTAAAATATGGTCGGACTAAAACATATCCGAAGGGCCCAATCCGTAAAAAGGGAGACTCCACAATCTCCGCCAACCTTTTCAGTAAGCATATCACGCCCTATTGAGTATACTGTGTGAATTATTGAAGCCAATTTCAACTGATTGAATCTTCTTAGTGTGGTTTCAGACTTGGAAAGCCAACAACAGACCGGATCTTCACCATGCGCCAAATCTTGGAAACGATCCGTTAAAAGAGTTTGGTATCCCCGCAAAACTAAAACGGTTGTTTAAACTGACGTTAAGCAATACCCAAAGCTCCGTCAGGATAGGAAAGGCCTCTCTGAGCCGTTCAATACCAAACGACGTTTTAGACACAGCAACAGAGCTAAATATAGAAGATACAATCTTCTGTAAGAGTGTACAGCTGCTGGCAAGATGAAATATCTCCAGCATCAACACCAACAACAACGTCAGCTACTATCTAGTAGCTACTGGCGTACGCTGATGATATTAATATCATTGCTCATAACAGCCGGGCCGCTAGTTCTGCTTCCTCCAGATTGGACAAAAAAAACAAAGAAAATGGATCTAGTAGTAAGCGAGGGTAAGATGAATTATCTCCTATCATCAAACAAACAGTCGTCTCCCAAGATACTGTTGTTCTTTATGTTTCAGAGGCCTGCACGACCAAAACATCTGATGAATTTTCGAGAGAAAAGTTCTGCGGAAGATATAGGCCACGGCGAATATCACTTTCCATGGAACGATGAGTTTAATAAGATATATGACGACATTGACATAGTTCAGCGAATTAAGAGACAGCGGCTACTCTGACTAGGTCATTTCGACCGAGTGGATAAAAACGCTTCATTTCTGAAGGTTTTCGACGCAGCACCCATTGGATAAAGCAAAGAAAGAGGAAGACCTCCACTCGTTTGGAAAGGCCGGGTGGAGAAGGACCTGGCTACGCTTGGAATTTCCAATTGACGCCACATTGCAAAGAGAAAGGCCCGCTGTTGTTAACTCGGCTATAACCATGAAGTCTAACATTTCCAATATTAAATATGAGATAAAATATTAGGGATCGACGCTTTCACAGTATCAGTAAAGTAAACTTGTATAGTTCTTCACTATAAGGTTTACAACAATTACTTTAAGAACGTACTTTAAAGATGTAAAGAAGAGCGATTCGATACCTCACTAAATTTTCGGCGTACAAGTTTAAGCCTATCGTTAAGCATAAACATCAAAACGAATGGAGTGTAAACAATAATTATGTTTGACTGCCAGTTGCATATGTAAATAAGTTGTTGCATTTTAATTGCTAACTGTAGTCATAATTTTAATTTTATAACATAATATGAATGCTGATATTGTAATAGCTATCAAAACGAGCATTTACAAGCACTTACAGGTAGCTAATGGATCAAAGAGGTGTCTTTTTCAGGTTTGCAGTGACTTTGAAGCTCTTGAGGCCTTTTGTATAGATGCTTATAGTCGGATATTATTGTAAGACAACACTAGCAATGTCAGCAGTCGCTGAAAACGGAGTGTGTTGGAAGAATAATGAAACTAAGCCAATAAGATGTACAGTGTCGGACAAAACTCATTGGACTAACTCGAGTCTCACACATATTCCGTCATAACTTTTTACATAGATGCATTAGAAGAATAATTTTTTTTGCAAAAGAAAGATCACATATTCTATATTAACAAACAATGCAATTTTATTATCCAAATTTTATGTAAAATTTATAAATGATAACAGAAGGGAAAAAAGTAAAAAATTCGTGCGACATAACTCATTGGACTAACGCTTTGGACATCGAAATAACCACTTCCAATGAATAAATCTACAGTTATATGGCGAGAAAAGAATTTTGCAGGTACTTAAAATGGTTAATCGTAGATCACACTTATTCGAATTGTTTATTTTAATGGGAACGGGTGTGTTGGGAAATTTATAAACTTTTCCCAAATAATGCTACTAAAAAATTATTTTAGAAAATTATTTTAGAAAATAATTTTAGGCAAAATATGTTCAAATGAACTTAAATTATTAATTACAAGCAAATTCACAAAATATGTGAGGCAAAGGAGCTTTGCACAAATTATTCTCTAGGAAAATCAGCTGTTTCTGCTATTTTACGCAAGAACAAAGCTGAAGGAATCGTTAAAAAACTTAATATTGGAAGACACCATAGAGTCAATTCGATAAAAGATGACTTGCGAATAATGCGGGAGTTAAAAAAATATCTAGAGATATCAGCAAAAAAAAGTTGTAGGTGGCTTACAACTAAGAGTGAGTACGCGTACAGTACAACAACGCGCCGTTGATGCTGGTCTCTTTAGGTTCCGTGCTGCGAAAAAACCATATATTTTCAAAACACAAAAAAAAAAAAAAAATAGGATAGCACGTTTGGAACTTCTGAAACTGCATATTAATTGGTCTGTAGAGCAACGGAAGTCGACATTGTTTTAGATGAGTCCAAGTTTAATTTGCAGAACACAGATGAATATCAGGTGTACGAAGTAGCAGAAAAGCGTTTAGACCGTCGATATTTGCAGGGTGCAGTAAAGCATGGTGGGGTAACATAATGGTGTGGGGATGCTTTTCTGGTCAAGGAGTAGGACCTATTTACAGAATAGAAGGGAACATGGATGGGTTCCAATATAAAAATATACTGCAAACCCAAATGTTACCTCACGCTATCCAAAAAAATGCAGCCTGATTGGCAGTTTCAACATGACAATGACCGCAGACACACCCTCAAAGTTGAGAAGGATTGGTTTTTGGAATAACAAGTTTATATTGCAGATGGTCCGACCAGTCTGCTGACATGAATCCGATTGAAAACTTATAGGAAACTGTCAACAGGCAAGTTAACAAGGAACAGGTTCACGGTTATAAAAACCAGCTATTATTGCCTTAAAAAAAGCCTGGAATGGAATAAATGGTACACATATTAGTAATTTGATTTCATCTGTGCCTAAAAGATGTGTTGCAAGTAAAAATAATAATGGCTACTCAGTAAAATATTAATTTAAAACTAATTTGTTTTCATATTTTCCTAAAGTCCAATGAGTTATGTCGCACGAATTTTTTACTTTTTTCCCTTCTGTTATCATTTATAAATCTTACATAAAAGTTGGATAATAAAATTGCATTGTTTGTTAATATAGAATATGTGATCTTTCTTTTGCAAAAAAAATTATTCTTCTAATGCATCTATGTAAAAAGTTATGACGGAATATGTGTGAGACTCGAGTTAGTCCAATGAGTTTTGTCCGACACTGTATGTCGGTGAAATCATGGTGCAGCAGACTTGACCTACTTTACATGTTCCTCTGTGTATTTTGCTTTACATTCGGAGCATGCAACAATTTGTGCTTTTTGAAGGTGAGTAGTCAGATGTAGTAGTAGTCTGCCCGAGATGTTTTACTTAGGTAGGAGCAAAAGTACTCACATAACTATATAATATAAAATATATCTTCATATTATGAGATATTGTGAAAATTTGATTAATCGTAAGCCCGTTGCAAGTGTTCAATACCTACTTTACAAAAGCCGCGTAACCTTCAAAATATCTAAACCTATATTTTGGAAACTATTTAAACTAGTATTTTACTAATGCTAAGCTTTGTAAACAAATTGAAGTGCCCAATTCAGATAACGCTCGCAATACTATTTCAATTGTTGTGGAGTGATTGTGAAGCCCTTGACTTAATAGTACTTAGAGAATTTGACACCCGCTATAGGCGATTGGCAAAGTGATCACAAAACATATTCTCCGACCATTGTATGTAGTATTCCTATAATTCTCATTCAAGTAGCACACTCAAATTAGTAAAATTAATTATTGGACCTGCCTCTTTACAACTTCATATAATTTACCATTTATTTAATTTGTCGTCTTTTACGCGTTGAAGTTTTGTATTTCCTGGTTGTGATTACAGGAGCAGTGCAACTTAAGCTCCTAGATATGCTCTTTTCGAAAACGCATGGAGACCCAAACACACATATGCCAACTCTTGATGGTGCCGACTGGTTGAAGGAAGTCAAAATCATAAAATGAAAGGACGACTTCAAGTTACTATGGGTACAACAAGAGTTCGTGAGTTCAAGGCTAGTGAGAAGGACCTATCCTGCAGATAGTGGATCGAAGATACTCATAGTTCGCATGGTAAAACAGGGAGATGCACTGCGACTGCTTGAATGTTGTTGAAGATCACCTCCTCCGGAAAGAAAGATGGCTGCAAGAACTATATTCTTTACATTAACAAGTCGACCAAGGACATTTTTTATAGAAGATTCGGAAATATGTCGTGGAGCGTTGGAAGCGCAACCTGACCGAAAATAACGCTCAGCGGTTCGTAAGGCGAAAGAGAGCATCGGTCAGGGGTTAGTATAGAAGAGCAAATAAGACAAAGATTACACATTTCGACACCGCTGAGCGACTTTAGCTGACGGCGTTGCCGCCATTGCTCGACTTACAAAGCAAAAAGTAAATAGGAAATGTCGAAAAGGTCATCGGCGAACGCAACCCAACACTACGTTTGCAATGGTTTGCCATATCCAACTCCGTAAATCGGTGCTTTGACCATGTAGCATATGCCACGCTGATGTTATCACGGTTGAATAAAAGAATACGAAATTTATGCTTGATAAAAATAAAAATTGTTCGTATTTTTACAGTTTCATAAACGGAATTATAATTTTTATAATTTTAAATGTTACACAATTTAATGTTAATGAAAAGAGGTGTCGCCAAACGGGATGACGAGAATCCTGTTTCGACTTGCTGGAGGTGGCGATCGAGTTCTCCCGGATGGAGGTCGAAAAAAGTATAGTTGCGGTAGAGTAACGATGTGTTGCCGCGGCGCAGTGTCTCAACGAATATTGATGTGCGGCTTGCATAGAATTTCCGATTTCCCTTTTGCCCATCCTTTTTGTTGAGTGGGTTGATTGATATGGAAGTGTGACGAGTTGTGTTGAGTTGTGCGGAGTGGTATCAGCTGTGGTGAATTGCGCTCTTGCATTAGGATGCGCCAGTTTTAACGGGTAGAGGGGGTGGATACTTAACTCATTTAAACACCGGTAAAAGCAGTAGCTAAAGAAGCGTGAAAAATGGACACGACCAAAATATTTAATGACCACAGATATACCCTAGGCATTAAATGAGTGTATAAATTTCGCAGATGTTATTTCAATGCAAATTTATTAAAATAAATAATGTGTTATCAAAAAAGTCTTGCGGTATTTTTATTGAATCAATTCGTGTGGCACCCATACATCGAGCTTCTTAGTGACTTCAATCTTCTTCAAATGGTTTATAACGGTTGGTGACTACTATGCCGGTCTCTTTCGACCAATTCAGCGATTTTATCGCAATTTTCAACGACAGACCTTTCGGAGCATGGTGCATCTTCGACCACCTCTACACCAGAACGAAAACATTGAAACCATCGTTGTGCGGTGGAAATGGAAACTGTATCGGGTCCATAAACTACACAAATTTTATTGGCGGCTTGAGATGCATTTTTGCCTTTATTGTAGTAGTACTGTAAAATATGCCGCATTTTCTCTTTATTTTGTTCCATGTTTGCGACGCTATAACTCACGAACGACTTAAAATCAACGACAATCAATCAAACACGTGTTAGCGCGTGAAATGAGCTTTCCAAAAAGTGAGAAAAAGGAAAAAAAAAAACATCTTACGATGGGCTAAATTTAGGTGCAACCGAACTTTTTATGCTCTTGCTACTTGCAAGAATCAAAAACGGCGAAATTACTTCAGGTGACGCAAAACCTTTTAAGTACCGACTTTAGTATTGATCCGATTTTATCTACCTTTGCCAATCTTTTCTACTTTACTGGCGTAGAAACCTCTTGCGCGATTTAAGCCGAGTTAACAATAGCGCACCAGTCGTTTCTTCTCTTTGCACTATGGCGCCAATTAGAGACTACAAGCAAAGCCAGATCCTTCTCTACCTGGTCCTTCCAACGGAGTGGAGGTATTCCTCATACTCCTAGAGAGTTTCCGTCCATTCGGACGTCATGACCTAGCCATCGTGCGTTTCCAACGGGCACAGAACCATAAATTTTCTGCAGAACCTTTCTCTCGAATACTCGTAACGACGATCCATCAGATGTTGTCATCGTTCATGCCTCTGCACCATATAGCAGGACGGGAATAATGAATAATTTACAGAGTTTGGTTTTTGTTCGTCAGGAGATTACTTTACTTCTCAATTGCCCACATAGTCTGGAGATGAATATGGACTTTATAAGTTCTCCGAAATTTTCTTCTGGGTGTTACAAGCTTCGAGGCAAACTTAATTACCTTCTTCTGAGAGTTATTATTCGTGGGTTGAGAATAGTATGTCTAGAGTACAGAGTGTTGATCAGCTCACTGCCTTCAAAATCTAAATATGGTATACAATTTACAGATAGTATGATAACAATTACAATTCGCCGATTTTTACCTTAACACGCGTAAATCGAAAAATGTATAAAAATGCAAAATACTTTCGTTCAACTTTATTTGAAATTATAAAGAAAATATGTAAATTTTCCCATAAAATCTTATGTTATCTGCCCATAACCGCATAACAATACAACCAAATAACTTTATGCTTTTATATATCCAGTGAATTCATCTGCAAACCAGGCGACGACTTTGTTATTTCTACATTTCATGGTTAGGAAAAAAACATTTTTATTGTCTAAGCAACTTGAGTATCAAAGTTTACAAAAATGAAGTGTAGAAAAGTGTGCAAAACTCAAAGTAATTGCCCACAACCTCAAATTTATTGAAACACCGCAGGGTAAAGCTTTTTCTATTTAACAGTGCGAGTTTGTTCAAGTATCAATGAATAGCAAAATTAACATGATAATTCATATGCGATAGAAAAATTTACGATGTCTGCAGAGAAGTAAGGAAAAACAAATTTGGTTATAAGGTCAATGATACCCAAAGTTAGTCTATATTCATAATCATCAATTCATCATCAAAGCGGCTGGCAATTAGTCAATGGAGTGTGTCGATTAGGTGACACTAAATAGGCTTGTAGAAAAATATTTCTCGTTGCACGAAGCTTGCCATAATTTGAAAGAGCATGGCGCTAGAGTATCCAAGTTTTTTTCAGTCAGATTATTGTTCATGGGGTACCATCACCAGATTCATAAGATTTTTTGGTTATGTTGGTTCTAGGGCAAGTTCAGTCTGAAAGCCGATTTTATTCATTCCCAGCATAAAGAAAAACATTAGAGAAACACTTTCTTTGAATTTTATTAAGATATTAAACTTTATATAGTGAAGTTTTGATCCGCTTCAACCCATTTTTGTTTGGATTATCTCCAAATTTCAATTACTTCTATGCATATCTCACACATTCACCGATATTCTCGATCAAAAATGAACTACGGAGTCAACATATTGGCTCCAATAGCTTTTACAGTTTGGTAATGGTGGCATACTCTAAACGCATTAGTCGTGCAAATTTCTTCCCCATTATATTAATTGCTTCTTGATTTGTGTATTAGAAAATGAAAGAATGAAATGGAATTAAAACTGTGGTTTCATGGAAAGCCTGTGTAGTTGTACTCGGATTTTTGACCGATTTCACACTGTGACGTAAGAATGTGAGATGAAGTAAATGTAGTTCATAAGCCGAACTGGATGTGTGATTTAATCTAAAAGTGGGTGGTGTCATTTCTATTATACAATTTTCAGCGAGTTTGGTTATTGTAGCATATGGGGTTTAGGAAATATGTATATTAAACCAAAAAGAGGCCCATGCCCACTTTTTCAAAAATTTTTTCTCTGAGGTGTCTTTTCCCACACTTCTAACACGTAAGAATATTGTAGAAATATAAGTATTCATTAAGGCACTGAGTGGTGCAGCTTTCCCATAATTATAAGATATGTTCGAATTTCGAATAGAATGCATTATCTAATCGAGATTCAGAATAGAGCCCCAGATCAACATCAAGCCTTATACAAGTTGTTCTGTGCCAATTTTACAGATGGAAAAATGTTTACTGTTGAAAATACAGTTTCGTTAGAATACTCGTACCCCACAGAAATTTTATAAGTCTCAAAAAATCTTTCATTCGCGCGTCATCCATACCGATAGAAACTGTATATGCTGCAATTCCTTAAAGCCCGAATCGTTTGAGAGCTTGTGCAAAAGCAAATTTCGGCATTAAATTTTGTACGTTACTAAATTAAAATATGCATTATGGAACAAAATTACTTTATTACAAATTTATTTCATTCGAGTTAAATATGAACTTGTAACAGAACTTATGGCAGTATTAACGATATTGTTATGTCAAATAGTTCACATTCCGTATTCGAATCAAAGTTCAAATTTAAGGATAATTTCATAAAATTCTAAAAGGTAAATTATAAATTGGTCTGGCCTGTAATTAAAATCTTACATTAAAAAAGAACATTTTATCAGATACGAACAAATATTTAGTACACCATAAAGCTGTACATACAGCTTCTAGTTTTACGCTTGCGTTACTAATCATTTTTTCCATAAACTGAGGGTGAAGATAAAATTAAATATTAATTTTTAGTTTTTTCATTGTATGTATTTGTTGTAAAGTTCTATTGTGACTACTTTTTTGCCAACAATAATATAGAAACTGCAGACAACGTACTCTTTGTGCTGCTAAAGAATCCACGATATAAAAAAAATGTATGGAAAAGTGTTCAAAAGCTGTGGTGTTAGATCACAAAAATTGGACAAAAATGTTCATTGTTATTTTTGGCATTATAAACACTATTTTTACAAAACGATGTAACGGTTAATAAATTGACACTGGAAAAACATGAACCTATAGGAGTAATGTAGGTGATAGCCCTATAAAAATCTCTGTCTAATATACTTGCCGTAGCGACTCGTAAATTATGTTGCTTTGTGGAATATTATTAATAATCTGTCAATATGAATAGCATCATTGTCATTAAATATGGCTTATATTTTTCTCTGTCGAGCTTTTCTCCTTCGTGCGTACAGTTAATTGCCGTCTAATGCTTGCCATCGTTACTGAAGCCTCATGTTCATATCTATCTATACATGCCCAAATGTAAAAATCCGATGACCAGATTTAATACAATACTATATACTATACAATAAACATATATATATTTATTCGTTTTTTTGTTTATGCCACCATTTGAGACAACCCAATGTCAATGGTAACCGCCGTGAGGCAACATCCTCAACGATAATTTCAGTTATTTTTGTTTTAATTGCATTTTTCATCAATTTTTTATTTACGTTGAGTTTATTGTTTTTTGTTTGTAGGGGGTTGGGGTTTTAACGGATTTCACTTCACTTTATTTGTTTTCTCATTTTTTTGCAAGTGAAAATTGTTATTCACGCTTCTTCACTCTTTGAGAGATTTTCTTAGTATGCAATATGTTCAGCTATGGCTGCAAAAGCATGAGCACATAAGTACCCACATGCAAGTAATTTCTTTATTGGCTGTTTGTCTACTTCACAATTACGTCGTTTGTACAATAGTTGACTGACTGACTGACTCCCATGTCTGTGTACGGAAGAGCGCTTGTCAGCATTACTGTCTTTTTTGCAGCTTCTGCCGATTATGTGCATTGCAGATACGTTTAACTCTTTCCTCATGCAGTTTGTCCTTTCCTTCATACAACTAAGTATGTGTATTGAATAACGGGGTTTTTACGATACAAAACGCTTAAGCCTATCAAAATTATAAAATAAATATGTATAAGATAAATATTATAAGTAAAAAAACAATACTTATCCTTTTATTAAGTCCATATAAAAATTACAATGAACTGTGTGTTGAATATTTTTTCACAATAATTTGTTTCTTCTTCATTTATTGCACAAAAATTACCTCATTGTTATATATGCTTTAAGTAAGCAGGAGTAATTATCTGATTTCTTACTGTTTCAAGTTTATTTTCACATTCACGTACATTGTTGCTGGTTTAGGCTTATGCCATTTATTCATTTTCCTACAACACAAAAGACTTAAGAAACGAATTTGTTGATTGATGACCACGACGCTGCCTTGAAATGAAGATCAAGAGGCTTCAAATGAAATTACATTGATTTTATAAAGCAAGCACAACAAAATCAAGCATATGTATGTTTTGTCATGTGCGTGTCTAAACATAATTTCATTTAAGTTTTGAGCCTCACGCCATTTTTCCTGTACTGTCTAAGACTTAAATAAAAACTAACACCTTTTAAGTGATGCAAGTATTTTCCAGCAAAAAAGATCAATGTTTAAATGATTAAATTTATCGCTAAGGGATCGCATATATTGCTATTAAAGGATCTGAGATACGGATAGTTTTAACTTAACTGTCGTGAATGTAAGGGAAGTGTTCAAGGCTCGTCTCAAACCGAACTAAATCTATTCATCTTTTATAGTAAGTTATGTAACATACAGTTTCAAGTTTACAAACAGATTTAAGAAAAATTCTACTCTTTATCATCCTCTCTATAGCCAAGGGCAGCCATTAACACTTGTATAGAGTGCATTTGCATGCAAAATTTCTCTTTCCAGTCATTAATTTTTTCGATTTTTTGTTGAGTATTCGCTCTCATAATTCGTTTTGCAATATATCTTTTGTACTGGTAATCAAAAAACTTGAAAAAGCCACTTTTATTTGCTTTGTAAAATTAATTATCAAAAATTTAAAAATATGACCAATATTTCCTGCCATTGATTTAAACCATTGAAATAATTCATTTAATCGGTATGAGAAACTAGTGTTTTGAAAAAGCTTTCCTTTAGGTGTCTTTTGTAGCAATCATCATTTTCTTTTGTTTAGCAATGTAAATTCACACCATGGTGCTTTTCATTAATCATAGTAATTGGTTTTAATTTGAAATGAAGCTATTAATTTTTGGTTTTCTGAAGATTATGGGAATGAATATAAAAATTTTTTATAAATATTTTTAAAGTTAGTAAAATCAATTTTGCCGTAGAAGAGTTCAAATGAGTCGAATCTGATCGCATTAGCCCTTAGTCTGATTATATCTAATATTGAGATTTTCGAACTTCTGGGTGACTTGGTACCTCATAAATCGGCCAGTATTTGGGTTTACTCAACAAAAACGACATAGCGTGTTTTGCTTATAACAGCATATCTTTATGCCTAAAGTAGAGTAGGGTAAAGCTTGACCTAGCCGCTACATAACTAGTATCAGAATTTTCAAACATCAACTGACTTTGCTTTATAAGTTATGATTAATTTTTTAGTACATATGTGACATGTTAATAGTAAGTAGATTTTGGGAAAAAAGATAAAATCCAGTCGATACTGAATTTAAAGCTTATGAAATGGAAATTAATAAAGATAATTTGGACTTTAAAACTTCAGTCTTAATAGATAATGCTTCGAGTCACCAGTTGATATTGGGGACTTATATGAAAATGGATGAATCATTTCGTAATTTCAAAAATTAAAATCTATTATCTAATAAAATATAAAACATGTGCATGTTCAACTGCGTTGCAGCTTAACCGAAATCTTACCGTAATTCACGCTTGTATTAATTAGCTATATTTTAAATACTGTGTTTGGAGCTCTGAAGTCTCTCTAAAGTTAGTTTAGTCGAGCCAATCAGGGTTTAACCTTTACAAGAATGACTCTCGAGCTTATCATAATAACGCAATGTAAATTAAATTTTTCTATATAAATTTATTTTGTGAAATTTAATTGGGTCGTTCACTAAGTAATTTAATTTTTTAGTGCAATTTAAATCTGATTCCTTTTGTGAAAACAGTTTTTAAAATTAGGCAACTTTAATTGCTCAACGACTACAAGAGAATTTCCAGGACGTGGTGCATGCTCACGATCGAATTTGCCGAACGAAATTTCGTCAACCAATTTTAGCATTGGCTTTCGAGCAACAGATCTGCTCCATACCATCACATAATTTATGCCTTACCTGAACTGCAATTTTCCCTTTAGTAGTAAGGCATGAAAATATGCCGAAATACTGATATTAATCTACTATCTTCGTTAGTGCGAAATAATGTAAACTTTTCCAAAGTAATTTCAGAGACATATTTATAAATGTCAGAAATCGAAACTAAAATCAAAATATGTCACATTTAATGACATTTTAAAAACAAAGTAGGGGCTTTGATAACTTCTCACTACTTCGATATAAGAAAAATGTTTATTTTGCTTCATTTTGATGAGTTAATATGTCGAAAAGTTTTAACGAACAACAAAGTACTTTAAAACGGGTTTCCATGTATTTTTTTTAAATGGATAAACCAATAAACAAATTTAGAATTATTTTTCAGAAAATTAGCAAGCAGAAAAAAACTGCTATACTCACCAAGTTCATTTTCTTGTTTTCCAATTGAAAAATTTAGTTAACCTTAATGAAGAGCAAAATACAAAAAGCGTTCTTCGAAGAAATATTTTTTTCGTATTATAAAACATTTTCTGTTATAACTAAAGTCTCTGATTATTATTTTTCCGTAGCACAAATAAAAAATGCGAAGTGTTATTGGCGTCTCTTTTAATCTTCTAATTAAACTTTGCACGAAATTTAAGAGTCATCATAAACTAAAAACAAAATAAATCATTTCCTTATGCTGATACTTATTTTATTATTTTTTGCTTCGAAAAAATTGTATTGTTATATGATTAAAACATTTTTTATCAAAATAAAAAACTATTAGAATATATTATTTAAATGTTTTTTGCGACAGTATTGTTAACACTTTGCCACACATGTGTAACAGTTAATTGTCACAATTTTTCTAGTAGGTTTTTGTCATTTAAAGTTTGTTGAGTTGAGTGCACCCGATGGATAAAATGGAGAATATATAGTACTGTAGTAGCTCATTAGCTTTTAGGTCACTGAGTAAGTTTCAACAAAACCTCGCCATAGACTCCTTATATCGAAAGAATAGTCTTGATCAAAAGAATACTTGCTGCAAACTGACTGCGTGTTAACTACCTCTTACTTGAAAACGCACGCGATAACCGCCAAACAGCCACCAGCGCTTAGTAGAGGATATGGGAAGAAGTGAAGAAGGAAGAAGCAACATTGTGAAATAAAATAAAATAAAGTAAAATCAATAAATGTTGCTAAGTTTTGGTAAAATGTTGCTGAGGCAAATGCAGTTGACACAAATGTTTCTGAAGCAAATGTCCCCGAAACAAATGGTGAAACATATGTTGAGAAGAGTAATATGGCGCAGAGAATGCATATGAAGAGAAAAGAAATATAGAAACACATTTTAGATCGCTTAGTAAAATCATAACTGTTAGAGACGTCATTAAAATCGACTTAACTTTTGCTGTACTTAACTAGGGTTGTGGACATTGTCTGCATAAAGTGAAATTAAATAAAAATATTTAAATTATAAGTTATAGCTGAGTTTACAACAGCGCGCCAATCGTTCCTTCTGTTCACTATCTGGCGCCAAACATTAGGTTTTAAATAAAAGTTGTAACAACTGGTTGCGCATTCCATCTCCAATTTACTTCAAATGCTGGGTCGTCATGCCTGATCGTAAATAATAACAATTTTATTAACTTATTTTTTTCATTGCCTTTTATTTCTATTTTTATTGTATGTGTCCTGTTTGAGCACTTTTGGCTGAAGTTAATGTAAAGTTATTTAACTAATCTTCTTATGTGCAAAGGTTGTGAACGTCTGTGGGCCAATGACTGGCAACGACAGCACTTTGTGTCTTAAATCCGCTGCCTCTTTAACATAGAATAATTGCAAAAGAATCGACGTTCTGCTAAAATTAAACAGGAAAGCTTAAAGTCTGCTTTCATTAGTGAAGATTTCAAAAGTATTAGTGACCACATTATTACTTCAATTTACGAGAGGTTTCGAATGAGTCCGCAATAATCACGACATCACTTTTGCTTGTTTGTTATAAACCTATTGAAGTATCTCTTATAGAAAGAGGGCAAATCCTGCGAACTTTCGCCTACCAGTTAAATATTCTCATAATTGCTTAAGTTTTTTACTTATTTTATGCATTGCATCCGAGATATTTAAGTACAAATCCAACTAAGTGACATAAATCATCAAAATAGTCCGGTGGAAAGATATGTATAAGCAGCAATTATTTCTGCGTCAAAGTCACATAATGCTAACTGAAATCTTATCATTTAATTTCATTGAGAGATTTTGCTTAAGCTCAACCATAGGAGCAAATATGAAAATATTGGAAATATAAGTTAAAGTCGACCAAAGGTGGAAAAATGGTATGGTTTGTGGGCGGCTAGACCAACGTTTGGAGGTTCATACATTGAGGTTAATTAAAAATATCCACTTAATACCGATAGGCATGGTATAAAGACAACCTTTAGTTATAAAATTCATGACTTAATTCAGTGCTTACTGATATCACTCTATAGATTTCCGGTTAATGGCGTTTTGGTGGCGTGGCGGTGGTCCTTTTTTCTCAAGGAACACGTAAACCACGTTTCACCAAGATATATTTATTTTTACTTAAGTTACAGCTTGAACGGTTGAACGGACGGACAGGCAGACTTTCACCCGGATTTCAAATCTCCTCATCCTGATCATTTATATATGTACAGCCCTGTATCCTTCTCTATTATTTTCAGGTGATACAAACATTGGGTGGGCGAATAAAACTTATATACTCTGTAGCAACAGGTTGCATGATTATAAATATTATGGTGATATATGCTAGTGAAGAAGTGCCTACTCTTAATATCAATCGAATAATTATGCAAACGGTGTACGAAGGTCATGGAATAAAAGCACAATGAAGCTCCTTCCACTTAACTACTTCAAAGCTATAATACTTATATGAACGAAAAGTCACATAGAGCGGTGAAAATCATTAAACTTATCTGCTAATTATGCCCTCCAGTATGACTAAAATATCGTACATATTAACTGAAGTTTTTGGTCAACTGTGAAGTCGGAGTTTTTCATAACCGATGATGGTTGCGACAATTAGAATATATTATTTATGCCAAGTCGGACGGAGCAATAGTCCATCTGCGATGCCAACATCAAGATTCCAAGAAACATGTGCGCATGCGTGGTAATAATTGTAAAATTTAAGAATTAAATTTTAGGTGCAAAAGGACTGAATAGTTTTTTACCAATCTCAAAAGTGCCGGCTTTTTAATTAATAAAAAAATTGATTAATATTCCTATCATCACTGTATTTGTTCAATGGCAGTTTTCTATGTCAGTTGGAACCATCTTTCGATTTGAAACACATACTTCTTCATTCGGATTTTATTAAGTTAAAATAACTATTTTGTTAAAGTTTTGAATAGTTTCTGCTTAATTTGTGAGCCGTACCGTACTATGGACTGACACACGAAAATTTTCAATGAATTTGTAAGAAAGTGATTAATTGATCTCCAGCAGAGAGCTTGTTTCTGATTATGGCACCGAACAAAGTTCACGAAATTAATTTCTGCTGACACGCACAAGGCAGAGCGGCTATAAACAAAAGAGATTAGTCATTCTGATTTGCTTATAGATTTTAACTGCTACATCTTCAGTTTTTTTTATTTACACCAATAATAATGTGATTAGTCACGCTTACGTGAAGCCGTCAGCTGTATGGTACACCTTTATTTACTTACTCTAAACGAATAATAACTGCAAAGTTCGTATTCACCTTTTAATTAAGTGCGAAATTATGCTAATGATTTTCTAAATCTCTGGAACAAAAAAGCTGTAGGCCGCACTGCAGACTTTGTTATTATTTGTGTTTGGCTCGTCATACACGAACATAATGGGGGTGTTTTCATGATAGTGAATTTGAAATTATGGTTTACAATAAATTAGTTTGGTCAAAAGGGTCGGTTGTTTTGGTTGGAGAATTCAAAAACAAAATTTCATTCAATGAACGATTTAACTAACTAAGTGACAGTTAAAACAGAGTTAAAATATGTTGTACAAATCTATTTTGTCAAGCACGTATAAATAATAAGTTTCAGCGGAAATATGGTAACTTAATATCAATATATCACATAATATACACAAAACATACTTTTTTATAAATAAGGAAAGGTGACGTCTCTGAATTGGCATCAATCAATTTCGTAAGCCCGGATGTTCGGTCAAAATGCGATGAATTGATGTTTCGGAGATGTTTAATTTCATTGCCATGAATTCCAATGATGCTTTAGGCTGATTTTTGATGAATTCACGCACAGTTTCGATGGAATTTTCGGTGATCACGGATTTTGATCGGCGTAAATGTTGAACGTCATTTATGTCCTCATGACCACTTTGAAAACGTTGCCACTCGTGCACTTTGCTACGGGATACGCAATCATCGCCATAAACTTGTTTCATCAATTGAAACGTTTCGGTAAAAGTTTTATCAATTTTAAAACAAAATTTAATGTTGGGTCTTTGTTTGAAGATCGTTTTCACACCGATAACATAAACATACTGGCACTCAAAACACAATAACTTCACTTCCAATCAATGAAATATCATGAAATTCTCACTGGATAATTGATAATGATAGCAGATTCTAGCGCACTAGTCGACATGTAGATGACGCCACAAGGGGCGCTAGATTCAAAAAGTCTTGTTTACTGTGGAACGCACCTTACATTGTAAGATAATGATTAGCCCTCAATTATAGTTATATATATCACACATTGACTGACATTTTCGATCAAAAGTAAACTGTAAATACCGAGGTCTAAAAATACGGTACTTATGGGCTTGAACTGGTTTTGTTGGATTTGAACAATTTTGTTTATAAGGTAGCACACACTAAAGACATTATTCGTGGATTGGAATTTAAAATTGTGATTGATTTCGTCCATTTTCACACTGTGACATAAGAATATATGAAGAATGATAGATACTAAATTTTATCGAAATCAGTTCGTCGGGTTCCGAGATATGTGGGCTGTGCCACGTCCGTCATCTAATTTTTACACCGTCTCACATAAACCTCTGTCATACCATCGGCGGTAAAATTTCATGTCTCTGGCGTATTTAGCTATTGATTTAAATGTCTTTGGCATATTTAGTTATTGATTTATTACGTTTTTAGTAATAGTTTAAGAGTACCGTTGTATGGGGAGCGACTGACTGACTTCATCCATTTTCACACTGTCGGTTGGAGTTCTTATAATATTTATGCTTAGCTAATTTGGCTGTGGTCCGATTAAGCTCATCTTAGAACTTGTTATACCACCCGCATACCAAGTTTCATCAAAATGGCTCAAGCCTTACTCAAGTTACAGCTTGCACGGTCAGCCGACGAACGGATGGATAGACAGACAGCCACCCGGATTTCAACTTTTCTCGTCATCCTGATTATCTATATGTATTAGAGTGCTTCAAATAAATTTTTGATTTTTTTTTCAACTCTTACCCCCTCAAATATTAGTTATTGACAAACAAAAAATCCTCCCTCAAACAAGGCGTAGCTTAACTGGAAGGGGTCGCTATTTTTTTAGGTTCGCATACACTTAACATAGAAATTTTCGTTTTTTCATTCAAACTAAAATTTCACCAACTAATTTTCGTTTCTCAAAAATAACCATCACATTTTCATAAAGGTGGCTTTTCAAACTTTGAAAATTCCCGCGGAGCACCCTAATATATATATAATCCTATATCTGTCCTGCTTAGTTTTAGGTAATACGTACAACCGTTAGGTGAACAAAACTATTGTACTCTGTAGTAACAGGTTCCAGGAATAAAAAAAACAGCGAAGTAATAGCAGCAACTTGTGTTAGTATTTAGAGTTCATACCTATATATTTTTATTAATTTTTTTTTGGAATAATCTATTACAAAATAAACCAAAGGCGATTGATTTTGAACACAAAAAGCCAAGGCTAATTGAAATTTCTCTTGAACTTTCGAGACGAAAAGCAAAGGAAGCATAAGATGGTGCTGGTATTACAACCGTTTCAAAGCTCGAGAAACAAAGTGTAAGTGATAATGTAAAAAAAGTCATCAATGACAACAAAACATCACTGAGCCAGGTAACATCGCCTCTAAACGTGTGTATTTGCTGGCCACACTCCACTGGTCGGTGTCTTGGCTTTGTCGCGGAAGGCATGACACGTTCAATGGCAATGGACCCGCCGAAAAAGCGTGCAAAACCAATTCATTACTTATGCAGCAGCTTTGGAAATTTCCGTATTGTTTTATACATACATACGTCCAAGTCCATGAGCAAGTATACAAACGTTTGCTATTTTTATGAGTGAAAAAAGGGACGCTGTGAAAAACATTACATCATATTTTATCCACATTACCATATTTCACATCGTATTATTCGTTTCTTCACTTAATGATTTGTTTCAACACCTACCATAGACAAATTTTAACCGAAAACTTTGAGGAGCGTCTCATATCCAACAGAGCCCACCGTGGACAGGTTTTAAAAAGTAAGCGCTCTAAAGGAAGACGCGTGGTTCTATAGATGTCGCTGCTCATAACATTAAACATTTGAATCAGGACTTCGTTTATAGCGTCTACCCTGTAAAGCCTAGTGAAGTATTGTCTGCATGGTATGCTTTATGAAAACACTCTTCAAAGTCTTCAGTTATAATCTTGATCAGTTCCACTGAAGCGAGTAACACAGGATTTGAATAATAAAACCAAAACCTACATTTCTCTTAAGATTTTCGAAGTTTCATTAATTATTTTTAATAAATATATTAATATAATGAAGTCATATATAGCGGGGTTTTCAATAAGAGCGCTACAAAAGTTTTTTTTTTAATATAACAAAAAAGTTTTGCGATATCAATGAAATCTTTAGACAGTTATTCATATACATATAGACCTTACACAACGTTACAAGCTTATTATTCGGATAGACATGACGTTTTTTTGATGAATTTTGGTAACAAACACTTTAAGGTGTGTCATAGGTTTGCCGAAATCTGAAAATAATAGTCTGACAATAATAAAGTTTGAAAATGGTTTTTTGATTGACAGCAGGCGTGCCAAATTGTTATACCACTATTTTTTACTAGAGCACGTGTAAATAAATACCTGTACGCCCATTTCATTCACCTCTTCTGTTTTTGAGTTGTTGACGTCTTTATTACGCAAGTAATTTTGTATCACTTCTGGTTTTGTAGGGAAACTGCATAAGTTTATGAGCAGCCAAAACATACTCATTACACAACTCTATGAGCTACTACTGGTACTAATATCAACATGCCTGTATGTGGGTTTAGTCGATGTGAAATTAATCGAAATAGTTACACATTAGCAGTGAAATGTATAGATAGAATAAAGATTTGCTTTAGTAATTAATTCGTATGATTGCATTACAAAATTTATATTTGCTATAATTTATGATATATAGTTCTTATGTTTGCTTGAACTACGAATTAAATAATTACGGAAATGGTTTTAGATATCACAACAACACTCCTTTAATTTATATTGTATTAGATTAGCTTGTTATCATTTACAGATAAAGATTTAATTTTTTTTTACAATCTCAAATATGAAGTTATCAAATATTTTTATATGTTTATGGCCAATCCCTGCATAGTAAATAAACGTATATACAAAGATTACACCTATTTTGGGATTATGCCCGACCAAATATATTTATATCAATTGAAAACTTCACGTTTTTCTGTCTTAGACCAATGGTAGAGTCTCTCGCCGACAATTAGATTAATTGGTTTAAAGAATACAGATTTTTTAAGGAGTACGTTCTGTTAGTTGTTCAAAAAACTTTTACGAAGATGCAAAACTTCGGCTTGAATATTGAGCTTATACCAGGTTGTCAATAAAATGTTTATTGACTACGGATGCACAATGACAAACGGATCGTTTTATGCTTTTATCTGCTCTAAGTACCAAGTTTAGCTCCATTTCAATGACTAAAAGCCAGCCTTTCAAGGTTAGTCATAGAACAAAGATGTTATTTTAGCTAAATAGAATTTATAAAATAAAAAAATAAATAAATTGTATTAAACAAATGTCCACTGTTTTTAATTTCACTAGTAATAATCTATAAAGAGTATTATTTAAGATTCATAAAAACACTGAAAGCAGTGACATTTTTCAATTGTAATACGAGAAATAAAGAACGTGAAAGACCTCCAAAAAAAGTTTTAAGATGCCGAACTGCAAGCAATATTGGATGAGGAGGATGCAATCAAAACTGTGCGACGACAATTCAAACTCCTTACATGCAGCTGCAAGCGAAGCGATGGTTTTCGGAAAGTTCGAAAAAACAACTGGTACGATGAGAACCGACGTGTCATAATGGAGAGAAAGGGAACAAATTTCTTTGCGATCGCCCACAATACAAGCGGAATGGGATAGATATCAAGAGTTGAAGAGGAAATTGAGATGTACATACATATATGCAGACTAAGGAAGAAAGAGACCGAAATGCATGAGTATGAGGAGCTTTTGAAGCTGACCGATAGACAGAAGGTATGCTCAAAAAGATACGGCGACTAACGGACAGTTTCAATACCCGAGCATAATCTTGTAGGACCCAACGTGGTGATCTAGTGGCTCATGTTCAGCAATTACCAGCCTGAAGAAAATTATGCGAAGGGGGCTGCAGCTTCTTTGGAAGTTTTAGTTGGACAAAAGTATGCCTGACGATTGAAACTTAAGCGTGCTCTGCCCAAACCACAAAAATGGACCCCGCTATCTATTATTAACCAGATTTTCACCATGTAACGAATCTTGAAAAAGACCTGTGAAAGAAAGATCAGCACACACCATCCGTTCGTCGACCTTAAAGCCACCTATACTGATGAAACAATTAAAAATGCAAACCACCGAATAAATATTTGAATATATCGAAAGCATTTGTGTAATTGTGACGTCGCTTCTTTGTATTTTTGTAACAGAATAGCGAGTATTCTTGGAATTGCCAATCTTAGACACTTAAATATGTTTACAATGCTGAGTATCAGTGAAAACAATAACGGCATTAGTTAGCAGTTTAAATAGTTTGCAATATATTGTCTCAGATATTTCGAAGTTGAGCATTAAGCACGAAGCAACGGAGTACCTTTTTTGCTTGACAAGAAACAAATCAGTTGAAGAGAACTTAAAGTGGGTTAAGTGATGTACTCTGGCCTCTAAGATAAATAGATGCCGATAAACGCAAAATTATTTGCAGAATTCCTTAGTTTTTCAACATATCGCATTTTCTACGATTATGCTGTCATCAGTGAAATGTTGCGGCACAATAAAACCCGATCTAAAGCATTTCTATAAATGTCTGCAAGAGCTTCAATGTCCTTTTAGACCACAAAATTACGCCGGTTCTGATTTGTCATTAACTCGCTGTGGGTGCTCTCATAAACTAAAAAAAAATTTATAGCGATTTCAATGTCAGCATTCATATAACAACTGAAATTATGAAAAACTAAAATGCAACAAATGCAAATAACACATGCAAGAAACATGAATTATTGTTTGCACTCCATATTTCTGGTGTTATTTATGAACATTTTGTGATTCATTTATTTAATGACCGACTCCTTGAGTCTGAATGACGCTTTTGTTTATATCTTCAAAGCACACTCTTAAAATATTCGTAAGTGGTGGACCTTTTGGTGAAGTACTTCGAAAGGTTACTTTAATGAATGCTACCAGAAAGTGGTTAGAAACAAATTGGAATCAATCATTATTATTTTGATGATACTACTAAGATCAAATTAAAAAGTGGAATTTGTTCATTTCAACTCCTTCAAAATAATCCCCTCCCGCTGCAATATACTTATGCCAACGAATTTTCCAGTCATCATAGTAATTGGAAAAATCCTCCGTCGATATGTCGCTAGCAGTACTACCAACTTAGAGAAGAAAGATTACCGAATCGAAAAACACGCGAAGTATAAATTAATAAATTCTCTTTTCAATTTGATCACTTTTATATTTAACCTCACCGGGTTTCATTTTACAATATTGAAAAGTTAGACTTCTTCTTGTTTGAATAGTTATACTTCGATAAAGAATATGATATAGTAGATTGGCGACAATCAGTTACCAGAAGTCACCTCTGCTACTTGGGCGTTACGAGAATGTCAAGGTCAATGTCTTCTCATTCTGGTGCTGTAATAGATTATGTAAATATCAGTGAATGCTGGATTTTTTATTAATAAAATATTAAATTTAATTTTGTCTTTTCACTGTAATTAATCGGTCATGAGTAGGCAGCGCTTTACAGGGGCTAACGCAATTAATTGTTGTTGGTACGTACAAGACAATAGCTATAGTAACGTGATAAACTGAAGCAATTAGTCGCTTTAGTTTGTGTAACGATTTTATCTGCTTCATCTTACATTTTTTATTTACACCGTTAACAATATAGTTTGCGGCGCATACCTGAAATCGGCAACTTTGTGGTAGGTGCACTTTTAACCAAACAAACTAACGGCACTGATTGTTTTCCTAAACTTTGACCTGTCGGGTTTTTGGGGCGTGTAAGTTTTCACCTTTGTTGTGATATTTTAATCAAGTGCGAAATTATGGTAATGATCTTCTGAATCTCTTGAATAATATGCTTTTGGGAAACACGACAAGTATCGTTGTTATTCGTGTTTGGATCGATTGTAATGTACATAATTGGAATTGTCTTCTTGGCAGTGAGTTTCAAATTATGTTGTTGATTAATTAATACTTTTGTGTACAACTGACTTAACTTAGTAGTTTGGCCGACCTTACTGAAGTATATCGAATTAATGGAGGCATTCAAGTAGATAAGTAAAGATTAAAGTGCTATATTATTATGCGTTATTACAAGAAATTTAAAAAAAAGTTAAAATTTTACATCTATATCTATATACTATATAAAACTAAGGGTTTGTTCGAACTCTTATAACTTGAGATCTGCTGAACCAATTTTCATGGTTATTGATTCATTGGATTTGTCTCTGCCCCGAAGAGCAGCATACATATTAAAAACAATGAAAACTCGATATGTGTAATGAATACTTAATGATTTCAATAAATGCTGATTTGTTTATTAAAATTTCAAACATTGTTTAGCTTTCCAATGTTTTGATTTGTAAATTATTTGAATTGTTCAACCGACTATTCAAAAACAAAAAAAATTATTGAAAATTATTCAGTGAAAACTTTATGAGTGTTTTACATTAAAATATCAATTACAGATTAAAATTGTTACGAAACCATGAAGAGGTCGAGCTAATATCGGTCCGCTTTCTTTTTGCCATTAACGTATGACAGCAAGGCAAGGCAAGGCAAGAAACTCCCCCAGGATTCGATGACATACGTGCGGAGTTATGAAACGTGGTCAATCAGTAAGCGATCGTCACGACGTCACAACACGACGTCACAACACGATGTCACAACACGATGTCACAACACGATGTCACAACAGTTACGATGTTCGATGGACTTTATCTTGAAGCAACGTGCTGTTAAATGCTGGATGTACTCTGTTGAAGGGCAAAAAAGAGGTTTGCCGCTTCTTCTTTGGCTGATGGATGGCGGAAATTTGCGGAAATTCATGATCCAGAGATAGATCCAAAATTATACAAAGTGGTAAAAACCAATATGGTTCATGGACCTTGCGGACATCACAATCCCACTTCGGTTTGTACGTCTGACAATAAATGCACGAAACACTTTTCTTTCTTTTTTTCACAAAAAGCGAACTGGAAATGATGGATATCCATTGTAAACGGCGTCGTTCACCAGACGACAATGGCAGTATCGAGCTACGATTATGACCGAATTTAAAGCTAAAAACGAAATTAATATCATCGATCAACCACCGTATTTACCACATTTTTCTCCGTGTGGGTGCTTATGAATAGTGTTTCGAGAGCTGAAAAAATTTTTGGGGTAAGTGTATTACATATGAAAGGGTTTAATTCGAAGGCGACAAAATAAATATTGATCCATAACTAAATATTTTGAGTTTTATTTACGATTTTCAGATGAAGTGCTGAAGTGTCATTACAGTGAAATTTTATATAGAAAAGGTGCAATAACTAAGATATAGCTTAGATAGGATAAACCAGAGTATATTTATATATTTATATTTATTTTGGGTTTACACTAAACTAGTTGATAGTCTACTACATCTAAAAGATTTAGCATAAAAGATTGGTATTGTTTTCAGTGAAATCATTTACAAACATATAATTCTAGTGTTGCAACCTTACAGAAACACTATGGAATTTTCAGTTCATCTAAGACTTTCCTAAATCATCTGAACAAAACCAACAAATTCTTGTGTTTAAGTGAGCAAATCAGTACGAAGAGAAAGACATGAAAGGAAGGTAAAACAACAATGCATTTCTGCTTTGAAACAAAATTTATAGAGCATGCAGAAATTGCAGATAGCTCGCCACCTCCAGCTTTATCACACCATGCCTTTCTATGCCACCTTCATATTTTCATTTGCTTACTGACCCAATGTAGGTACTGTAATAAATGTTGAGGTGAAGTATTCGGAGGTGAAGTAGTCGGAATGAAAAATTAGCGTAAAGATTTTAATGATCTTGTATTTGCCTTGTAGTTTGTCGGCAGAGCGTTGTTCATTAACACACACACATCTGTGGATAATATCTTTATTACTACCAAGATTTGTATATTTCTAGACACAAATGAATAATTGTGTACATAATTTATTATATCCGTGTTAATGTTAATGCTATTAACATTAGCAGAGATTTGAATTGTTGTTGGTTGAGCAAATTACTCCTGCAGCAAACAAATATGTAAATTGGTAAATTGGCGAACCGAAGCACCGTGATTTTCTTCATCAAAATCACGACAATATTTAATTTCATTACCATATTTTTTAGCTTCTGTTGCAAATTTCTTTTTGGTTTTAAATTAGATACACTCTTCGTCGCAAAAGTTGCAGTATTGTCTTATCGCTCCCTTGAAGTAATACTTAATCTGGTGGTTTCGAGGGAGAGTCTGGAGTTGGGTGTAGGTTAGGTTTAGCGGATTAAAGTTCAAATGTTTCGGTGTTTGATATTTCCCCCTACTTTAAAACAAAAAGAAAAAAAAACAAATCAATTATATTCGATACATTGCATAACTTCATATTGCATGCGTCAATTAGTACGTAAAGCAAGTATAGCCTATGATAAACCAAAAGTCCTTGGGGTCCATTAATGCTTTCTTCTCGTTACTGTAAACCGACTTGTTTTTTTTTACCATACTAATTAACTTTTTAAAAGGATAACTTTTAGTTAGGTAATGGCAATAGTCATCATTAGCCAAAGGCTGTGATTTCCCTCCTAGTATAATCACTATATTTTAATATCCTCACTACATATGCATATGTTGACATTCCAATACAGTTTAACCATCACTCCCATTTCGACAATGATCTTCACAGAATCAATTTATATTGCAATGTTGATAACTACTACTGGTGTTTATTTTAATTTCCTTTCATAATTCTATAGAATTTACTTAGCATCTTCGCTCATCTTCAGTGTATCTACTACCGAGTTCAAGAACATAATTTCAGAGTGCTACATGCAACAAAGTCAAAGCACTGTCCTTTTAAGTACGATGTGTAATTACTGCATGTGTGGCAGAAAGTGTATGGTGGTGTGTTGTTGCCGTCGATGAAGTTTTTGTTATTCCCGCTTTCGTCTTATTTTTCAGTTTTGTGACGCGTGCATTGACGGAAGCGTGATTGACTTCAATTGTTCGATGGTATTATTATTGCCAAAAATTGCTCATCATCTTATCTTTCGTCAAGATCATATTTAGAGTAAGAAATTTCGTTTCAATTGGGCTTGGCTTTGTTGTGTTTGAAGTTGATCGTCGTAATTAGCCTTCATTTTGTTATTATTATTTTTATTAGTTATTTATTAAATATTGAAATTATATTGCGGTATGATTATATTGATATTTATTTAATCTTGTTGTGGCGAAGATTGTCTTTACCTGTTCACATTAGTGCGCGATG
The DNA here is from genome assembly GCA_027475135.1 of Bactrocera correcta. Lineage (NCBI taxonomy): Eukaryota > Metazoa > Arthropoda > Insecta > Diptera > Tephritidae > Bactrocera > Bactrocera correcta. Next base: position 121,330,202 of record CM050323.1, read on the forward strand.
CGATTTGACCAGTTGCGACAGGTGCCATCTTGCAACGGAAACGATGCGCTAAACAAGTTCCGTAGTACTTATGACTGTGTAAGGAGATGAATTTGCGCGAATTGTCAAATGAAAATTTCATGCTTAGACGTGCTGTATTATTATGCAATGTATGTGGAACCGCACAAAAATAAACTTAAACATTTTCAAAAATGAATAATACTGGGAAGTCCTGAAGCCAAGAATTATTGATCTACACCTAAAATATACGCAATCGATTAAACTTTGATACAACGCATTAAATGCCACCAAGTGGCAGTAGCAGGTTTTCGACAAATAAGTATTTCTAAGGATAAAATTTGCAGGAAACGTTCTTTTTTATTCTCCTTATTATTTTACTGAAGTAAAAAATAACTCTTAACATTTAGTGGCCTCATTTACCAAATGGCTCGAAGACTGTCCAATACTGAATAAATTATACAGGTGTTGTTTGGAAGAGAATAATTAATTATTAGCGGATAATATTTCCTTCTATATGCTTCCTTGCTGATGTATAGTCATTTCGATTTATTTCACTGTGACTATACGTAAGCCCATGCACAGTCATATCATTTAAATAGACTTCCAGTGCATAAATACAATCTAGTAAAGATTAGTGAAAAACATTATCGTCTTCAGTAATATGCTTTGGGGTTTCATAATCTTACGCACTTTCTCTCCAAAAACAATGAAATGACAAAATAATTCATACTTCCATAACAAAAACCTCAATTGTTTAAAAGCATAAAAGGTAAATGGGATAAGCGTACAGGTATTTTCCTGCACATGTCTGTACATAACAAAAAATAGTCAACTAACAACTTGGCACGCCTGCTGTCGCTCAAAATAACATTTTTCAATTTTTTAGTGATTGTAAGTAATTATTTTAAAATTTTTACAAACGTCTTATGCTACGTAATTGTTAAAGAAATTGTGTACGCATACGTTGTAAAAGAAAATACTTCCTCATACATTTCGATTTTGTAGAACCTCAGTAGGCGACATAGCAACCGATGCCCAGAGCATGCCAAATGGCAGTAGAGTATAGTATAACGCCAGGAGAAGGCGAACCCGATTCCCCAATCGATGACGATGGAGCAGACGTTCCATTGCGTGATCATGAAAAAGTTCGAATAACAATTACTTTTATTATATTATTATCTCAACATTGTGTATAAGGTTCTATCAATCGTATTATGTGAAAGATTAAAGCCCAAAGTCAACAAACTGATTGGACCTTATCAGTGTGGCTTTAGACTTGGCAAATCAACAACCGACCAGATATACACCATTTCAAAGCTGCTTTTAACAGCTCGAAAAGGAGCTGCCTTAATGCCGCGATGTCTGAATTAATACGGCTGTGCAAACTGACTTTAAGCAACACCAAAAGTTCCGCCAGGATCTGGAAGGACCGCTCCGAGCCGTTCGATACCAAACGACGTCTCAGACAAGGCGGCTCCCTATCGTGCGACTTCTTTAATCTGCTGGTGGAGAAAGGAATTCGAGCTGCAGAACTTATTCGAGCAGACATAATCTTCTATAAGAGTGTACAGCTACTGCCGTATGCCGATGATATTGATATCATCGATCTCAACATCCACGCCGTTAATTCTGCTTTTTCCAGACTGGACAAGGAAACAAAGCAAACGGGCCTAGCAGTGAACAAGGAAAATTTCTCCTGTCATCAAAAAAACAGTCCCCAACCACGTCACTGTTGCAAATTATTAGATAACTTCGTTGGAAAGATCATTTGGAGGAAGACTTCACTTTGTGAAAATGGGCGAAATCGAAAAGCAACAACGCATACTTTCTGTATAACACAATTCTAAATTCTATTTGATTCCTTCACTTGCCAGTACACAAATCAGAAAGCAATTGATATAACAGACTAAAACTTTGCACTAATAATTCCTTTGATGTATGCCATCATATGACCAAAAATTGTTCAAATCCAATAAAAACTGTTTAAGCCCTTAGGTACCGAATATGTGGACCACAGTACCTACAGTTTACTTTTGACCGAAAATATTGTTCAATGCGTGAGATATGCAATTAAAATTAGGCAAAATCCTTTTCTGACAATAGTAATTCTGTGTATCAAATATGTTTTAAATCGATACCATTAGCTCCCGTATACCTAACACAGCGATTTCCGATCTTTGAGGTGACTTTATACCGGATATATCTGCCAATATGTGAGCAATCTTAACAAAATTGTTTTTTTTTTATAACGGCGAATAATCGTGCTAAGAATGCATGAAACCGGGTTGATACTCGCCTTAGACAACAAATAATAACCAGTTCTTTTGTACCTGAAGGTGCTTTTCTGGCTTTAATCCTTGCAAGTTGCAAGAGTATGAAATGCTCGATTATACCCGAACTAAAAATCTAAGTTACCTGTTTTTAAATTAGAAATGTTTCAAACGCTTTTTTCTCCCTAAGAAGCTTCTAATTGGTGGAAATCATCGATATCTATCCACTATAGCTTTCAGCTACTATACAAACTGAATAAATGGAATCAGGTGCTTGCATGGAAAACTGTTTCACTGAAAAGATATGTTCACGAATATAGGTAGCACACAACGTCGAAAGAGATTGTTGGAATCACGTCAATGTGGTATATAGCTGTCATACAAACTAAGTGATCAAACCCTAGTTACTGCAAATAATTTTCTGCATTCGTGAAGGGTATATATTATAAATTCCTTGCAACTAAAGTTAAATCTTTTTCTGCTTTTAATGTAGCTTGACTATTATTTCACCCAGGAAGAAGTCTATTATATTATTTTACATCTCATTTGTTTGTTTCTTTAATAATATTTGTATATTATTTTACAGTATAGAAAGTCGTTAAGGGTGTAAACACTTCTATTTTCTTACCTGTGCCCACAAAATAAGGTGACATTTGAATTTAAACTGCGCACGTCGAAGGATTTGGAGAATTATTTTTTCTTTTAGGTTGGTAGTACTGTCTGTCACATTTATGTCAAATTTCATGTCAAAATATTCATAAGCGTTTAAGATACCTGTCGTTTTCTGAGCTGCTAAAAGTGAGTTTTTCGTTTTTTGCGATGTCGAAATTTGTTGAGCAAAGAATTTGCATTAAATTTTGTTTACGAAATCTATTTTCTGCTCTGGATACATTGAGGATGATGCAGAAAGCCTTTGGTGATGAGGCTATGTCTAAAAAAAATGTTTACAAGTGGTACGGTGAGTTCCAAGATGGCCGTGAACGTATCGAAGAGCGTCCAGGGCGACCATCAACCTCAACCGATGAAGCTCACGTTCAACAAATCAAAGATTTGGTGTTGAAAAACCGTCGATTAACAATTAGAGACCCTGCTGATGAAGTTGGCATATCGAAAGGCTTAGTCAATACCATTTTGAAAGATGTTTTGGGCCTCAACTGTGTCAAATCTCGACTGGTACCGAAAACATTGAATTTTTTGGAAAAAAAGGCATCGCGTTGAAGTGTGTGAAACGATGCTTTCCGACTACCAGGGTGTCATGAAACTCATTATAACTGGCGATGAGACTTGGATCTATGCTTACGACCCCGAAACAACCGATTAATCGAGCAAATATCGTGCCAAAAGAGAGCAGAGACCAAAAAAGTCGCGCCAAAGTCGCTCAAAAATCAAGGTCATGTTGACTCTTTTCTTCGATTATCGTGGTGTTGTGCATTATGAATTCCTTCCAATCGGTCAAACAGCCAACAAGGAATATTATTTGAACGTTATGCGTCATTTGCGTAACGCTATCCGCCTAAAAAGGCCGAAATTATGGAAAGACAATTCTTGGTTTTTACACCACAGTAATGCACCATCCCATTACTGCCCTCGTAATTCGTGATCATTTCGCCAAAAACTCAACCCATATCGTTCCGCAACCACCGTATTCACCTGATCTGGCGCCGTGCGACTTTTGGCTGTTTACCAAGCTCAAAAGACCGCTTTGGGGACACCGTTTTTATACGATAGAGGAGATTCAAGCCGCAGCGAAGACGGAACTGAAGGTCATCCCGGAAAGTGACTACAACCAGTGTTTCGAAGATTGGAAAATCCGTTGGCATAAGTGCATTGCATCGGGAGGGGATTACTTTGAAGGGGATGAAATTGATTTGGAAGAATAAATAAAAAATATTCAAAATAAATACAGTGTCACCTTTTTGGGCACGGTAGTACATATATTCAAGGATATATGATCAAAATACGGAAGGTAAAAAACAAAATTATGGTAACCGCTTTTCTAGCAGTATGTCGTTATTCTCAAATAAACATCATTGAGTTCATTGAAACTAGGTATACTAACCGAATACTTTGAAAAATTCATAATTCACACACAAGAAATACGACTTCATGCCATTATAGGCCTATACTTTTTTCAATTATTTGTTCTCTCCAACTGTCGAGAGTAGGTTTTAGGTGCTCCAAACAATCATTAGGTGAAGAAACGAATTAGACACTGAGTCACAGATGTTAAAAATTACCTAATGACTTTCCATTAGCGTGTTTTATTCATTCAGAAAAACACCGGACCTATACATGCGTATGAATGTGCACTTAAGACAGCGCGTAAACTCCAAAAGCCGTCGCACCTGTGTACTGTTATTGCACGCTTCTTCAGCGATTCCATTATCTCTGAACGTGCCATCAGACACCAAGCATCACCAACAACCAATGGAGTGTGGCCAGTAAATATACATTTACCAGTGAAAATGTTTTTGTTTACTTTTCGTGATTGGTTGTTGTTGCCGTTGCTGAGCTTTTTGACATTTTCACTTACTTTTCGTTTCGCGTGATTTGTAACGTTTATGTACAGTGACAGCAACAACTTCCGTTCATTTGCTCTTCGCCACGATAATTCAAGAGGAAATGGCGCTTCAATTAGACTCGGCCTTTTCGTATTTAAAATCTGTTTCTGTGGTTTTTTTTCTTATTTTAATGGATTATACAATGGATTTTAATGGATTATACAATGGATATACAAAAAATACTTCATTATTTTTCAACTCCCATGATGTTACATGTGTTTGCCACGTTGTTGACTTAAGTGAACTGAGGGACAGTTATTGATAGTAAGACTTTCAAGTATTTTGCGCATCTTCTTCACTTTGTTAGGAAATTTCAACTTTAGTTTGACGAAAAGGTAGCCAATCCAGATATTATAAACCAAAAAGGTTAATAAAAAGCAATGAAAATTAAAAAAATTCTGAATATTTTTATTAGATACCTGCATTATTCGGTCTAATCGAAAGCTAATGCTTTATTAAGGCTTTTTCTGTTTATTACATATTTGCCTTTAATTTCGTTTTCTTATGTTTTTGTATTTATAGTTGCTTTTCGCGCATGTGCCAATGTCCATTATTAATAAAACGCAAATCGGGTACAGCATAAGCAGACAGCCGGCTTTATGGACGACACTAACGGTTATGTGTTAAAGTTGCGGTTAACTTTTCGTTTGGTATTGTTGACAACGTTTGAAAACACTGGCAGTATTTGTTTTCTCTTCCTCTGCTTTCTCTTCATATGCTGCAACGTTTTCTTCTGAGACTTTTGTTTCTCAATACTTGTTTAAGCAACATTTGTTTCAGCATCATTTGAGTCAGCAGCATTTGCCTCGGCAACATCTTACCAAAACTTTGCAATAATTGTTGCTTTTATCCATGCTCTTGCAACATTTTTTTCACAATATTGCTGTTCGCTCGCACCTCTTTCGTGTTGCTTGCGAACCTTTGACTGCTGCGTCGCTGCATCATAACCTCAGATAAACATTTGCGGCTATTTGGCGGTTGTCGCTCAACAACATCAGTTTGCAGCGAGTATTTTTATGGTCAAGACATTTCTTTCGCTATAATGACACGTCGGCATGTTTTGTTAAAACTATCTTAGTGACCTAAAGCCTACTTAATGGCTAATGAGCTTTTTTAATATTATACTTATATTCTCAGTTTTAACCATTGATTGCTCGCAACTGAAAATTGTTCTCTGGAGAAACAAATCAAACTTAAAATAGCAAATTGCCAAAAACACTAGTAAAATAGGGTCAATATGGTCTTTCATCATTCAAATTTGAGTGAAATTTAACTGAAATCCTAGGAACAGAACATGCAACGAACAGAGCAATTGCAATAAAAATAGTAACAGATTACGAAAAAATAGTACTTCAAAGCACACTATTTTTTTTTTACCTTACATTATGGGTAGCTCTATTTTTCAATTGTAATATAGACATGAATTTGGTAGGTTGCCACATATTATCTTCCGTGCTTTAATTTTTTTGTTAATGTATATAATAAAAAATGTACTATTTCAAGGTATTCAAAGTAGTGGAAAGTTAATAAAGCGTTGGCTCTTTTCAAATGTTTCATTAAATGTGGCGCCCTTACTTGTTTTTAATTTGATATCTACTCTAATAACGTATCTATGAAATGATTTGTTGATAAGTTTATCTAAATTGCGGAAATAATAATTTTATTTCTCTTATTCTCTGTGGCTTGTTTCTCCTAATGATAGGAACTAGATACATTCTCTTATAATTGACTCAATTTCGATACTGCAAGGAATGTTCCAAAGTAAACAGAACTAAAAAAAAAACAGAACAAATGGTTTTCAGAAAAATCAATTAATTTTATTCAAAATAGTCTCCTTCTGCTTCCATACAGCTTTTTGCACGGTCCAAAGGCATGTCGAACGAGTGTTTTAACTCGTTGGAGGCCTTTTCAATGACCTCTACGTCTGCATAACGCTTTCCTTTCATGGGTAAATGCATCTTTCCGAAAAGAAAAAAGTCGCACGGTGCCATATCAGGTGAATACGAGAAGTGGTTAATGGTTAAAATGTGATTTTTGGTCAAATAATCGTCCTTCGAATGTTGATTTTTGAGCAATTTTTGGTCCTCAGTCAATTTTTGTGGAACAAACCGTGCACACACCTTTCGTAAGCCTAAATGTTCGGTCAAAATGTGATAAATTAATGTTTCGGAGATGTTCAATTCTATTTCCATGAATTTCAATGATAATTTCGGCTGATAAATTCACACACAGTTTAGATGGAATTTCCGGTGATCACGGATTTTAATTGGCCCACATGTTGAACGTCATTTATGTCCTCATGATCACTTTGAAAACGTTGAAACCACGCCTGCGCTCTGTTACGGGATAGGCAATCATCGCCATAAACTTGTTTCATAAATTGAAACGTTTCGGTAAAAGCTTTACAAATTTTAAAACAAAATTTAATGTTGGCTCTGCATTCGAAGCTCATTTTCGCACCGATAACACAAACGTACTGACACTTAAAACGCAATAACTTCACTTTCGATCAATTAAATATCATGAAATGGACAATCGACAATGATAGCAGATTCTAACGCAGCAGTCCAGATATATATGGCGTCACCAGGGGGCGATAGATTCAAAAAGTCATCGTTACTTTGGAAAGCACTTTGTATTATTCGTTGGCTAGAAGCAGTTGCAAGCAGAAATCGATATCGGTTTAAAACAAATAAAACAAAGCTAATAAAATTCAACGAAGCATTTTGATTTCGAAAAATGTCTGATAGTCTTGTATACTGTAGAAGAACTTTGTAAAGATTAATCCCTAAGTGATCCTGTTGTACTTGAATAAACTGGCAGTTGTACAAGCAAGTTTTTTTGATTTTATAATATATATAAATTAAAAGACTTTTATTTAGTTTTTTATAAAAAAAAAAAATATTTTTTTGGGAGTTATACACCTTTTTTTGGAAGTAATGCTCCTTTAGTTGGGAGCTATGCTCCTTTATTGAATTCTGTGTAAAAACTTAAGTGTACAATTAATTACGCTTAACTCTAAACCTATGTTTGCCGCTGCAACGGGTAAGGAGTATGCTGACGCTGCGCTTCCCACAGGTAGCCACTACACCTGTCGCACTCTCAGCGATTTAGTTGGTGTCGTATTCTATTGCTTTTACCATATGATTCTTATGAAATGTGTGGGATGATAATTTATATCTCTTTTATACCTGTCACGCAAAATATAATAGCTTTCAACAGTCAAATTCTTTGCAACAACAGATAATTGTTAATTCCTTCAAGATGAATAAAATTTATTACAGCGACTGCCTAAAAGTGGCAAAATTTGTGTGAACTTACACTAGTATACAAAAGCAAATGAAGATTGCTATAAAAGATATCCCAAGGAAAGCTTATGCCAACACTAATTTCCCATACCGATTAAATGAGTTTTTTCAATGGTATCTAAATTTATTTAATTGTCAGTTGATGCATTACACAATATCGCATGTGAGGAAAGTAACGTTATGCTAAAAAATGCACTTCATTTAAAAGTTCACAGCTCACTTGGTCTACAGAAAAGCTTCTCATTCTGGCTCGCCTTCAAACGGATGCGTTTGGTTACCCAGTGAATACTTGGTCTAAGACCGGAAGTCGTGAGCTGCTTGAGTCAAATGTAAATTAAAAGTTTCTGGCCCCTCCCAAGTGAATGGCAATCAGAGAACTTTCCGCACTTGCGTGAACTTCTACGCATGACTCCATCCTCAAAAATAAATTTACTTTGCCACAACTAGCACCTACAGACTTTACTTTCCACTTTTTTATTACTATGGTATCTGAAGCTCATATCAGAGTTACGACTCAACTTAAGCGAAGTACTTTGCACAGCATTCACGTTAGTTAGGTAAAAAACCAAAATAGAAAAAAATAAAAATCGCTTCATATGTAAATCAGATTTACAAAAAAGACACGTATTTATGATCTCACACAGAAAAAGATAAGTAAACCACACGAGTGTGCCCACAAACAAAAACATTGGTATTTTTTGACTTAATATTTCCACCACTTAAAAGGTATTAGTTTTTACTTGAGTTTAAGACAGTACAGAAAAACTGGTGTGAGGCTTAAAACTTAAATGAAATTATGTTTAGGCACGCAAAGGCCAAACAATACACACGCACTATGTTTACTTAACATCCATTTGCAGCCTGCTGATCTTGGTTTCAAGGCAGCACCATGAGCGTTTCCAGCTGGTTCGTCTCTTAAATCTTTTGCTTTGCAGGAAGATGCTTTTGAATAAGCCTAAACCAAAAGTTTTTTACATTTATGAATATAAACACGAACCAGATAATTTATCTTGTTTACTTCAAGTATATAGCAAAATAATGTAAATTTATTTAATAAATAAAGAAGAAAAATGTGCGTATAAGTAAATTGTTGTGAATAAAACATTTACCTCTCACTTCAACGTATACCTTGTAATGACTTAAAGCTTTATACGAGTATAATAATTTTATATTGATAGGTTATAGCAACATAGCCGTTAAAATTAAAGCACATGTATATATTTATGTATATCTTGGAATGGAGAAAATAATGAAAGAATTTAAATACGTCAGCAGTGAGAATTACCTGCAGAAGCTGCAAGAGAGACAGTAATGTTGACACGCCGAGAGAAACAGGGAAAATGCACTGATAACCAGTCAGTCAACTGTTGCACAAACTGCGAAACTGTGAAGTTGACAAACCGCCAATTAAGAAATTACTTCCATGTGTGTACTAACGTACTCACGCCCTTTACACACACGTATTGCATAATACGATAATCGCTCAAATAGTGGAGGAGCGCGATTTGCAATTTTTACTTTCCAAAAAATTTAAAAAGTAAATAAAATGAAGAGAAATCCGTTAAAAGCCTTAACACTTAACTTTACAAACAAAACTGAAGAAAATTTATCGCAAATAAAAGGTTGAGAAAAAAAGCAATAAAAACGAGAATAACTAAGGATATTTATAAGAATGGAGAAACGACGAGGTAGAGAAATTCGATGAAGTAAAAAGTTTAGCTAAATTTGACAAAACAGACTAAAGAAAAATACATGACAAAATAAAGATTGTTATTGTGGTTTTTCGTCATTGATAATGTTACATAATTCATGAGTCGCTTGATTAAATAAATAAACGACAGGTTAATGTGACTTTTTACGAATCTTCGCTTGAAAATATTTGCATCAATGTTTTTGTGTTACAAAAACTAACCAAGTGAGAATTTATTAACCAGTAGATCATTTTTTAAATTTGGTGTTTCAGATTTAGCACATAGGACCAATTAATTCACTGATCAAATTTATTACAAAAAAATCAAAACGCAGTTGCCACTTTTTTGTCAGCGAAAAGTAGTTACAAGAGAACTTTGCACGAAATACTTACAGTGCAACAATTAACAATTGCAAGACTTATAGCGCCATAAATATTTCAATGCAAAACAAGCATTCTTCAAAGTGGTCGTAGCGCCTTGTCTTTGCATTTAGTAATACTAGTGCAAGCGTTCTTTGAATATCCCACTTTAAATCCTTCGACGCACTTTTAGCACTTGCTTGCAACATGGATGGTTTTCGAGGCTGGTCAGTCTTTTGGTCAACAGACAAAACACTACTGGATGAAAGTCCATAAAGAGACATACATGGTTGCATATGGTTTGTGTTTGTCAAATCTACCCTTAAAAATTTTTGAGCAGCTAGAGTTACTTTGTTTTTGATTTTTATCATTTAAGCATATATATTAATCGAAAACAGGCGTATTTTACTGTGTTAAGATTAGTTTCTCAAGTGTTTGCGTAATGAGTAGTTCAAAAAGACATTGTTTAAATAAACCAGATCATTTTCACTACATATACGGAGAATATGTGTTTAAAAATTGTAGAAAAGTTATATCAGAGTTGGTGAAAAATACCCATTTTTAGTATTTTGAGGTGCTCTTGTATAAAAATAAGAATTCTTGGGTTCACAATTGTGTTTGTAAATCTTGTGTGGAATATTTAAAATTATGGAAAAGTGGGAAAAGAAGTGCCTTTAAATTTGGAACACCGACTACTTGGCGAGAACCACGAAATCAGCTCGTAGACAGTTATTTTTGTAGTGTGAACATAAACGGTTTAAACACTAAAAATCGAGCTAAATGGCAGTACCCAAGTACTTGTTGTGTTCGACGTCCAGTGCAGCATTCACCTAACTCTTCAGAGCCTAAAAATATATCTGAACAATTAGAGCAACACATTGAAAGACCAAACTCATCACAAAATGATGCTGATTTTGAATGTATGTCTAATGAGCCAAAACGCTTTTCCCAAAATGAATTGAATGATCTTGTAAGAGATTTAAATCTTTCTAAACAAGCTTCAGAACTGTTAGCATCAAGACTAAAAGCAAAAAAACTTGCTATCCTCGGCTACTAAAATAAGTTTTTATCGTGAAAAAGATGCAGAATAACGTCGTTATTTTACCGAAGAAAACGGCATTTCCTTTTGTACAGATATCAAAAACTTGTTGATAAAAATGGGCTTGAAGCGATACGAACCAGACGACTGGCGTTTATTCTGTAAATAGCTCAAAACGTAGCCTTAAATGTTTTCTATTACATAATGGAAATAAATACGCTGGGGTACCTATTGCACGCAGTACAAAGTTAAAGGAGGAATATTGTAACATACTAGATACTCAATTTAGAAATTCTATGACAGAGTCAGAACTAAATGCTTGGACAGCATTCGTATCTGTGATGAAGAATTTTATCGGAAATAAAAAATCTGAAAATTATTTTGAAATTGAACTTGTAGAAGACATTCTGCTACAATTAAGAAATATGGGATGCAATATGAGTATAAAACTCTACTTCCCCCATAGTGACCTAGAGAGGTTTCCGGAAAATTGAATAGATATGAACGAAGAGAAGAAAGAGCGTATGCATCAAGACTTACGCGTTTTGGAAGAGCACTATCAGGGTTTCTTGGATACAAATATGGTGTCTGACTATTGTTGGTCTCTAATACGTCATTCTTCAAAGTCTACACATCGGAGAAGAGCTTTAAAATGAAGTTTTTTAGAACTTAATGATTAATTATTTTTCTTAATTAATTATTTTTCGTAATAAACATGTTTTTTTCTGTATAATACCTACATAGCTGAAACTCTGAAACTAGAGCTAATAAAAATATTTAAATTATATTTTTGGAAATAGCATATTATATATAGTCAGCAACAGCTAAAATTTTTTCGGCAACAAATGTACTGTAAACTAGTGTTATATTGCAGCTCACACGAAGCAGTGTTAGTATTTTCTTTTGATGGCTGTGGCCTTTGCAAAAGTTGTCTTGCAATAAAAACCAACATCAATCATATTTACAAGAGTCTATAAGGTGTGTTCCAAATTGTTTTAATTTTTTTGTTTTTATAAATTAATTTCAACGGATATTTTAGCTGCTATGCTGAAAACCCTCCGTACTTATAAGCACACATACGTCTACCCTCTAAATAGATTTGTTGTTATTGTGTGGCATTTTTGAGCCGTCGTTAACTAGCTGGAAATTATTTCAGAAACTTATAAAATCACCCAAAACTTTTAAAAATACGATTCCAATGTCACCAAACTTCTTGCACTTTATATTATGAATGTACTCAGAATTTAAAAGATTACAGATTTCCTGAAACTACACTAACATCAGTGCTATAATCCGAAAGTTTATTAATTAAATTCTCACTACATCCTTTCTCTGATCTTGTTTAGTTTAAATCCTTGAGTCATAAATTAAGATTGTCAACTTTGGAGCAACACCTGGCAGTAGGGTCGTCATAAGTTTTCCAGATTCGTGCTATTATTGACTTGATTATTTGGTCAATGACCTATGTAAGTTTTGCTTCATTTCAAATTAAAGCGACATACAATAACTTGCTTCTTGCGCAATAAATCTGAATATTTCAACTGAATTCGGAGAAAGTGGACAACGACTTTGCAGCAGTGCGCCTTGGGAATTGGTGGTACTGCTGTACAGAAACCAGCCGCCGATCTTATTGAAGGTAGTGAGGTTTTTATATAAATATACTGGAGCATTTGTTAGATAAAGGGGAATTTGTGACAGGTACGACTGAACTGAACAGAGTGCCTAAGGAACTTGCCTCAAAGCTCTCAAGCGATAAAACATTACTAAAAAAGGAAGAGGAAGCTACGAAGAATTTGTTGAGAGGATGATAAAATCTGTGTAGTCAAGTGAATGGATAGCTGTTCCGTATTAATAGCCTCAACATCGGCTGCATCCTTTATTTCCAATCTGCTAGGCGATGGGTTAAAATGCGTAAAATATAGATTACTGTTGGTTGCCCAAATGCGATTGCATGCTACAATCATTGCATGGGAGGAGTCGACTTAGCAGACAGATATATATCATACTACAGAATTATTATTCGTACCAAAAAATCGGCATTGTTTCATGGAATTCCACTCTTAATTTATTATGTATTCACGAGTCTCTTTTTGTTTACGAGAGCATTTACAGGTAGCTAATAACTGATCAAATAGGTGTCTTTTTCTTGTTTCCAATGACTTTGAAGCTCTTGAGGCCTTTTGTAAAGATGCTTATCGTCAGATATTATTGCAAGACCACACTAACAATGTCAGCAGTCGCTGAAAATGAAGCGTGTTGAAAGAATAATCAAACTAAGCTGATAAGATGTAAGTATGTCGGTTCAGTCATGGTGCAGCACACTTGACCCACTTTTTTACATTTTCCTCTGTGTATTTTTCTTTACATTCGGAGCATGCAACAATTCGTGCTTTTTGAAGGTGAATAGTCAGATGTAGCAGTAGTCTGTCCGAGATATTTTACTTAGGTAGGCGCGAAAGTATTCACATAGCTATACACATATAAAACATATTTCCATATTATGAAACTTTGTGAAAATTTGATTAATCGTAAGATCTTTGCTTTGTGTTCAATACCTACTTTACAAAAGCTGAGTTACCTTTAAAATATCTGCACCCATATTTTGGAAACTATTTAAATTAGTAATTTACTAATGCTCAGCTTTGTAAACAAATTGAGGTGATCAATTCAGATAACACTCACAATTATCCTTTAATTGCTGTGAAGTGATTGTGAAGCTATCCTTTGACTTTAAGTGCCTAGAGAATGTGGGGTTCGCTATATGCGATTGCCTAAGTGGTCAGAAAACATATATTCCGAACATTTTAATATTCTTATAATTCTCAATCAAATAGCAAACACAAATTAGCAAAACAAAAATCGAACCTGCCTTAGTACAACTTCATATCACTGACAATTTATTGTCGTCTTTGATGAGCTGGACTTTTATATTCACAGTCCTAATCTAAATTGAAACGTCGAATAACTTTGACTTTTCTTCTGAAAATTTGGAGCTTTATTGGCCATTTTCTTGTTTATCGCCTCAAATAATTGACTGATTACTTGTAATTTTACTTTCAACCAAAGTTATTTATATTTGTGTATGACTGGGAGTCTGGCTCTCCGCTTGTCAACATTCTCATCCATTTTGCAATACTGTCATCAGACAAGTTGAATAAGTTTCCTTATATATCTTGTTTTTTTTCCTTCTGTTTATGAAAGGCTCAACTAGTTCAACTTTTAGCCGTTTGAAAGCCTAAAGTCTCTTTTAATAATTATACCCTTAAAGGTTCTTAGATCCGATGATTTTGAAAAAAATTTGGCGACTGGGTTTAAAATTTCACAAAAATGAAATTAATTATATTATTATTCACCTAGATTCCAAAAAGCAGCTAATTCAACAACTATAAAGTCACCCAATTAACAAATTCCAAAAAGTTTCACGAAGTTCTTCTCTTCTTCTTTAATTTATCATAACCGAGTAGTTTTGAAGAGAAATTATGGCCTTAAAATGTTGATTTACATTTAACCAGTGAAAAGTTACTTAACTGTCTATGAACATATTTAAATAATTTTTGTTGTGGATGTAACGGCATAGCGGCGTGATATAACACGACCTTGCTAGCTATACAACCTGACAAAAACATGCCCACCTAAGTGTTCTCTCAATAAATCCATTGATTCATGGGATGTGTGGGAAGTGTTGCCGTCTTATTGAAACCAAATGTCGCAAAGCTTCAATTTCAGGCGTCAAATAGTGGGTTATCATATCGCAATAACAGTTACTTTCTTACCTGCAGCATTTTTGAAGAAATATGAACCGATGATGCCCCGGGCCCACAAACTACACCAAACCGTTGTTTTCCTGGGTAAATTGGCAGCTTTTGAATCTTTTGCTTTTGCTCTTGGTTCCAACACCGGCAATTTTGCTTGCTGACATACTTATTGAGTCAGCAGTGGGACTCATCGCTGAACAAAATTTGGCTCGAAAACGTCAGATCTTCTCAAGAGCCGATAGAGCAAAGCAACGTCGCTTGTGAAGGTCGAACTGCTTCAGTTTTTGGACGAGCTGAATTTTGTACGCTTTCAGTTTAAGATCTCGACGCAAAATGCGCCAAGTTGTTCTATACGTCGGCCGGAGTTGATGCGAACGGCGCTGAATAGACCCTCCACGGTCTTCGCGTACACTCTGAGCTACAGCTGCCATATTTTTTTCACTGCGTTCTGGATGTAGTCTATTCCATCGAATATTAATCATTAGTAAATGCTTGGTCTCAAGATGGGTAATGGTGTTGCAAATGGTATGCCCAGTAGTCCGATTATGTAGACCATAAATTGAGCGAAGCGCCCGCAATACACTCTTTACAGAACGTGAATTTTCGTAATAAAGTAGAACGATTTATAAACGTCATTCCACAATGAAATTTCGAACAATACGGAGCAAAAATAACATAACGTGGTGGAAAATGCCTTTTTTTGCGTCTTAATTTCTTCAATATAGATTGAGTAATTTTGTTCGGACCTTTTGTATATTATTGAGCATACTTTCGATAATAAATGATAGTTTTTAAATGCAGAAATATTGGACCTCGCAAAAAAGCCTTTTTTACCTTAAAAACTTTACCTATACTACTGTGCCCAAAAAATAAGGCTACATTGTGTTTATTTTGAAAATTCTTTATTTATTCTTCCAAATCAATTTCATCCCCTTCAAAGTAGTCCCCTCCTGATGCAATGCACATATGCCAACGGATTTTCCAATCTTCGAAACACTGGTTGTAGTCACTTTCCGGGATGGCCTTCAGTTCCGTCTTCGCTGCGGCTTGAATCTCCTCTATCGTATAAAAACGATGTCCCCGGAGCGGTCTTTTGAGCTTAGTGAACAGCCAGAAGTCGTACGGCACCAGATCAGGTGAATACGGTGGTTGCGGAACGATATGGGTTGAGTTTTTGACGAAATGATCACGAATTACGAGGGCAATATGGGATGGTGCATTATCGTGGTGTAAAAACCAAGAATTGTCTTTCCACAACTCCGGCCTTTTTAGGCGGATAGCGTTACGCAAACGACGCATAACGTTCAAATAATATTCCTCGTTGACTGTTTGACCGGTTGGAAGGAATTCATAATGCACAACACCACGATAATCGAAGAAAACAGTCTGCATGACCTTGATTTTTGTGCGACTTTGGCGCGATTTTTTTGGTCTCGGCTCTCTTTTGGCATGATATTCGCTCTATTGATCGGTTGTCTCGGGGTTGTTAGCATAGATCAAAGTCTCATCGCCAGTTATAATGCATTTCATGACACCCTGGTAGTGGGAAAGCATCGTTTCACACACTTCAACGCGACGCCTTTTTTTCC
The DNA here is from genome assembly GCA_027475135.1 of Bactrocera correcta. Taxonomy (NCBI): domain Eukaryota; kingdom Metazoa; phylum Arthropoda; class Insecta; order Diptera; family Tephritidae; genus Bactrocera; species Bactrocera correcta. The sequence goes on from CM050323.1 coordinate 121,346,774, forward strand.
AAAAAATTCAATGTTTTCGGTACTAGTCGAGATTTGACGCGCTTGAGGCCCAAAACATCCTTCAAAATGGTATTGGCTGAGCCTTTCGATATGCCAACTGCATCAGCAAGGTCTCTAGTTGTTAATCGACGATTTTTCAACACCAAATCTTTGATTTGTTGAACGTGAGCTTCGTCGGTTGAGGTTGATGGTCGCCCTGGACGCTCTTCGTCTTCGACACGTTCGCGGCCGGCTTGGAACTCACTATACCACTTGTAATAATTTCCGCAGCAGAAAATTGATTCCCTAAATAAAATTTAATGCAAATTCTTTGCTCAACAAATTTCGACATCGCAAAAAACGAAAAACTCAAATGTCACCTTATTTTATGTTGGACACAGTAGTACATCTGTACCTACAATATACTAAACATTTAATAATCAATAAACAACGACAAACATAGCAAAGCCATTAACCTGGCGGAAGTGAACTTAGGTCAGGTTAGTGAAGAAGAAATAATAACACTTTGATAAATTTCAAAATAAGTGATTTAAAAGTATATTTTGTAATTATTGTTCCCACCTTTGTTCTGAACTACTGCACCAAGCCGACGTTGATGCGTGTTTGGGGTTGTTAAGTTGTTGGAAGATAAATGGCCCCAACATTACTTTTTCCGCACTTACTGTCTAATCTTCGCTAAGAATGTAAACATAAGAAGCATACGTCTACCTACACCAAATTTTGGGAAATAATAAAATAATGATAGAGCCTGCTATCTAGATATTGTTTTGCAAATTCTAGTCTTTTTTTACTATTTGAAATGGAAGTCATAGGTCGTTCTTTTGCGATATATTTATATTTTTTTAACCCTTGCACTGATGAGAATATACGAACCAAAACTTTCGATTTGGGTTTTTGTAAACGCCTACTGAAGTTTTAGTTTTTGCCCTAAAAAGCCTTGACGTAAAGAAGCTTCTTATTTTGCATTTAGTCACTAAGTCATTTTGCTTATCGCTTATAATTTACAATGTTTTTTATCCTTAGCAATAAAGTTTTTACCTCCAAAACAAAAGAATTTACAAATTTAAAAAAGTCATACTTTTACACAAAATTTTTCGTTTTAAAAATTCACTCCATAAAAAGATTCCTTTAGAAGTTATACATAGCTATAATTATATATCGAATATAACTACTATATCCATAGAGAGCACCATGTCGTATGAGCAACATAGGATGTATTTATCCCATAAATCATTTGTATGAATGCTGAACTGAAACTTCTGGGTTCGTTTGTAAAAAACAATTATGGAAATAATGGACACTCTCATGCACATAATATAATGTTTTTCGTACTACAAATGACGTTTAGTACGACAATAATTTTGTTTAGTTCTGGGAAAAGAAAGAACTCTCTGGCTCGGTATAAGTACTGTTTGCAAACACGAACATAAATTGACCCCACACAGCTTTTGACTAATTGCATATATTGCATATGACTACAAATTAAATGATTTTAATATTATCAGCTAACCGCCAGTAAAGAAGAATAATATTTGTTCCATCTCCACCACGCTCTTTGCCCCACCTGGCACTTGTCATTTGCAGACAATCCTGTATTTGTGCTGTATTACAGTCACTTCTAAAATATCCATTATTGTCGCAAGATGACCAGTAAAATACAGTTTTCAGGCAAACCATTTAACACTTTTGGTTTGCCACTGATGTACTCTTACATATCAACATAGTTTGACCGCCAGCAAAATTGACGTGTAAGTTGTTGATTCGTGAAGATGACGAAACCTCCATTGAACTACCGAAGATAACCATTTGTATAAAGTGATATCGGTATATCCGGTAGATCAGCAAATGTTGTCATATGTTCCGAAGTTGTAACCGCTGCCATCGAAATTTTTAGAACATTTGTTCAGTATAAGCGTGACATGGTTTAAGCTTTCGTACTGGTTGGTGAATATCACATTGTTTGATTATGTATTTTCTTCGTACTTATAGAAGTTTATAATTCTATCCGAAAAACAAAACACCTTTATTAGAAAATGTAAAACTGGTTGTACGTTCACTGCAGCTGATCTTTCCTCAAGCAATACAGCCATATAAAAATGTTTCAGATTCAAATTCGGTCTTGATTGGCTTATGACTTTTTTTGTTTATATCTGAATAAAATTGCTACTCCCCACACAATATTGGATAACAAAGCAGCGAACGAGAACAGAGTGGGGCACCTTGCGATTATCTGAAAGGAATATACTATGTGAAGGAATATATTAATTATATTATTAATTATTGCAAAGACGATATGAAAAATAAAACGCAGTAATCTCAAAGGAGGAAAGTAATTTTAAGTTGTTGGTATAATGGTACGGTAAGTTGTTGGTATAATGGTATCGTAAAGTAATTTGAATGGATAAAAATCTTATTTGGTGTCTCATTAAATTCTACATAGTTACATTACTTCACGTCACAGATATTAATATTGTACAGCTATGTTAGTGAATGTCTAGTATCTATTGGACCCTCTGGGTTTCCAATAGCAATCAATCACTTGAGCTCTCTTTGATGATCCATCCATCAGTTTGCTTGAACTATATTGAGGTATTTACACCAATTAAATAACTGACAAGGCGTTGTGTTCTTGTTAGTTTTATAGAGAATTATAATTTTCATTTAACATGTATGGTGACATTGAAATCAGAATGGAAAACGCTTCAGTTGGCATTTTAGATTACAAGCGCATTTAAAGCGAATTAAAGACCATTCACGTTGGTCCCTCTTTATGGAAATATTTTATTTCAAATGGCTAAATAATTTAACTATATATATACCAAATTGTATGCATATGTACATAAATACATAGGTGAAGCACACACTAGTTGTTTTATGGTTCAGTTTGAAGACTCTGTTTGTAGTCCAGCAATTAATTTCCACTTCTACAGAAAATGATTTATAAATATAAACAAAAACTAAAAGCAGACTGAAACTCATCTAGCAGACTCTTTTAGGTAAGCTGATGCTGGGTTTCATTGCAAGACAACACCACCAATGGCAATATTCACCATAAAAACAAAAGTGGCAAACCATATATGTATGTATGAGTTGTATTCAAAAGTATTAAATCTTGGCAGGTGCAAAAAGTGCTTCTGTGTGCATGTGTATGTGCATCTAACCTACTTTATATTTGCCTATTCGGTTACTTTCCGCTTTTAATTTTCGAGTACAAAGTAGTGAGTTCGAAGCTGGGCAGCCCGAGGCAATGGCAATGGCCTCGCATAGATGAAGCAGAGCAAAACGCATTTCTATAAAAGAAATCTCAAAAATATGAATTATTGAGATGATATGAATAGTTTTCAACCTGATGCATTACACATTGTAAAATGGCTGCTTAAGTATTTGCCAGTCTCAAGATCCAGCTACGTGCAACACCCCCTATTGCAAAATTGTCTTCATCCGAAAGCAAATCACACATGGTGATGTTTTCTATGAATGGCAGAAAACATTCTTGAAGTATTTTAGAGGGATTCTGCCGAGTATACAGTCCTCAGTCGGAAGAAAATCCGATCCCGTTTCGGTGGAAATGGTTTCACGGGGACTAATGGTAACGTGTAGCTGTGGTTTATTGACTAAAAGCGAACGCTAAGACCATTTTTTTTAGCAAATTCATGTCATTCATCATTTTTTTAATTGCTTTTTACTATCGAGAATCCGACTGAGGTTTAAGTTGCCTTTGGTGTATTAAATTAGCAATTTTGTCATTAGGATGATCAGGTTATTTGATCCACAGTTAGAAAATTGTAAACAGCTGTTATTAATTCCATTCATTTTTCCCCAAAAATGCTAATTGAGTTAACAATTATTGCTGTAAAGGTGTTCCCTTTGCTCTTCAATGCAATTCTTAGTTTCAGATACTATCCAATTTCATGGAATAAGTCGCAGATTATCTTGATAGATAAACCGGGGAAAGACTTAACACAGCCGTCTTCATACAGACCAATCAGTCTTCTACCCCGTCTTTCTAAAATATTTAAAAAAGTATTACAAAAATGTCTCCTTTCCTAAACGAAAATAATACAATATCAATGCATCAATTAGGATTTCGTGCGAAACATGGCACAATACAGCAAGTAAATAGAATTACTAACGAAGTAAGGAAAGCATTTGAGCACAGAGAGTACTGTTCAGCAATACTCGTATTTCTAGATGTAGCACAGGCGTTTGATAATGTGTGGCACGAAGGTCTTTTATATAAGATTAAATGATCTTACCTTCAGAATTGTATAAAACAGTGAAATCTTATTTAAAAAATAGAAAATTTATGGTAAAAGTGGGAGATTTCATATCGGATGAAAGAAAGATAAGGGCTGGTGTACCACAGGGCAGCGTTTTAGACCCAACTCTATACAGCAGATCTTCCAATTGCTAACAATGTATTAAATTCAACTTTTCGGGATGACACAGCTATCGTGTGCCGTAACAAATGCCACATTTTAGCATCAAGAATATTAGCGGAGCATTTAAGTTCTGTCGAAGAATGGCTAGCGAACTGGCGTATAAATGTGAATGAACAGAAGCGTAAGCATGTTACATTTTCGCTTAGACCAAAAATGTGCCCGGTAGTAAAAATAAACAACATTTTAGTATCCCAAGCGAACGAAGTAACATATCTTGGTATTCACTTAGATAGAAGGCTTACGTGGAGACAACACATCTCTAGTAAAATAACATGTATGAAGACCAGGGCTGCAAATTTAAATTGTCTTTTAAATAAAAACTCCAAACTTAGTCTAGACAACAAAGTGCTTTTAAGTATATAATGCGGTCATAAAGCCGATTTGGATGTATGGCATTCAACTGTGGGCTACGACCTGTGCAACTAATATTGATCTAATACATAGGTTCCAATCAAAAATGCTTAGTTCAATCACGTGTTCGTAATGGTACATGCGTAATGAAAATATCCATAAAGACCTTGGTATTCCTATGGTAAGGAAAGAAGTAGAAGATAGCAGAATTAAATATATATCTAAACTCCGAGATCACCCAAACCCTTTGGCTAATGCTTTGGTACATTCCTGCGATCAAACACGCCTTAAAAGAAGAGACATGCCTGCGTATTAAAGAGCAACGTATCACCAAAACAGCTCAATCACTCGCTTGAGCCTGTCTAGTTTTTTAAAAGATTTAAGATTTTAAACCTTATTGGTAAGCTTAAAAAAAAAAAAGATTCAATAAATAAAAAAATATTGAAAAAAATTTTGCACACTGACCGCTAAAAGATAGAAACATCAGCCAACACGATGGCTGACTTTCCGATTTGCTACATAACTGTCCCACATACTCGTATGCCTATAAAAATATTTTGAGGAAGCAATGAAAATGAGGAGCGATTAGAGCGCCTCAGTCATCAATTGCTGGTGTAATTTTTTAGTGACTTTTATTGGCTGTAGTGTAATTGTTATTAGTTGATAAATGATAAAAAGCAACAAAAAAAGCAACAGTTTTGCACAAACATACTTGCGAAATTTATCAAAAAATATATTATTTGTTTACCTATACATAAATTTTATCTTGTTATTATACTGTTGTTACAGGTTGAAATCCAGGTGAGTGTCTATCTGCCCGTCCGTCAGCCTGTGCAAGTTGTAACTTGAGTAAAAATTGAGATATCTTAATGAAACTTGGCATAAACGTTCCTTGGCAAAACAAGGACAAGTTCATAGATGGGCGTGGTATCGCCTACTTTTATATGAAAATACATTTCTCGATACCTGCCCTACCGATTTCAACAAAACTCGGTACATAGCATTTCTCTAACATGTTTATGTAATAGTGCAAAAATAGGCGATTTAGGCGGCAACAACTTCTCACATAACAACATTTTTATTCCACCTTATTCTTTCCTTTCGAATGTACAAATGAATAGGCAATTAATAATAATTTCTTTAGAGCATGCCACCTTACGGCCAAAACTTTTCCAAATTGAAAAAAAACTGTTGAGTTCCCTTGGTATCGAATATTTGTAGCCCAGTAAATATATAGTTAACATTTTACCAAGAAGTTCAATGTGTCAGATTTATAATTGAAATTCAGAGAAAATATTTTCTTTGTATGTCTGTGTGCTACAAATGGGTTGAATGGGGTCAATACCGTCCTTAGCATCCATATACCTAATATAAAAATTTCGATGTCTTTGCACTTCAGATATCGGCCAATAGTGAGTTATTGAATGAATTCGGATAAAAACTCGCTCTAGACCCCATATAACTAACACACCTTATGTGCCTCAAGTACTTTCTTGGCTTTAAACCTAGAAAGTTGCACTTGTTTTTACTGCGCTCATTTTTGAGTTTTTGCTTATAAAAATAGCTGCCTTCTACCAATTTCACCACATTTGAAATTTATTGTGCTTCCTTTCTCAGAGATTGCCAGAGTTGACTGACTGCTTGTCAGTTTATCGTGCAAACTGTCTTTGCGAGTTATGTCGGTTAATTGCCGCGCAATCCTGTTTAATTACTATTCGTATGAAATATGTCTTCTCCTGCTATGTATGTTAGTATCACAAACGCCTTATGAACGATTATGGTACTGGAACCCCTCAAAAATGCGCCTTTCGTTCGCATTTTCCAATTTTTAAATAATATGATTTACTAGTTCATTGGTATAATTTTAATTTTGAGAAAAACAAATAATCTATATATGAATTAGTCTGTTTTTGAGATAATGATCCTGAATTGTTCACGCGTCCTTTACTTTCTAAGACGTTTCTCTTTTGGCGCAACCTCTAAGCATATACATAGCTGCCAAACAAACTTAACGATCAATCTGCAAATCAGATATTGAGATCGGAATATTATAACATATCGCTGGCATATGAACTGAACGATCGAAGTCAAATCATTTTATTTGACAAGATATTTCTACAAAATTCGGCATGTACTGATGTCGAAGGTAGTGATACCATCACTAAGCAAACTAGAATGAACCACTAAAGTATATGCACAGATATCGCGCCATGATAACCGAATATTTAGTGATCGGAGGCATTTAGTTTCAACACGTCGGCGCCACTTCCCACACATCGCATCAATCAATGCATTTATTTAGAGAACACTTCGGGAATCAGATAATTTTATGTTTTGGGTCGGTCGATTGGCCACCAAGATCGTGTGATATCACATCGTTGGATTCTTTCCTGTGGCGATATGCAAAGTCTAAAATCTATACGAAGATTTTCGCAACGTTTTAGGTCATGGAGCAAAACATCACATGTGTCATCCGCAAGTTACGGGTCGAAATGCTCAAACGAGTCATCGGAGATCGGGCTCAAATGATAAACTATCGGGGACGTAGCCGCCAACAACATTTGAAAGAGATATTCTTCAAAAAATAAATGTCGAATAATATTCTTTCGAATGATGATAAATATTCCCTATTATATATATTTCTCTGTTTTTAAAGCGATTATTACTCCATTATTTTATAAAGCACAATTAAATATATTTCACTCTAAAACAAAAGGTAATTTTGTGTTGCTGTTCTGAATCATGTAGAGGTACTCCAATTCAAAATGTATTTGTAACCAAAAAATAGTTAAAGGCAACTATTGTTTTTATATGAAAACTATCTTAAACATGACTATTCTTTCTCTTTTATTTAAAGTTTTAAAGTATTATTTTGTTGTTTTTTTTTTTTTTTGAAGCTCAAGATAACAGAATTAAATTTTATTGCCCTTTGTTCCTTTTCTTCCCTTTTATATGTTTTGTTGATATATAATTAACACATTCGCTAATTTGCTTTCATCAGAAAAGTTCAAATATTTTATTCAACCAATGTTGGATTCATTTATTATAATTAACATTCATAGTTATATTTTTGCATTTTCTAAGAACTCTACTAAGAGTTTTATTTATTTATTTATAACTATTTATTAATGCATTTAGCTCATTAAGCAAATCGTTAAGTTTGAAAAAACTCCACAGACTCATCATACCGAAAGAAGCGTCTTGGCCAAATGAATAACCGTTGCAAACTGAGTGACTGTCGACAGATGCATCGCTGAAAACTTCACACCATAACCGCAAAATAACGGAAAGTGTTTGGCAGCTGCTACAAGAAGACACTTGAGAGCAAGCAATACAAAAGAGTTGAGTGAACGAACAGCAGTATTAGGCACAATACGTTGCAACAACACGGATTAAAGCAACAAATGTTGCAAAGATTTGCCAAAATATTACGAATGAAAATGCTGCTTACACAATGTTTCTGTGAAAAATGTAGGTTAACTCAATGTTGACTAGTATTTTGATGCAAAGTACAATTCTCGTAAGTTTTGATTAAATTTCAATTTTGTAAAAGTCAAAAAAGTTTTGAAAAATGGGGTTTCTTCTATCGAACCAGATCGTAAATAATGAAATTAATCAGCAATTTTTAGTTTGTCGTTGCTTTTTATGGATACCACTTTAGATGTTTACTTTTTCTTTGGTTTCTTCGCCTCGAATTTCGTTGATTCCATCAAGGGGATGCGCAAAACACTTTACCAAGGCCAACATATTATCAAGAGTCAACCACGCAGACCATTTCACTTACCAAAAGCCTTCCGATATTGCGGTAATCGACAGAACATTAAATAACGAAAGCCTCTATGTCGCAATCGATGGCTGTAATTTTTACACTCCTGCAACATGTTGCTACAGAGACTAATAGTTCTGTTTACCTAACGATTTTATGTATCACCTAAAATTAAGTGAGATGAACGTAGGGTTATACAGTGGCAGATTCAAAGTTGGGAAGGGCAAAATGGCTTATTAGTTATTTTTATTACTTTGAAAAAAAAAATAAAGTAACAAAAATTTAATCCAGAAAATCTCCGCGTTTTATCATCCAAGTAAAAGTAGTAAATGGAAAAATAAGCAAACAGTGGGAAAAGCAATTTATATTTGGGATTTTTTGCCTATGTGATATTCAATACATACGAGGTGTGTTCAAAAAGTATCGCGAATTTTGTGTTTTTTTCAAAAATTATTTATTTATTTATGAATATCTACTTTGTCCCCTTCAAAGTAATCTCCTTGAGATATTATACACTTGTGGCAACGGTTTTTCCAATCTTCGAAGCACTTCAAAAATCATTTTTTTTTTTTTATCTTCTTCAGGTCCTCCTTCGATGCCGTCTTTGTCTCGTCAAGAGAAGCGTAACGTCGTCCTTTCATATTTACCGTTCTTCCCTGTGGCAAGAACTCATAATGCACCACGGCCCTGCAATCGAAGAAAAGTGTCAGTTACGATTCGCGATACTTTTTGAACACACCTCGTAACTCATTCACTCTGCGTGATTCTTCAGAAAGAACCGATCGTACTTGTAGCATTCCGAAATCGAAGACAAAAGGACTGAGGAACATTTTCGAAGCATTTATTCAGACAGGAAAAAAATGACCACAGAACTGAAAGTTGCTGGAGACAAACAAAACGCGAAAATTTCTACATGAGGATCTGCGAAAAATACTACAGGGTTTCAGTGTACATTCCTCTGATGGATACAATATTTGAAGACATGCTTTTCTAGAAAAATATTGGATGGATTTTAACTGAGTTTGCTGCTTCCTGAAAAAGTATGTGCTCTGAAACAAAAGAAATGAAATATCTTACGAGTATAACTGAAGGCCCTTTTCGACACTTCGCCGCATGACAATGTGGCTGAGGACGAGCATTCTTTAAGATAGATTGATCAGCCTGGCGTTGCTGCACACGTATCATGACATTGAAGTCACTCCAGAAAAAGTTCTCAAAAGATTAATACAATTTCATAGTCATTACACGAACTGACTACTCTATTATACAATGGAAGAAAGCATGCAACTCGCACGCCTACGATTTATAAGGAGGATTTAGTAGGATTTGATATTAGAAAGTCGGTTTGAAATTTTTCGATCATGATATTAAACTCTATGAAAATATATTTATTATATCAATCTGCATTTTTCAAGTAAGTTGGTACTAGGAAGACATCATAAAGGAATATAACATCATAAAGGTGTTATAATTGTAAGCAGGATCGTATGATGATTTTAAACTCTAAATTCTTTCCATGATCCCAAAGGGATGAACACATTAAATTTTCAGAAAATATATCTAATCTCCTTGACGAATTATTTGAAAACGAAAAAGTTGATTCGACGAGTTGGTCGCAGGTTACTTGGGTGGAATGACTACCTTATTAATGAGTAAAGATCTCAGGACAATGAGAATAAGATCCCTGCATTAGTACACCTATTTATTATCATAGTAGATAATGGTTCCCGTCTTATTGGGTAATATGTAGTACTATGACCGCTAATAGAAGGTATGGGAATGTGGTTTGCGAAAGAGTGCCATTTGAATTTCTTTCAACATCTTCTTCAACCCGATTTCTAATTCTGTCAAATCATATTTTATTACTATAATAATCCCGTCATTCGAATATATCTAGAAGATTTATGTTAATATAAATGCTGGTAACTTCTATAGCTACAGCAACAACTCAGAAAATACTCATGAATATGCAAATGCGACTCTTCACGTGGCCCATATACCTTAAGTTCTGGACTAGCAGCAAGCAATAATGTTGTTTCAAAATATGGGAGATTTGAAAAATATCGAAGGAAAGCACTTCTGTCAATGGTTATGAATATAAAAAATATTCTTGATTGCTGCAGTTGCTATAGTTTATATTTAATAAATAGATATGAAGACTTGAACTATAGACGCCGAAAGATTTCAAACACAACAACGCCAAACTCAATTGAAGTGACATTTCTTATTAAATTGGCTTGCCAGCATTGAAAGACGTCGGGAAAAAAAGGAAATGTTGGCAAAATGTAAACGAAAATGTCACAGAGGTTGTTGGCAGGAATAACACGCCACTGAAGAGAAACTGCCACCCAACCAATACCTTTTCGCTTTTGGCAATTTGCCAGCTCTTTAAGTCGGTGTTGTGAAAATCACCTGAAAGTATCTTCCTGACCTCGGTAATGGACGCGCTGAAGATGCATACAAAAAACGGCACATTACCTGCACAGCGAACACGAATTATTATGGAACTATTGTACATAGTTTTTGACTGGTAGTAAGGAACTCCATACAGCGTAGCCATCCTTGTTTTTGTCCAACAAAACATTTTTTTTTTATTGTCATTTGCTTATTTTTATATTACAATACAATTTTTGGTATAACTTATATTTAAATTAATTAACTGAAATAAGGTTTTTTTTGTACACTCATGATTGTTGTAATTTTATTCCACTCTTTCAGCAACCGTATGCTCTACTAAAATACCAACAATAAATTCCCAGTTTTGTATAAATAAATTAGTGAAGGTATCTTAATGATATTTTAGTTGTTCACTAACGTATATTACATACATTGGGACCAAAAACCATCCTGAAATTGTAATTAAATTCCCGGGTAAATGATATTTCAAAAAATGTATTATGCTGAGTTGCTAGGATTATCCTTAATTACTAAGCCGAATATGAGGGCAATCTTTAAACAGTTTGTTTACAGCAACTGCTTAAGTCGGTACACCTCTGTAGTGCATTGCAGTTTTTACAATTGATAAAAATATTGAACAAAGAATTTGTCTCAAATTTTTTTTTGTATGTAATTTTGTATTTCTAACCAAATTTCGAGTGCAAATCGTTGCGAATGTTGGAAAAGGTTTATAGTGATTCAGTTTTATCAAAGACACAAGCCTACGAGTAGTACAAAGCCTTCAAAGACGGTCGAGAGTTCATTGAGGGCATGTCTTATTCTGAACGACCTTCAACCTTTTCAACTGAAAAAAAATATGAAAAAAGTGAAGGATATGGTGTTTGAAAATCGCTAGGCGAGTATTAGAGAGAAGGCAAGAGAGCCATTCGCTAGTCCCACATAGGAGCATTTTCCTTCAAAACCGTAGCCGCAGTAACCGTACTACAATACAATGATTAAATGATTGACCTTCAGCCTGCCAAACAAGTAGTCGGAACCTTGACTTTGTTCAGTACGCACGTCCTTATTCTCGATACTCTCTATTATTCTCGAAATTGCAAGTGGTGTTTTGTGTTGCGTGAAGTGAATTCTGGAAACTATTTATTATGGATTCTGAACAACATGGTATGTATTTAATTTTAACAATATAAATATTAATTTAGTTCATCTATTATGTTTTTTTCGGGAAAACAATTGAATAACAAAAAAAAAAAAACGAAAATTTTTTTTTTAATTTTTTTGAAATTAATGTCTTTATTATAGTGTCGGGGGTGGTCGGGTTATAAATTAATTATTTTACTACAGGGTTTCTACTTATCATATAAACTTAAATTGAAAAATGTATGTACATTGAATTAGGTTGGTCACTTACATAAAATGAGTACTGCTTTTATTTATTTATTTTAATTAAATACTGAAATCCCGCTAAATTATTCTAGACGTGTGATATATAAATGGTAAAAGAGAGCTCTATTGGAACCTGTGTGTAAATTGGACAATAGGCGTGGCACCACTCACTTTTTGGGGAATTCCCATATCTCGGAACCCGAAAAACCGATTTCGACTAAATTTAATATGTGAAATTCTTTTAGTATCTCTATGTCAGAGTGTAAAAATGGACGAAATCGGACGACAATCACCCTTACTTCCCATATAACACAATTTAAAATTCCATTTCATTCTTTCATTCCAGTACACAAATAAAGAAGTAATTAATATATCGGAATAAAATTTTGCGGTAATAATTCACATAAAGTATCCTGTTGACCAAAACTTGTCCAAATCCAACCAAACAGCCCCTAAGTGCCGAATATGTGGACCCCGGTAACTATAGTTGACTTTTGACCGAAAATATTTTTCAATGTGTGAGATATAAAATTGAAATTCATACAGTACAATAGTATTTCTTTGGATTAAAAATGGTTTGAATCAATACTTCCCTAAGCTCCTATATAGCTAATTTTAAGACTTTGCAACTTCTAGGTCATCTCTTTGAAAATTTCAGAATATGGTTTATTCATAACAGTGCACCTTTGCGGCTAAAATAGATACAATTTCGCGAGAGCTTGACCCTCACTCCCTATAACTATTACCAAGATTTTCGAACATCCACTTGGCCTTGCTTCATATGATTGGTTGTAAGGTACCTTATTGAAACCCAGGGAACATTTTTTGAGTATGTGGCATATTAGTAGTATGTGGGATAAGCAAAAATGTATCAAATCTGGTCGATACTACCTCCTACTCAAATATATTCAATATAAAGTGATCGGTTTTACCTGAACTTAGCCATTCCTTAAAAATTTTATTTTATAATATTGCGTTATTATATTCAATCATGCATTTTTATTCATTTTCATTCATAAAATCACTTTAAATAATTTTGTTCGGGTTTTGAGACCAAAAGCTCCTATGTGAATCCGCTCGAATTGTTTTGGTAGATATTTTCGGTATGAATTGCGTTCTTGCTCGACTTGTCCCGATAAAGGCATTTTTTTCCAAAAAGATTACTATTGGGACCGAATTTAAAGCCAAAAGCACAAAGAAATGCAATAAGCTAAAAGCTGAGCTGCGAGGGCCGAAGGATTGCCGATAGAGCTATTCACATGATCATACGGTGTCGAAAAGCTAATAAATAGCAAGTATCATCTTCTTTGTAGAATATGGTCACCCGAAAGCGTGCCCAACGGTTGTAATTTAAATGTGCTCTGATTGGACGTTATCAGTGTCGCTGACAGAATATTTCAAATCTTGGATAAGACCAGGAACAGCACACACCACCTCTTCGTCGATTTTAAAGCTGCTCTTCACAGCACGAAGAGGAGCTGCAATGAAGTACATATACCTCTAAATCTGAACTTGATATCCCCGCAAATCTAATACCACTGTGTCAACTGACGTTGAGCAATAGCAAAAGTTGCGGCAGCAACGGGAAAGACCTAACCAAGCCAAGGGGAAAGACCTACCAAACGAGGTTTCAGACAAGGCGACTCGATTCGAGCTGAAGATCTGAATAGAAAAAGTACAATCTTCTACTACATTACAATGAAAACTACTAAAAGTGATTCAACTTAGTTAATGAGTACTTCAGAACTACATTTGAGTCGGGGGGTGTAAAGATTTAACAAAACAAAGGAATTGGTGCTTGAGAATAAATGATTAAAAGTCAAAGATCTTACTGGCATCGTTGGAATATCGGAGGGATCAGTAAAAAAAAATTTAAAAACCATTTGGATCTATGCTTAAGACGTGGAAACAGGCTTTCAAATGTGATACACTTTGGCCTCGTTCCGACTGAACAAACTACAGGGTTTGTCCGGAGGGTAATAGGACTGATTTTCTTTCACCGCAACTATACTTCGGAGCATGAGCACACCGACTGGATTAGGTAGAGGGCGTTCCTAGCTAACGAACGAGCGGCTGTCTCCGAGCACCTGGAGAGTCAGAACAAACATTTTCGTGCGACGTGTTTCTGTGAGTGGTACAAGTCGAATATGCAGTGTCTGCTAAATCAAAGGTACGCGATTAAATTCTGTGTGAAAATCAGTAAATCTACGACGGAGACGTTCGATATTATCAAGCAGACCTACCTAGATGTTGCTTTAGCAAGAAGTGGTGTGTTTCGGTTGCACCAGGCCTTTTTGGAGGAAGAGGTCGCAGATAGAGACCTACGACTTCGAAAAATATCCACAAATACCGACAATGTGACCCTCGTGCGCAAAATTTTGAACTCAGACCGTTGACTTAGTATTCGTTTAATTTCCCAGGTGTTAAATGTTTGAAAATCTCTGATAACGGAGCACTTGAACATACGCAAGACGTCGCAGGCGATTTAAAGTTGCACCACGACAATGCCCGGGTTCACACCGCCTTTCCTGTGATCGGCTACTTAACCAAGGCCGGCATCCTAAGGCTTCCATAGCCGCCCTACAGCCTAGATGTGGTCCCGCGGCCTTATTTTTGTTACCTTGCCTCAAAAGCCCGATGAAAGGCACGCATTTGAGACGACAGAGGAGATCCAAGCAACATGCACCTCGGCTCGCAAAGCTATTCCGGAGAATGCCTTCCGTGACGCCTTCAACGCTTGGAAATCGCGCCGGCAGCACTGTAAGAGGCAATATTGAAAATTGTTAAAGAACTGTAACGGTTGGTTGAATAACCTTCTTTAAATCGACTCAGTCCTTTCCGAATAAACCCTGTATCACCAAGGAAAGCTATTTAAGTGTTATCCGTCATTTGTGGGAAGCTATTCGTAAAAAGAGACGGGCGTGTGGGCTGACAACTCTGGGTTTTTGCACCACGGTAATGCACCGTCGCATACTGCATTGTTTCTTAGTTAATTTTTCGCTAAATTTTCAACCAATATCGTGCCGAAACTACATTATTTATCTTATTTAGCTCAGTGTGACTTCTGGCTATTCAGCAAACTCAAACATCTGTCCCAGAAATACCGTTTCGAGTCAATTAAAGACATTAAACGTGAAGCGCTAACCGCATTGAAGGCTAATCCAGAAATTGACTTTAAGATCTGCTTCGAGAATTGAAAAACACGTTGGCAGATGTGCATTGTGGTCAAGGGAGATTACTTTGAAAGGACGGCGTAGATTTTGGAGAACAATTTTAAAAATATGAACGCAGTCTTAATAATTTTTTTTATTACCATAATGTACCCTGCCAGTTGCTGTGTGATGTTGTTCTAAGTACTTCCTCACCAATTTCATATATTGCAAAATGGTTTATGATTTTCCAAAAAAAAAAAACTCCATTAGCATTTTCTTTAGGATTAAAGGAAGGCCTTTGCAAATTTTAATTTCTTTCGTGCTGAGGACCGTATGCGGGTGCCTAACGAAGTGGCGTTTCATTTTTATTTGTAAGATAATAAAACAAGCACAAAGATACCAAAAGAAAAAATCAAATAGGACCTACTTCGCAAATAAAATTGAAATCGGGCAATAAATTTTCAAGCCCCAGATACCGAAGAACTAAATAAATTCAAAGAAAATTTCTTCCTGATAAAACTTTACCTCTTATAAAATTTTTCGAACTTCAGGTTGATTTTATACAATATATTTAGTTCAGTATTTGAGTTATGCTAACGAAATTCAGAGGGAATCTTTTTCTAATAGCAGTGAACCATTTTGACTAGATTCAATAAAATCGAACAATAATTCCCCCAACCCCCATATGCATAATTTCCAAACATCCTTTTAGCTTCATGCCTAATACATATAGGCCAGGTATCTTAATAAAACTCAGATAACCTCTTTGTTAATAATGGTGTGTCGCAATGCCAAAATTAGATAAAATCGGGTCAATACTAACGTAATCCTAATTCGGAGATGCCAATTGTTTTTTTTTATTGTGTTGATATAGCAGACGTTAAAATTAGACTAGATTTGGCGATCTTGGCGATTTTTGTTTATTAAAAACACAAACTTCATTGCTTTCTACGTGAATTCTTGTCCGAAAGCAGGAATGCCTTTCAATCATTTACGTTGGTCAATGTGCGTGATATTTTAATGAAATTAAGCGGTCATGTTTTCCTTAATATAATGTGGCATAACAATTTAATTTGATTGAAATCGGTATGCGGTATATCTTGCTGTAAGTCTCATAGTCTTAACATAAAGATTTCCGACAGTCTGGTTGGTCTATTCCTCGTATACGCACACTATTAAATTTAGTTCTTTGGGAGGAGTTAATATCTCCACATTTTTCTCATTTCACTGAATTAGGTTCATTGCAACATAAAATTTTCGGACGTGAAGAAGAATATAGAAACTATCCCCTATTAGGGTCTCTGAGTTTTAGTTTTTTGTGCCTATCGCTTATTGGTAGTTTGTATTAGGGAAGCAGCTGCGTTTGAGTAGCGCTTATAGTTTTTTTTTTATATTATTTGAAAATATGCCGCTATGTTTCAGTACATTTAAAAATTAGTAAAGTGAGGGGAAATCCGGACTACGGAGATGTAAAACCCTGATTCAATTGAAATTATTCGACGGCAGTGTTTAATTAAAATAAGAAAAAACGGTAGCTTCGGTGTATATCCTTCACAGGTACACTTCTTTTAATAATTATGTATTCAGTTTGTATGGAAGCTATGTGCTATAGTAATCCGAACTGAACAATTTTTTCGGAGATTATATTATTTTCTAAGCAGTAATCCATGTCAAATTTCGTGGTGATATATTTCTTCAGAGATTATATTATTGTCTTAAAAAACAATTCATACCAAATTTCGTGAATATAACTTGTCAAATACAAAAGTTTTCCATGCAAGAACTTGACTCCGATCGTTCAGTTTGTATGGCAGCTATATGTCACAGTGGTCCAATATCGGCTGTTCCGACAAATGAGCAGCTTCTTGAAGAGAAATCAAGCGAAATTTCAAAACGAAATCCTAAAAACTGAGAGACTAATTAGCATATATATAGAGACAGACGGAGAGACGGACAGACAGACAGACGGACATAGCTAAATCGACTCAGTTCAACATACTGATCATTTATATATATACTTTATAGGGTCTCCGACGCTTCCTTCTGGGTCTTACAAACTTCGTGGCAAACTTAATACCCTGTTCAGGGTATAATTACTAGTCACCCTTAAAAACCTAAGCTAAGAGACAAAAGTTATTATTATTTTTTTTATTGAAACGTAACAGGATATGGTTTTACATTTCATTCGAATTGCAACTAGGGACAAGTGTACTAACAAGCAATATTTTTCATAACTTATAAGGTAAAACAATAAAAGCTCTATTACGAGGCTTTTTCAAAACTAAACTTTGTATTAAAAACTAAATATTATAATAATTGTTATTTGCTGAGAAGATCATGGGAACGTTGTTCTTTTCAATCTGCGCCGGCTATTTCTGGCCTCTCCAAGCTGTCGGGCTTCAGCGTTTACATGGTTTTGCAGCCTTGTGGCATGTTTCGATGCCGTTTCGCGAATGACTTCCCGAACCGTTTTTATGATCACGATGTAGATCTGAGTTCCGTATGTACCACGGGGCATTTACAATTTTTCGCAGAACTTTGTTTTGGAATCTTTGCACAATTTCGATGTATAACGGTGCAGCGCATCCCCATAGCTGAATTCCGTATGTCCAAATGGGCTTCAACGTTTGATTGTAGACTAAAATTTTATTTGGGGTTGTTAGGGGTGATTTCTAGCCGATTAACCAATTTATTTTGTTGTATTTTAGTTTTAGTTGTGCAACTTTTCTTTGTATATGCTCCTTTCACTTTAACTTTGCATCCAGTGTCAAACCAAGATATTTCGCCGATGTGGAGTACGGAATTACTTCATTCCCAATATATAAGGGGATATACGTATCCGTTTTGTTAGTGAAGTTTATATGTAAAGACTTCAACACGTTGAGAGTAATATTCCATTTTTGTGTCCATTCTACAATTAGGTTAATTGAAGACTGCATTCTGTTCGACGACTCAACTACATTTTTGCCAGTAGTAATGATGCAGGTATCATCTGCAAATGTGCCGATTGTGCTGTTTGGCGGCGTAGGCATATCACTAGTAAACAAAATGTATAAGAGTGGTCCCAGGACGCTTCCTTGGGGTACACCTGTTTTTATTGGCTGTAACGTAGTATATGATTGTCCCTGCTTGATTCTGAAGTAGCGGTTGCTCAGTTAGATGCTGTGGGAAGAGAAGTTTTAATTTATGAAGTAAGCCATAGTGCCATACTCTATCAAACGCCTGAGATACATCAAGAAAAACAGCTGTGCAAATTTGCTTTTTTTTTCCATCGCAAAAAAAAAATTATTTGAAATCTTTTTCTTTGTCACTAGTGACGGGGCTGTCATCTATTGCCTCTTTACATAAGCGCCCTCGCTCGCCAGTTTGTACGATGGGGTCAAAAGTGGTTGATGTCTTCACTGGTTTGTGTCTTCGCGAACGCGGTTGTTAGCTCAGACGGACGTTTATAAACGTTCTCTGTCTGTATTTTACGTTCTCTGCCTTGGGGATTACTATTTTTGTAAAGCTTTATGCCAATAACTTGTTTTGAGCTTAACTTTTATTTTATAATGTGAAAGAATTCAATGCATATTAAAATTGTGTTAGAGTAAATGTGGGTAATATGGTAGACCTGTTTTTTGCAAAATTATTTAGTATAGCATAATCCTAGTTATGCCAGCAGTTATGAAATTTGAAAGAAAAGAAAAGGCCTCATCAACGGCACAGTTTTTCTCAGTTGCCTGTTACATGTCGGATATTTTTGCCTAGATGCTCTTTAACACGCCGCAGTGAAAAATTGGTGAAGGAAATTTTTTATTTAAATCTATAGTTAATTCACTAAACTTTATTTTCGAAATAATTTGATACTTTAAATTAAAATATTACTAAAATTGTGATAGTAAAGAA
The DNA here is from genome assembly GCA_027475135.1 of Bactrocera correcta. Classification (NCBI taxonomy): domain Eukaryota; kingdom Metazoa; phylum Arthropoda; class Insecta; order Diptera; family Tephritidae; genus Bactrocera; species Bactrocera correcta. The sequence continues at coordinate 121,366,156 of CM050323.1, forward strand.
AACGGGTAATACGTAATACCAGCGTGAGCCAATATGGTAAAGTGTACCATATTACCCGGGTTATTTGTAGTAGGCTAATTCTTTCATATTATTGCTGAAATGTATTCCAAATATACCCAAAAAGGGTGAACGCAGGCAGTGGGATAAAGAGAACATGGAAAAGGCCATAGCAGCTGTGAAAAAAGGGGAATTGGGCATACTATTGTCCTCAAAAACCTTTGAATTTCTACACACAACATTACAGCGAATGGCTAGAAGCGAGAAGCCGGCAGAGCAGTTACTTTCCACAAAATTAGGCAGGAAACCTTTGTTCACAGTAAAAATTGAAAGCGAGCTTATCAGTTATTCTTTGGAGATGGAATCGCTTTTGGGGGCTAAGTAGATTTGACTTTCGATCTCTTGCATTTCAAGTGGCACTTACAAACAATATTCCCAATAACTTCAATGTGTTGGCTAAATATGCAGGCAGAGACTGGTTAAATGGGTTTTGCAAACGCCATAGCCAAACTATAAGTTTACGTACACCAACTGGCACTTCTTTCGAAAGGGCAAAAGGATTCACAAGACAAAAGTCGATTCCGATAATTTTCCAGCAACCAATATTTGGAAAGTGGATGAGACAGGGCTGTCAGTGGTGCCATTTCGACAGCCTAAAATAATTGCACTAAAAGGCGCCATGACTTCCGCAGAACGTGGATCCCTTATACTCGTAACTATTATTTCGTGCCTAAATATTTCATATATCCTAGAAAGAATAGTTACCCACTACTTATGAAGGATGCTCCATCTGGAGCAAAATCTTCCTGTCATCTATCTGGATGAGTACAAATACCCATTTTCACAAATTGGTTGAAGTATTTTTTGGATCACATAAAACGACAAATGATTCCAAAGAGAAGTGCTGTATTTCTTTGCGATTCCTGCATACAAAACTTTTCTGGGTAATTTTTTTTTTTTTTTTTTTTTTTTTGGTTTAGTAAATAAAATAAGCCAAGGCGGCCTTTTTTCACCGGCAAGCCCCCACCGGGGGCGTGGAAAAAGCCTAAATAGACGTTGGAAAAATATAGGTCACCCTTTGCGCGAAAACGGGAATCAAATAATAACGGTACTATATACCATACTAATATGGTATATCCGTACTAAATACCATATTAACAGGTGAGTTCTTATCACAAAAAAACAGGAAAAGTACAGTTTTCACTATGGTACCCTTTGGTTTCATTCCAAGTGAGGACGGTACACCCACACTATATACCATACTAATAAGGTATACCCGGACCATATACCATATTAACAGGTGAGTTAACTCGGCTATAATCGCGTAAGCGGTGTCTACGCCAATAAAGATGAAGAAGAAGTATGTACATAAATGCAGATAATGAGCTTCAAACATGTCGAAACACTTCACTTCGGACCATAACGAATTTTAGATATTTCCAATTTTCTTCAAACCAGTTTCAAAAATTCACGCACATCTTATAAAAGAAGGCAAGAAAGTCCCCTCAGCGAACACTGTCCGTAACAAATTTCATCAAACCAATATTCACAGCCGCGTTGAAAGAAAGAAAAATTTTACATCGGAGAACTGGACGATGGGCATGACAAGGCCCACTGCTATGTGAAATTATATAACTCAAGACCCGCCTTACCGATTTCAGCCAAGTTTGGTATGTAACAGGACTGCAGTGGTTACCAAGTGGAGATCAATACAGTCAACGGAAGCTGTCTTGTTCTGACAAAGACAGTGCTTCCGACAAGAGAAATATTTTTATATAAACAGAACCAAATGGCTTTAAATCAATAAAGTCTTCTAGAGTTTCATAGGAGATAGTAAAATAATGCCTTAGTCTCTTAGTAGATCTACCATCTGATTTTAGGGTATACCTGCATGGATTCTAGGACATAGTAAAATTCCTAACAACTGTGATACAGATAACTGTGTGCCAAAGCATACACCAACCTACAATTAAACTCTGCTAAAGAGGAAATATATACGCCTCTGACTACTTGTAGATATTTAATCGACAAATATGTTATAGGCTCGGTAGAGATGATCTTTAACTTGCTCAGCAAGCAGACAAACGTGGCATGAATAGAATACAAGCCGCACATTCCAATTGTTACAATTCAAAGGGGTTGACATAAGAACTCTTGTAGGAGTTCCAACAGGTCACTATTGGCAGATTTTGCTGGTAGGGATTTGGTAATCATGTGGTAGAGGAAGAAGTGTTTATAGAACATCATCTATGGGAATACAAGGCTTTGTATAGAAAAAATCGCAACAATCGGTTGAGGGTTTGTTAACGATGTCGCGGAAGTTGCACAGATACAATTTTTTTGGATTTGTGAACTTCATCAGGAGCACAGGGTTTAGGTTAAGAGAGAACGGGTTTCACACTTAGCCACCCTACCTTTGTTACGATGCTTAATGCATGCTATGGTACAATAAGCTTATTGAACCTTACCTTTAGAACTTGTACATTTAAATCTTACCAACTCCCGGAACGCCCACCGATGCAATCAGTTTGTAACAGTTAAAAGTACTTCGCTTTCTAATTTTTCTCAAAATAAAATCATCATAAAAATTTCAGAATCTCTTTTCAATCTTTGTTTCACATTTATATTTAATAATTTATTCATTTATTCATTTCGCTACCTTTCAGGCATTAATCTCTGCTTCGTTTAAGTACAATCAGAATTCTTATAATTATTATTACTTTTTGTTGTTTCTTTTTTGGTGTACATGTAAAAAATTCAGTACCTCTTAAATAATTAAATAATGCTTTCAGTGTCAGCGCCAAGGGGACTGACTGCAAGTATGCTGTACAACAAAGTATTTAAATAGAGATATACGTATTAGGGTGTGCCACTTTTGGGAATTTCTTTTCAAGGTAAAAAAACAGACGAACAATTTCAAAAGGGTAAAAAAGATATCCTCATGAGTTTTTGATATTAATATCAAAGGTTGCCCTTCCAACTTTCCATTTTCTATTTATATGACATGGAGTTTTTATACCCTGAACTAAATTATCAGCACGATGAGCTCAATCTTTTTAGTTATATCCATCCGTACGTCCGCCTGTCTATATATACAAGAAGTGATGAGGTATATACTTGTATATCTGAAATTTTGCGTACGTCTTATTTTCTCAAGCTGCTCATTTATTGGAACCACCGGTATCGGATCACTATAGCATATACAAATCTGCTATGGAAAAATTACACACCCTAATATGCATAAGCTTTTCTATGCATGTGTGTGTGTGTGTGTGATATTACAGATCTTCATATATTTAAATTGGAGTTTTCCATAAATAAATTCTATTTTATTACCATAATGTACAGCAATACACATGCTTGTAGCGACAAGAGCGCATACACATACATAATGTACACACATACATAAGTAAGTATTCCCTTAAGTAAACATTGAGCACATTCAAGAATAATAAACGCATTGAAAGTGTGTTCATTTTCACACCATTTTTTCGGTTGAAATGACTTTGCTTTAGATTTGCATATTTATTATGGATGTAGGTGTATGCGGTACTGTGGGCAAAAAATAGTAAGCCTTTTTAATTCAAATTTCCACTGAAAACCCATTCGTTGAAATATTTTTTTTTTTTTTCTGAGTTGGTATGACTACTGAAGACACTCAACGTGAATTGCTATGCACATTGAAGGCTAATCCGGATTTTGACTTAAACAACTGTTTCGAGGATTGAAAAAAAAAACGTTGGCAAATTTTGGTAGAGGAGCCAAGGAGCACTACTTTGAGGGGAACGGCATAGGTTTTGAAGAATAAATTAAGAATATTGAAATAATGAACAAAGTCTTACTATGTTTTGCCCACGGTAATACCGTATAAGTGAGTGAGTGTGTATGTATATGTTAATATTTGCTTGTGTTAGTTTAAATTCTTCAAGTTAATTTGTATGCATTATGTAATTAGAAAAACATTTACTTTCACTAAAAGCCTCTTTCTTTCCCAATGGTATTTAACCGTCGTCGCCGGCCGCCGCTTCCTCTGGGAAAGCGCGCCTCAATGCGTAGGTTTCACGTTGAAAAAGCACACAACTTGCCTATTTGGCTGGACTGTTTGCTATGGCACATATACATGCATATATGGGATATATGTGTGCGGTCAATACGTGATGCAACTACTATGTATATGTATGTATGTATGTATATATTTAGAAAAAATCTTTACAAAAATAATATACATTGATATTATAAAAAAGTTTTTGGCCCACTATGAAAGATGTCGATATACTTATACATATATGTATATATAAAATCATAATCAGCCACGCCCACTTCCGCACAAACCAACCGCTTTTGCCTATTTAATCATATTGCATGCGCTGTTTTATCACATTCCTCTCCGCAAGCGTGACAACGCCCTTGTTCGTTCAGTTCGTGTCACCGCTCATGTGATTATCAATAATCAGCTGTATCACACGCAAGCAATCGCGTTGCCGCGCCGCCGTATTGTCCACCAACTGCTCGATGAATTGGCTGTAGTCGATGCTGGTGCTGGGCGGTATATCCTGGGTGCACGATATGTACTTGTTGAATATGTCCGTATTGATGGAACTCGCCGGATAGCTTTGATCGCGTTTCAGTAACTCACTGAGCGATTGTGCCGAGCTCAAGAGCTTGTCTTTGTTCTTTTGGTAAGCATTGATTTCTTTGAGATTTGCATAATCGGCGCTGCTCACTTCCACCGTGTGCGGCGGTCCGACTCCTTTGCCGGCCGCCTTGTTCAGTCGCATTTGATATTTACGCTCCGACACGAAATTGCCCAGCAAATAGCCTGTGAAAAACAATTTTAATTTAATTTTATAAGGCAACGAAAAGGCAATGCCCATAAAGACTCTTAATAATGCTAAACACATACTCACCCAGTATGAGCGTCAGGAAGGCTATTGTGAGCACGAGACTGACGCAAGTGCGTTTGGTGACATACTCGCGGAATTCGCGGGAACTGTTGGCACGTACAGCGGTTTCATAGCTCAGCACTTGATGCATCTTTCGTGGCTGGTAATGTGATAGCGCGGTCTCTGGGGTTATTTATATGTTGCTTTTGTTGTCTTTTTGGTTGTACCTCCTTAAATGTTGCATGGGTTTATGTCGGCGCGTGTTAGGCATAAAAATTTTCTAGCGAATAGAATATCACTGGTCATTTTGGTTCATATTTTTGGTAACATGCTGTCCGTTGTAGCGAAATAGGAGCCTGATTACGCTGAAAACGGTAGTTAAAGATTAAATTACATTAAGATTACAATTTAAATGCAAAGCTAAGTGTATACATTAGAGCTCTTATTCGAATAACCTAACCAATAACCAATTTTTCAAATATCCGGTGTGTAACCATTGGTATGAATATTAACCGACTGAAATATCTTTTATTTTTTCGCCTTGAAAGTAATCTCTACCAGATGTAATAAAGTAAGTGTAACCAACTTCAAACCGTTCGCGCAGCTGTCGCACTAGAATCAGCTGTTTATAAATTTGCTGAACGAGAGTTCGGAGTATTGTTCACAAGCGTCAAAAGCGTTTTGCCAAAAGTGAACGCAAAAAATAGTGATCAGCGATGGAATTCAAACGTAATAGTGTGATTGCTTTATATTTATCTGGAAAATTACAGCCAGCAATTGTTCGAGAGCTCAAGCACCTTAGTGTGAATAAAATTTTAGTTTATCGCACCATCACTCGTTACAATGATACTGGTAGCATCGCAAAACGCCATGGAGGTGGTCATCAAAAGACTGCAATGTCACGTGAGGTGGGTCGGAAAGTGAAAAAGCGACTTGAGCGAAATCCACGACGAAGTGCCAATCAAATGGCTAAAGAACTGAAAATATCCGACTGCAGCATCCGACGCATATTGAAAAATGAGCTCAAGGTCAAGCATGTTCTAAAAGGCCAATGATCTCACACCGAAGCAGCAAAGAGTAAGACTTGAGAGAGCGAAGCTGTTGCTTCGCTTGGCCGAAAGCGAAAAAATTTTTCCAATTGAGCAATTCGTAAACTCTCAAAGCGAACCCTTGACTTGACCGACCGTTCATACGAGAATCTAAGTCATCGGTTGGCAACCAGTAGGCAGGACCCGCCACAAATAATGGTTTGGGCCGCTATCACCGCGTGCCTGGCGTCAAAGTAAATGTGACCTATTATAGGGAAAGTGTTCTGGAGGCTGCTTTGAAGCCGTGGGCAAACAAACATTTCGATCGCAAACCATGAATATTTCAACAAGACTCAGCACCGTCTCACAAGGCGCGAGTGAACCAAGAATGGCTCAAAAACAACGCTCCGAACTTCATTACGACCACACAATGGCTCTCGAATTCACCAAATGCGAAACCAATGGATTATTCTCTCTGGGTCATTTTGAAGAGCAAGAGAAAGTGAGTGGGCCAAAATACCGGTAAGTCTCATTCAAAGCCATAGTTAAGGCGAAAGGTTGTCATATCGAGCAAAAGGGAATTGGTCCTGAATTTATGATTATTTTCACACATTTTGTACTTTAAAATAAATAAAAATAATTTTCCAAGCCGAATTTATGGCTTTTTTAATTGGTACCGGACCCTGTACACTTATGCGAACAGTTTTTGCAGCCCTAAAACATTTTTCATAAAAACTTGTTGGGATGGCCTCCAGCTCCTTCAACGAACTTTGTTTTATACTTTCGATGGAGTGAAAACGGGTTCCACGGATCGTTAATTTCAGTTTGGGGAACAAGAAAAATGCACACAGAGCCATATGTTGGAAACACGGTGGTTGATTGATGGTATTGATTGCGATTTTGGCTTCAAATTCGGTCAGAGTTGTGGCTTGTTAGATGGTGTATTTTCATCGTTTAAAATTCATGAATTGTCCTTCAACAATTTGGGCCGTTTTCGACGGATATTTTCATGCAAGCGCCTCGATATGAACTTCTTATTGTCCGTCTTCCCCTCTGGAACAAATTCATGATGCACCAAAAAACAAATATCGAAAAACACAATGAACATCACCTTGATTTTTCAGCGGCTTTGTCGCAGTTTTTTTTTTTTTTTTTGTTGGTTTCAGTTCATTTTTTCCTTCTATGACGATAATTGTTGATTTTTTGGCCTGTCAAACTCATAAACTTATGTCTCATTGAGAGTTATAATGCTTTCCATGAATATGTGATCGGATTTCCCACGATCAAGCATGTCCAAACAGACTTTTTTACGGTATTCTTTTTAAAAAAAGTTCAGCTTTTTCGGAACGAGTCGAGCAAGAACGCGTTTCAAACCCAAAATATTCACCAAAATGATTCGAACGGTCGCGCTGGAGATGTCGAGCTTTATTGCAATCTCTCTAACATTTTCTTGACGATTTTCAAGCACCTTATCTTTAATTTTTTTAATATTTTCATTCGAAGAGGTTATTCTTATTTGAGGACGTGTCATGAGTGACACAAGCTTGCAAGACAAAAGTTACGATTCATGGATTCCGTTCCGGATAATAATAAAATTGCGGTGATCTGCAGTCAACCACAAGTGGTAAGCTGAGCCAATAAGAGAAGATTTGTTTTTCATATGGACAACGTCGGGCAAGTAACTTAGTAGTAGCTCGGGGAGTTGACTGTTCTTATAACGGGTGATTTTTTTGAGGTTAGGATTTTCATGCAGTAGTATTTGACAGATCACGTGGGATGTCAGACATGGTGTCAAAGAGAAAGATGCTCAGTATGCTTTGACATTTCATCATGAATAGACTTACTAACGAGCAACGCTTGCAAATCATTGAATTTTATTACCAAAATCAGTGTTCGGTTCGAAATGTGTTTCGCATCCGTGTCCGATGAGCGATGAGGCTCATTTCTGGTTGAATGGCTACGTAAATAAGCAAAATTGCCGCATTTGGGGTGAAGAGCAACCAGAAGCCGTTCAAGAACTGCCCATGCATCCCGAAAAATGCACTGTTTGGTGTGGTTTGTACGCTGGTGGAATCATTGGACCGTATTTTTTCAAAGATGCTGTTGGACGCAACGTTACGGTGAATGGCGATCGCTATCGTTCGATGCTAACAAACTTTTTGTTGCCAAAAATGGAAGAACTGAACTTGGTTGACATGTGGTTTCAACAAGATGGCGCTACATGCCACACAGCTCGCGATTCTATGGCCATTTTGAGGGAAAACTTCGGACAACAATTCATCTCAAGAAATGGACCCGTAAGTTGGCCACCAAGATCATGCGATTTAACGCCTTTAGACTATTTTTTGTGGGGCTACGTCAAGTCTAAAGTCTACAGAAATAAGCCAGCAACTATTCCAGCTTTGGAAGACAACATTTCCGAAGAAATTCGGGCTATTCCGGCCGAAATGCTCGAAAAAGTTGCCCAAAATTGGACTTTCCGAATGGACCACCTAAGACGCAGCCGCGGTCAACATTTAAATGAAATTATCTTCAAAAAGTAAATGTCATGAACCAATCTAACGTTTCAAATAAAGAACCGATGAGATTTTGCAAATTTTATGCGTTTTTTTTTTTAAAAAAGTTATCAAGCTCTTAAAAAATCACCCGTTACATCAGCCTCATAGCCCCAACTTCGAGCGAAGTGATTAGTACGTTTTCTATCTGGGGCAGCTGATTTTCCTGGTGAAAAATTCTTTTCGATAGAAGTTTATGAAAATTAACTGTCCCAATTTTCGCCAATAAGTACAACGGTTTTTATCTGAAGTAGCTCAGTAAAATCTAAATATAATCTATAATAGACAAAAGTCTACACACACCCCCTATTTTATTGCATATGAGTGTAGAAAGACTTTTTAGAAAAAGGTGTTGTGCAGTTTTATTCTTATCTTCTTTTCTTTTTCTACTAACAATAAACTTAAAAAATCCATTACTTAATACAAAATAACAAATTTATGGAAGAAAAACTTAAAAATTATGTTGACAAAAGCCTCATACAGTAAAATTAAGTTCAGTATTTAGTTGGGGCCCTATTGTCATCTATAACTGTTTGAAGACGCCGTGGCATTGATTCTGCTAAATTTTTCAACTCTGTAGACGTCATGTTCTTCCAAACTTCTAATATGCGCTCTTTGGGTATAGAAGAGCTAGAAATCTGGTGCTTTCTAATATTACGCTCCAAAATTTCCCAGACATGTTCAATAATATTCAAATCTGGCCTTTAAGGTGGTGTTTTTAATTGTCTTAGAGCGTAATAAAGCAATCAGTCCTTAACAATTTGATCGTTATCTTGTGAAAGATCTAACCGGAACTGAGTTCCAAATTATCCACCGAAGGTTTCAAATTATGTTCCAACCGAGATTTCTACTTGTAATGATCCATTTAACCTTCAATAAAGGCTAACTTTCCAACTCAGAGGCCGCAACAGCTCCCCAAACCAGTACGCTGTCGCCACCGAGCTTCACAGTAGACACTTTATTCTTCGGTTCTCGCGCAGCGTTAGTTTTCCTCTTAACTCTAGCTCTTCCATCGCTACCAAAAATGTTGAATTTAGACTTATCTGTGAATAAAACTTTTTCCCAAAAATCCATCTCCTGGTCTTTGTATTTTTGGTCGAATTCTAAATGAAATTTCCGGTTTTTTCTGAAATAAGTAGTTTCTTCCGTGGTGTTATGCTATGATATCCATTTTTGTTCAGAGTTCTTTGTATTGTTTTTGAATGGATCCTCTTTTGTGACGTACTTGCTATGTGTTCGGCTATTTTTGGAGCATTTACTTTTGAATTTTGGTCTACTTCTTTGAGAATCAGGCTGACGTGTCTACGAAATATTTTTTTTTGGGCGGCCACTGCGCGGCTTATTTTCGGAAAAACCGATATTTTCAAAATTATTTACAATTGTCTGTACTGTTGCTCGACTCAAGTTTAAAATTTTAGAAATTTCACCATATGTGACCTGGTCTACGAAAAGGGGGCTTAGGTGTCAAAAAAAAAAGAAAAAAAAATAAATAAATTGAAAAAAAAAATTGCTTTTTTTTCTCTTCCTTATTTTATCACCAAATTTCTTGCATCGATTGATATTTTCTTTCGCGGAGCCATTGTTTCTATTCAAGTGTTCAATCCACAGCAAAGGTTAACGTAAAATTTTATCATAAAAATTTTTGAGTTTTTCCTCCATAAATTTGTTAATGTATGTTAAATAATGATTTTTTTAATTCATTGTTAATAGAATAAATATTAGAATAAAACTGTATCAATATATTTTTTTAAAAACATTTTATATCCTCATATCAATGAAAATAGGGGGTGTATGTACACTTTTGTCCGCCACTTTATATAGCAGTACTAGCCAGAAATGTTCGAAACTCGAACTTCAAGGATCTAGTAATTTCTCGACATTGCTAAATTGCAAAAACACCAACAATCCGCAGTGACAACGTCACGGGTAGAACATCTTCGAGCCATTCGATATCAGACGAGGTTTTAAGCAGGGTGATTATTCCTCGTACGACTCCTTCAATATAATGCTAGAAAAAGTGAGACGCGCTAAAAATACAAAGATTTTGGCGCAAGCGTATGATATTGACATCGTAGGCCTTAACAATAACACCGTTATCGCAGCCATGTTCAGGCTAGAAAAAGATGCGAAATAGGTCTAGTAGCGAACAATCGCAAAACAAATCATCTGTACGCCACACGAAAAGATTAGTTGCATCTTGAGAACAATAAATGCTTTAAAAGTCACTTATCGTTACAACGCAGAATCGGAATAATGATAAAGGGAGATAAGAAATTACTTAGAGCTATCTGCAAATGTGGCGATTGGCGGCGTAGGCATGTCGCTAGTAAACAAAATGTTAAGAGTGGTTCCAGGACACTTCCTTGCCGTACATCCGTTTTTATTGGCGGTAAGTATATAATTGTCCTTATTTGATTCTGTAGTAGCGATTACACAGGTAAGAGTGCAAGGCAGTGAGATTTGAAGATTTGAAGAGGCCTCATGCGAGCTTTTTACAGGTTTTTGTACCATAATAATTTCAGATACCTTCCGTAACTGCCTTTTTTGGTATATGATATTTTTCACTTCTCTGTTTGTTGCTCGTTAGACTTCACTCACAAATTGCGATACTTCCAGCTGCGGAAAATTCCCATGGAATACAAAAGAACTAACCGTTTTAGTTAGTTTCTCTGAAAAAACTATTCTCTTTTCTTCGTCGCTTTGGCGTTAAGAAGGAACTAAAATTGTTTTTAAATTTTTGCTTGTTAATATAGTCTCAATATAGTAAAAAATATTACGATTTGTAAATATATCTATTTTGGTGCAAAGAAGCTAAGTTAAATTGTTTAGTTTTATATTGAGGAAATTTCATGATTTGCCATTTTATATGATGGAACCACGAACTGTATGAACTCTACGGCGACATAAATATAGTAAAGAACATAAAAATCCAGCAAATGCGCTGTTTAGATCATGGAAGATTATGCTTCCGCGACAAACTTCTTCGATTCGAGACCCATGGCTCGACATCAGAAGCAAGAGCGCACACGCATCCAACGGAAGGACCAGCGATCTCTCTGCACTTGGATTGTACAACAGCGTCACCTTGCCAAAATAGAAGCAAGTAAGGAAGTTTTATGTTCGGTAAAGCACAAACGATATATCGATAAAATCCCTCAACTCAGATTATCAAATCTAATACTTCACGAGATTTTCGCAGAGGAGTCTAAGAACCTATTTTTTAGAGCACCAAGTGAAAAAAATATTCATTTCGGAGGGAACACTTCTCTAGCCTGTTGAATGGCAATGAAAGCATAACACCAGGAGGGGGTGAAGCCGATTGCCCAATCGATGACGATGGAACAGCCGTTGCAGTGCCCGAGCATGAAGGAATTCGAATATCAGTTACCTGTCTGAAAAACAACATTTTTGCATGCGGCGACGGGGAACAATAAGGAGCATGCCTCACCTTCTTTGTAGAATATGGTCGGCCCCGCTAAACTAATGTGGCTGTGTAAACTGACGTTGAACAATACCAAAAGCTCCGTTAGGATCGATAAGGACCTCTCCAAGCCATTCGATACCAAACTAGGTTTCAGCCAAGGTGACTTCGTGCAACTTTTTCAATCTACTGCTGGAGAAAATGATTCGAGCTACAGAGCTTAATCGAGAAGGCACAATCTTCTATAAAAGTGTACAGCTGCTAGCGTACGCCGATGATATTGACATCATTAACCGCAGCATAGCTCTTGTCAAAGGGTGCTCCTTCAGACTGCAGGCAATTGTAAGTTTAGTACTCTGTCGAACAAAGACCAAAGTCATCATCCCCATCTTGCTGTATGATGCATAGGTATGTACGGTGACAACATCTTATGAGTCGGCATTACGATTTTTTGAGCGAAAGGTACAATTGAAGATTTATGGTTCTTTGCGCATTGGCAATGGCGAATATCGCATTCGATGAAACGAAGAGCTCTACGAGATTTACGACGACATTGACATAGTTCAGCGAATTAAGAGACAGCGGCTACGATGGCTAGATTATGTTGTCCGATTGGATGGAAACACTACAGCTCTGAGAGTATTCGACGCAGTATCTGCCGGGGGAAGCAGAGGAAGAGGAAGGCCTCCACTCCGTTGGAAAGACCAGTTGAAGAAGAACCTGGCTACACTTGGAGTCTCCAATTGGCGCCAAACAGGAAAAGGAACGACCGTCGTGCTGTGGAACAGTCGATCAATGAGATAAAACAAGGAGCGGAAGACCATCCCAAAAAGTACTTTTGAAAAGTGTTTCGAGGACAAGAAAAAACAATGACGTAAGTGCATTACATCTGGTGAGATTTACATTGAAGGCAACATAATAAATATTGATGAACAATTAAATATTTTGCGTTCTGTTTACAATTTTCTGGTACCTTTTTGTCACCATGTACATAGTATATGGTTCTTTCAGAAAATTGATCAGTTATAAATTAGAATTGCCTTCTATAAAAACGACGCAATCGGTTCACAATTTCATCTATCTAATAACGATTCTCCTTTTTCTCTAAAACCCGTCTTTTATGAATAAAGATGATTCATATTTAATTCCAAACTCATTTTTCGATATTAAAAACCTTTTCTCATTACGATAATAACACCAATATTACCAAAATCGAGAGAAAGGCTCTGACACAATTATGAATTGATTATAGCCGTACAAATGTCATTGTTGGAATTTTTATTGCTGGTTCCTGACCTATAAATCGATATCATATACAATGAAGATTAAAAAAACTTTATATGTAGATGTCTATGTAGCAGAATACTAAAATAGACTCAGATGCAATAAAAAGAGCAATAAATGAGGCGCCTTTATGCTGAAAGCGCAAGCTGGTTTCTGACACAACAAATTCAAGTGACGTTCTTCGCTCACGCACTTCTCTTGCAATAAAAAGTGCATAAAGCGAACAATTTAATAGTTACCATAAGCGAATAGCAACGCTTGCGATGGCACCTAAACTAGAAAGCACCGAAGGGCAACAAAGAAAAGTTTTACATAAACTTCAAATCATTAAAACGCATCACCCCAGCGACTGGAGGAATTATGAAGATGCAACATGCGACCCTAAGCATTTAGCACCCTCTTGCAGCCACAAGCAACACGTCGGTGCACTTAAGCGCCGGCCACTTTTCCGCTGATTTGAAAGCAACACAACTACATGCACACAGACACACAGACATACGAACTAGGGTATTATGAAAATGTTGCATTGTCGGTGTTTGACGTGGCAGCAACCGGCTGCTGCTCCACTTTTCCGCCATCATTGTGACATTGAATGATTGCCAGCACTATAACGGTCGCCTTGTACGCGTCTTTGTTGGCTTTTAATAGTTTTTCCATTTTTCCGCATTTTACACGTCGCACGCATTTTGCCGACTGGTTGATTGAATAAAAGAATTACTGCCAAGACTTACTTATGAAAGCAGTAACAAGCGTGAAGCACTCTTGGCTAAGTGAGTTATACAAAGCCATCTATTTACTTAGTTATTTAGTCACTTAATGGAGCTCGAATTAAATTAAAGAACTTACAAAGTATATATTTATAGACGATTGTCACCTTAATGTTGTCGTTCATTTAATGGGTCACTGCCAAATAAATATATCGATCAAGGCTAAGGGGCCAGTGAATTGGTCTATACATGGTATACAAGTAGCTGGTTAAGTCTGTGTATGAGTTCGTGTTGAGTCGTCAGAAGCTTTTGTTGGCATTGGCTGTTGCCAAATAAATCGGATTACACCTGCCAAATGTCCAATCAATAATTCAATTTGGGGCTGTGCAACACATGGGCCGAAACATGTCACGGTGGGCATTGGCCAGGAAAATGTTTTATACATATACATACACATAATTGTAAATATATCTGTATGCGAATGTGTAATAATCTGCAAAAGATTTATAACACGTTACAAATTTTATTGGTTTTCAAAATAAATTGATGTAATTGTAGATTACATATCCACATATGTATTACATTTACTATGTGGAACCGAAAGTACTGAAAATATTGGTACGAATATTCTGAAGATAACGTCTTCAATTACAGGTATAAAGAGATTCACTTGAACTTCAACGTTTCCATATTCGAAGTTCTTAAATAATAGAAGGCTAAACACAAACAATATAAGGGTCTATGAACCATGTCAATTTCATCGTTTCATTAAGCTCATCGTTTCATCGTATGTGATACTCGTCGTTGCCAATGCACAAAGGTTCATAAATCTTCCGCAGAACCTATCTCTCGAAAATTTAGTTTGGTCTAGAGTCATAAAGTCAGCTTCTTTTCGGGCTGTCAAAAGCAGCTTTTGAAATCGATGATGTGGTGGTGTGTGTCGATCTTCTTTTCAAGGGCCTTGTCCTAGATTTGACGTATGGTAAATATCTGGAAAATTGTTGGTAAAGTCCAATCAGTTCGTTGACGGTGGGCTACAATACAACTTTAGATGCGATGTTGAGAAGACTTATGCCACGGTAGTTGTCGCAGATTGTGGGGTCTTCCATTTCATGGATTGCAGAGAGCACACTTAAATTCCAATCGAGCTTATGCATGCTCCTTATCAATTCTTCGCCGCCGTGTTTGAATAGCTCGGCCGGGAATCCATCGGTCACGCCGTTTTGTTGTTCTTCAGACGGGTAAATGCTATTCGAACTTGTTCATGGCCGGGCAATGGAATGTCCGCTTCATCGTCATCAATTGGGGAATCGGGTTCACCATCTCCACGTGTTATGGCTGAAGAAGGTTTACCATGTGTATAACTAAATGCTTATAAAGGTCTTTTTTTACGTTCGGTTTTCAATGAGGGAATACTGCTTTCGGATTTGGTCTTCCTGACAGCTGTTACTTGATTTATACTCAGTTGATTTGTCGATTCATAATGAGCAATGTTTGCAAATCATTCAAATTTGCTACCAAAATAATTATTAGGTTCACGCGTTGAGTCAAATTGCTATTTCTACTGTGGAGCCGACCATCGAAGAGGACCTGAATGAACTCCTCTGCCATCCCGGGCAAAAATTGAAGCTGAGTTTGCGGAAGGATTTTGGTTTTTGGCCTTGATTAATCACTTTTTGGTGGCTAAATTGGAGGATGTTAATCTGGACAACCTTTGGTACCAGGAAGACGGCGCTAAAGCTATGCAATCAGTTAATTGAATAAAACTTTTAGTGAGCGCATTATCTCGCAACGTGGGCCTGTAGCGTGGTCTCCAAGATCGCACGATTTCAGACAGCCTGACTTTGTCGAGTATGTGAAGTTGCTTTTATACGCAGCACGAAACGATTGACGTCTTGGAAGAAAATATTCGACTCATTGTTGCGGACAGACGGGAAATTCTTGTATTGTATGCGTTTTACTCGTTATACCATAGGATAACACATTTTGTTTGTAAAATTCGTTTTTTTTTTTTTATTCAACATAAAATAACATTCAATTCAAGGGTGACCATTATAGTAGCAAGATTTGTCTTTTGCTTTAAAATAGGTCTCAGTTTCGATAATCACCTAATTCATGTATTTTAACCATCGTTTTCACTGACTTGTGACACTGCGCAATGTCTTGGTACAAAACACTTTCGTTTTCCTCAATTACGGCCGTTTTTCATTTATTTCGATAGTGTACAACTGCTGGCATACGCCGTTAATTCTGCTTTCTCCAGGCTGGATAAGAAACCGAAGCGTATGGGTCTTGTGGTGAACGATTGCAAGGTGATATATCTCCTGTCATCAAACAAACAGTCGCCGCGCACTCGACTTGCCGTAGGAGTCACTGTTGACAGTCATTACTTCGAAGTCGTAGATAATATCGTCTACCTTGGAACCAGTATAAGCAGCCCCAACAATTTCAGCCTCGAAATCCTACGCAGAATAGCTCTTGCCAACAGGTGCTCCTTCGGATTCGAACAAAAACCAAACTCTATACGTCATTTATAATTCCCAGAAGCTTGGACGCTGACAACATCTGATAAGTCGACGTTACGAGTTTTTGGGAGCCAAGTATTGCGGAAGGTTTATGGTCCACTGACAACAGCGAGTACCACAGTCGATGGAACGATAAGCTGTATGAGATATACGTCGACTTTGACATAGCTCATCGAATTAAGAGACAGCGACTACGATCATGTTGCCCGTATAGATGAAAATACTCCAGCTTTGGAAGTATTCGACGCAGTACCCGTCGGGGAAAGCAAAAGAAGACCTCCAGATCAGTTGGAGAAGGACCTGGCTTCGCTTGGAATATCCAATTGGTGCGACGAAGCGAAAAGAAGAAACGACTGACGCGCTGTTGTTAACCCGCCTACTCTAGAAAAGGAGAAAGCCATAACTTTGCCAGCTGAATATTGTGTTTTACATGCTTTGGAGTGGACATATATCGGAACATAAACTGGGGCTTATTGTGGTTGAACATCTGAAAATACTGCTCCGTATCATCAACTCGTATTTGTTTTTTGGTCGACAGTGAACTCGCGAAGCTTGTAGTTGCCATACAAACTGACCGACGTAATCATGTCCTTATAATGGAAACATTTTATTGGCGAAAGGTATTATAGCTTCTTCTTTTCTGGTTTTTACGTAATAACACAGCTTCTCTTTCATTCATGAAGATTAGTAAATTGCTTCGATGCCACCCAAATTGCAATAATCTTGCTTCTGCACAGAGCACACACACAGAGTATGTCAGTATACCTTAAATCCCATTGTTCTACAAACATTGAAATTATTTACAACCGCGAGGTAAAGTTTAGTATTTTTAATCCACTTACAAACAACATTCTCGCACACCGCACATCAAATATAAAATGCAATAACAACAACCACATATTAAATAGAATGAAAATGAAATGAAAGTGAATGAATGTGAAAGAAAACGTTATTCAACAGTTTGACTACAAATATTTCGCTCAACCAGCCATCACACATTATTTTTATATACATATTTAACATATGTCTGCTCCACCTCCGCCCTGCTTGCTCGGCTGGCAACATTTTACGTTTAAAATGCTCAGTTTTTATTAGATCGGACAGCACAGCCACCCAGAATAATCCTCTTTAAGGCTGTGTCAAATGCCTGGCATATTTCGTTCAATCCCGTTGACCTTGAAATTGGCAAAACCGTGTCAGAGCAGACCACAGTAAAGCGCCAGGGGAAATTCCATGAATTTATATGTGTACCAACGAGAAATGTGAGCGATAGTGGGTGAGAACGATTATGTGAGGTAAATTTTCACAGATAAACTTAGTGATGAGCGATACATGAGGGACGAACCCAGCATCGACTCGAAAGGCATGTGGTATTTACCTCACTCCATGAATACGAAATATTATTATTCAAGATGTTCAAAATTGACGCGACGAGCTGAGGTGATGAGTTGTGGGAAAATAGCAAATAAGTGCAAATAATATTGAAACCGACAACTTTTAACAGCAATGAAAATGTTTTATTTTCCACGAATTCCTGCCGAAATGCTGATGGGTGATTAAAAAGACCGAATTCTGGCCGAAAAAGTGTGTTTGTTGCTAAGTAATTAATTGGTTTCATTATTCTTAGTATTGAAATACTTTGAAAAAGTTGTCTGCAATTGATCTGAATGAATTCAGCTGAAAGTTATGTAATTAATGATTTCCACAAATAGGTGTGATTGAAGGAGATATTAAACTTTATTATTCAAGCATCAACACTCATATAACTTCTTGCAATTAAGTAATTAAAATCACATTATATGAAAAAATAGTCAAGCGTAAAAAAATTAAGCATAAATTTTGAAATATAATTCTACAATTTGCTTTGAAAAATTTTGCTTGCGTATTGCTATAAATCCAGGTATAAATTAACTGCTGTTAAGGTCACTTATAAAAACTGTAAATTATTAAAGAACTAAAACCATTAGATTGCAAGTAGTTTTGGGAAATGTAGTTACAAACCCAAACCCAAAGAAGAAGAGCAGGTGCAACCGAACACGGCATACCATTGCAACTTGCCAGGATCAAACCCAAGGAAATGCCTTCATTTCTGAATGAAGAGAGCATTATAATTAGGAAAATGCTTTCTTCGAATTTCAATAATAAAAGGTGATCCATTTCGAGGTTTCCTACTTTTTTTTAAGAAAAAAACACAGAAATTTCAAATTTATTAGGAAATTATTATTATCATTCGGAAAGATTTTATTCGTCATTTATGTTTTGTAGATTATCGCTTTCAAATATTGGTCGTTAACACGTCTCAGATAGTATTTCGACTAGTAACTAGCGACTACCGCGCATGATGATTTGACCACAGGCTTGAATCGATAGTCCACATAAACTGAAACCACAGAGACCACGAGCTTCAATTTTAGGCTTGAAATAGTCGGATACCATGGCGCGATAATGGTCGCCATTGACAGTTACCAGCATCATATTTTGGTTTGATAACGTCGGAGCTTCTTGGAACTTTTAAAGAGCCCATAGAGCAAAGCGATGTCTCTTAAGAAGGTCGAGCGGCTTCAGTTCTTGCGCAAACTATATTTTGTACTTCTTCAGTTTAAGATTTCGTTATAAAATGTGTCAAGTCCTTCCATACGTTAGTCGGAGTGGCTGCCAACGATACTGAATCAACTCTCCACGGTCTTTCTGTACACTCTCATTATGGCTGCTATACGTATTTTCTTCACTGCGTGCTGGACATGGTCTATTCGGTCGAATATCATCCACTAATGAGCGCGTTGCGAATAGTACCGTTAGTAGGCCGACTATGTTGACCATATGTTAAGCGAAGCGCGCGAATCACACCCCTTACAGAATGTGAATTTTCATAATGAAGTTGAACGATTTTTAAACGTTTTTTAGGAGAAAATCTTTCCATGATGAAATACCAAACAGTACTGAACAAAAATAACATGACAGCTTGACACGACTCACGCGTTATCTGTCAAAGAAAGGATATTGGAAAAACTTTTTCTACTTGGATCACCCGTTATGTCTCACAGATTAACCAAAACTTGCACAACTGAAACTTTGACATATTCGGTATCTGCGGACTTGAATAGTTTTGATCCTATTTTGACACTTTCTGATCTAAGGTGGCCCACTTTATGCGCATTATTCGGACAAAGTTTTGTCCCGATACATTCATTAGCTCGCATTTTGGAAAATGAAATAATCAAATGGAATTCAAAATAGGGATATAGTGTATATAATACTGAACATAGGTATATAAAGGTAATTTTCTATACCAAACTTGATCGATAGTAGTTCGTGAAATATAAATTCTAAACCATTTTGTGCCCAAAAAATTAGGTGAAATTTGAATTTAAACTGCGCGCGTCGAAGGATTTGGAGAATTATGTTTGTTTTAGGTTGGCAGTTCTGTCAGTCACATTTATATCAAATTTCATGTCAAAATGTTCATTAGTGTTTGAGATACGTGTCGTTTTGTGAGCTGCTAAAAGTGAGTTTTTCGTTTTTTGCGATGTCGAAATTTGTTGAGCCAAGAATTTGCATTAAATTTTGTTTACGGAATGAATTTTCTGCTGCGGATACGTTGAGGATGGTGCAGAAAGCCTTTGGTGATGAGGCTATGTCTAAAAAAAATGTCTGCAAGAGGTATAGTGAGTTCCAAGCCGGCCGTGAACGTGTCGAAGACGAAGAGCGTCCAGGGCGACCATCAACCTCAACCGACGAAGCTCACGTTCCACAAATCAAAGATTTGGTGTTGAAAAACCGTCGATTATCAAATAGAGACCTTGTTGATGAAGTTGGCTTATCGAAAGGCTCAGCCAATACCATTTTGAAGGATATTTTGGGAAAAAGGCGTCGCGTTGAAGTGTGTAAAACGATGCTTTCTGACTACCAGATTGTCATGATTATAACTTTGGATGAGACTTGGATCTATGCTTACGATCCCGAAACAACCGATCAATCGAGCGAATATCGTGCCAAAAGAGAGCCGAGACCAAAAAAATCGCGCCAAAGTCGCTCAAAAATCATGGTCATGTTGTCTGTTTTCTTCAATGGTGCTGTGCATTATGAATTCCTTCCAACCGGTCAAACAGTCAACAAGGTATATTTTTTGAACGTTATGCGTCGTTTGCGTAACGCTATCCGCCTAAAAAGGCCCGAATTGTAGAAAGACAGTTCTTGGTTTTGACACCACAATTATGCACCATCCCATACTGCCCTCATAATTCGTGATCATTTCGCCAAAAACTCAACCCATATCGTTCTGTAACCACCGTATTTACCTGATCTGGCGCCGTGTGACTTCTGGCTGTTCACCAAGCTCAAAAGACCGCTTCGGGGACACCGTTTTTATACGATAGAGGAGATTTAAGCCGCAGCGAAGACGGAACTGAAGGCCATCCCGGAAAGTGACTACAACCAGTGTTTCGAAGATTGGAAAATCCGTTGTCATAAGTGCATTGCATCGGGAGGGGATTATTTACTTTGAAGGGGATGAAATTGTTTTGGAAGAAAAAATAAACAATTTTCAAAATAAATACAATGTCACCTTATTTTTTGGGCACAGTTGCTCCAGCAAAGTGCTGTCGTATCATCCGAGGTGCGAAATTTCATTTTATAATAGTTTTTAACGGAACCATCATATGATCATAACACGATTTCATCTATTTTTACCGTGCCTTTAGGGATGCTTAAGGAGTTTTGAGCGACATTGGTCATTATACGTTCAGTGGGTTGGGAGATATATTAGATATAACCTTAGAGGGTGGGGTAGAGCTCATTTTTCAAAATTGATAGTCTGCTGGGGTCCCCTGAGACAATTTATTATTGCATATCTTAATTAAGTGTTTAGTTACCCCACTTCATAAGTTTTCGATTAATGTCGTTTTGTGGAATACGCGTATCAATTTTCATCAATATATGTCAACTTTTACTCAAATTAGAGCTTGTACAGACAAACGGACGGGCAGACAGATTAATCCCTAATAATTGACAGGTGCGAATAAAAAGTTTTTCCGGAGTAGCTCATTGTTCATGATTTTCCTGTCAACTCAACAAATGGAACTTTGATCCACATAGTATTCGGTATCTGGGGCCTTGAATAGTTTTGATTTGGAAAAACACTCAGTAAAACTTTCGTTACTATCAATCTAGACTTGGTTCCCATTTGCGCTAACTCACCGCTGTTTTACCACGACCGTTTTCGCTTGATGTTGTCGGGAGTAATCCACTTTTCATCACCAGTAATCATCAGCTGCAAAAAGTCATTGATTTTGTTACAATCCAACAGCAATTATAAATGGAAAATCGATTCATGACGAATTTTGCGTCAAAATTTGTGAGACCCATTCATCGATTTTCATTTTGTGTCCTGCCGTTCAGGCCAGATACTTCAGCCTAATAGTGAAGGGGTGGGAGCGTTTTCAACTACCAGCAGCTGTAAACTCGCAAGGTCTTTCTGGCCTTTCGTAAAACGTACGAGGTTTGAAGAAATCTTCACTCTCAGCAGTTGGACACCAAAGCAGATTTGTGTTTTGCCGACCGCTGTTTCCACTTGCTTTTTTTCTGGATGAAATGGCAGCTCTTGAATCTCTTCAGGTTGTTCTTTGTCTCAAATGCGGCAATTTTGCTGATTTTCATACTCATTGAGCCAGAAACGAGCTTCATCGCTAAGCAAAATTTAGCTCGAAAACGTGGAATTTTCTTCGAACTCTCCAAGAGCCCATAGAGCGTGAATTTTCGTAATAAAGTTAAACGATTTGTAAACGTTGTTCAAGCATAAGACTTTTCATGATGAAATGCCGAACAATACTGAACAAAAACCACATGACAGCTTGACACGACTCATGCGTGATCTGTCAAAAAATATTTTTTGAAATATATACCTCTACTTTGATCGCCCGTTACAACGTCGACGTAGGTGGACTATTTCACTTCTTAAATGTGCTCATGTGGCTTCCGAAAGAAAACGGTCTCAACGTCAGCGTTATAATAACATATTTTGTGGAAAACCTATATCACATAAGATTTTAATTTGCACATTTACCAACTTTTCGCCAAAAGTTGAAAAAGTTGAGCAAATGTAATGTTGGCAACACCCTGCGTGATGCTGGCAAGCAGCAACCAACTTCACATGTCAAAGCGTAGCGAGAGTTGGCGATTACAGTTGTACTAATAGAGTTGGTGAACACGGTTGTAAAATACAGTTGGCGCAGCGGATCATATATTATTCAATTTAATTAAATTTCAATTCAATTTCATTTTAATTGTAACTTAACTATTACATAATAAGCAATATAATCACTTTTTACATGGGGGCTCAACCTAAAAACCGCTCAAGCTCAACCGTTGAACCTCTCAGCCTTTGAACGGATAAGTTGTAAGAATAATGCCTGTATGCAGATCGAGCAAAAAGAAGAAGGAAGTAGCAGAAAAAAATTTATTTGAAGCTGAAAAAGTTGATCCAGAGTTAGTACAAGTTGATACAGAGAACACATTTTCATTAAAGTTGATCGAAATGGAGAAAACAGCGGAAAAAGGCGAAATTCAGAATTCGAACGTGTGTGGTAATGGAATAAATTCAAGCGATCTGGTAGAGTTATTAAAAATGCTGAACTCAGGGAAAAACGTGTCAGTCGACCAATTCGAAAAAGTTGTTCCAGAATATGATGGCGTGACAATTCCAATTGGAAAGTGGTTGGAAAATTTCAACGAGAATGCCGATGCTTATGAGCTTACCGAAAAGCAAAAATATGTAAACGCGAGGAATAAAATGAGAGGAACGGCAAAACTGTTCCTAGAAACAGTGAGTGTTTCGAACTTCGATTCTTTATGCGAAGCGCTCAAAGAGGAATTCGACGTAAAGTTCAACAGTGCTGACATACATCAGAAGTTAATGCATAGGCAAAAGAAGAACGACGAGAACTTTTACGAATATATTCTGCAAATGAGAAAGCTGGCAGCACTCGGGTCGATAGAAGACGAAGTAGTTATTCGCTACATTGTGGACGGAATAAAGATGCGTGACGATCTGAAATATCCATTATATAGTTCTAAAACATTTAAAGAACTAAAAGAGCGTTTCGGGATTATACAACAAATGAGTTACAAGCAGAGCAGCAGTGGCGCGGTACAAAAAAGAAACTACACGAAGCTTGCGCAAAATGTTAAAGACGATGAGGGCGAAAATCGCGCAGTAAGTAGACATTGTTTCAATTGTGGGTCATCTACACACATACGTGCAGAATGTAAGGCAGAAACAAAATGCTTTAAATGCAACGGCAGTGGTCACATCGCAAAAAATTGTGAATATCAGAAGAGAACGGTGAACATGCTAACAAGTGATAAACGAAGTAAGCGAATCCGAATTAGCAACAAGTACATCTCGTGTTTAATAGATACGGGTGCAGATGTGTCACTTATGCAGCAATGTGTTTATGAAAAACATTTTGGCAATCACAGCCTTCAAAAAAGTTTTGCGAAATTGTATGGTTTGGGAAATATTGCGATTGCGGCGAAAGGTTCGTTATCGTTAGAAGTTGAAGTTGATAATATAAAAACTGAACATACATTTCTTGTCGTAGCTGATCATAAAATAAACAACGAAGTTATTGTTGGATATGATTTCATTCAACGTTTCCAATTAGAGTTTAATGCTAAAGGATACTTTTTCTCCGATAAGACGAATATACAAGAAGAGGTCGAATTAAAATGCGTATACAATATTATAGAAAAGGTGCCAGAAATTGATGTTGCACCGCAATATAGAAATGATGTTAATAAATTAATTAATGAATACAATCCTGTAGTTAATCCGATTGAACATCCTATTCAGCTGAAAATAATACCAAAAGACGATTTTATTAATTTCAATGAAAGTCCGACCCGATTATCTGCAGCAGAGCGTGACGTTGTCAAGAGTCAAGTGAACGAGTGGTTAAAACTTGGTATAGTTCATGAATCCAACGCAAACATAGCCAGTAAAGTTGTTCTTGCAAAGAAAAAAGATGGGAGTTATCGTGTTTGTATAGACTATCGTAAATTAAATGCTGCTGTATTAAAAGATCGTTTTCCTGTTCCAATCATCGACGAAGTGTTAGAGAAGATGCAATCAGCGAAATTCTTTACGGTTATGGACCTCAAAAACGGGTTCTTTCACGTACCAATTGAAGAAAGTAGTCAGAAATATACAGCATTTGTAACCAGAGAAGGTTTATTTGAATTTGCTAAGGCACCGTTTGGATTTTGTAACTCGCCAGCAGTGTTCATGCGGTACGTAAACTATATTTTTCGGCAGATGATAAACGACGGTATCATGGAGTTGTATGTAGACGATATTGTTGTTTTTGGTCAGACAGCGGACGAATGTTTGAAGAATGTAAAAATGGTTCTGCAGAAGGCACAAAGTTTCGGTTTGGAAATAAAATGGTCCAAATGCAAATTCCTAAAAGAGAAAATTAGTTTTTTGGGTCATGAAATTCATAATGGTTGTGTATGGCCTGGAAGAGATAAAATCAAAGCTGTCAAAAATTTTGTTGTACCTAAAAATATCAAAGGCGTCCAAGCTTTCTTAGGTTTGACGGGTTATTTTAGAAAGTTTGTTCAAAACTATGCCATAATAGCTAGGCCATTAACACAGTTACTGAAGAAAGAAGCAGAATTTCAGATTGGTCCATCGCAGCAACAAGCAATACTTGATTTGAAGTCAGCTCTTACACAAGAGCCTGTTTTGAAAATTTTTAAGCAAAATGGTAAAACTCAACTTCATGTAGATGCTTCGAAGTATGGGTTTGGTGCGACATTAGTACAAGAGCATGAAGGGAAGTGGCATCCCGTATTTTATTGGAGTCGAAAGACCTCACCTCAAGAAGAAAGGTTACATAGTTACTTTATCGAAGTCAAAGCTGCGTACTTGGCAACGAAGAGGTTGCGTCACTATTTAATGGGAATTCAATTTGACTTAGTTACCGATTGTTCGGCGTTTAAGCAGACTGCCACGAAAAAAGATGTACCCCGAGAAGTGGTTCGGTGGCTCATGTATCTACAAGATTTCCACTTTAATATTGAACATCGATCCGGAGAGAGAATGAAGCACGTTGACAGCTTAAGTCGTTATCCGGTTATGGTTGTTACATCGCAGATACAAGTACAAATACAAAAAGCGCAACAAAATGATGAGCACTTAAGGGCAATAACTGCAATTCTCGACGATAAACCATACGCAGATTACGTCATGAAAAACGGAGTGTTGTATAAACAATGGAAGGGTCAAGAGCTATTGGTTGTACCGAGAAATATGGAGAAAGAAATTATACGAAACGTACACAATTTTGGTCATATGAACTCGCAGAAGACGATACATGCGATCCAGCAAGATTTTTTCATAGCACATTTAGAAAAGAAGGTAAAGCAGCACATATCAAACTGCGTTGAGTGCATAGTACACAATCGCAAAGCAGGAAAGCAGGAAGAATTTTTGCATTGCATAGATAAGGGTGACTACCCACTGGCAACTATCCACGTCGATCATTTGGGTATCTTAGATTCTACGTCAAAAAACTATAAGTATATTTTTGCAATAGTTGATGGCTTTTCTAAATTCGTTTGGTTATTCCCGACCAAAACAACAGACACTCAAGAGGTAATAAAGCATTTGAGTACATGGGTCAACATTTTTGGAAACCCGCAACGTATTATCAGCGATAAAGGTGCAGCATTTTTATCAAATTTATTTAATGAATTTTGTAACGAAAATAAAATTGAGCATATAAAAATAACAACAGGCGTTCCAAGAGGCAATGGACAAATCGAAAGAGTCAATAGAGTAATTCTTTCTATGTTGTCTAAGTTGTCGGCTAATGATCCAGCGAAGTGGTACCAGTATGCAGCTATGGTACAAAAAGCTATAAACGCGCACGTTCACTCGTCAACAAAATTTACACCATACGAAATTATGTTTGGAGTAAAGATGAAAAGCGAAATGTCTAGTGACATTGTAAAACTACTCCAAGAAGAATTGTTGGAGGTATTCCAAGAAGATCGTCGATCAATGAGAGAAGAATGCAGAGCAAATATTCAGAAAGCTCAAGAAGCGTATAAAAGAAACTTTGACAAAAAACGAAAACACAGTACAGAATACCAAAAAGGAGATTTAGTCGCAATAAAAGTAACTCAATTTTCAAATAAAAAGTTATCGAACAAATTTAATGGACCTTATAGAGTCATCGAAATCAAACGCAATGGGAGGTACTCTGTCGAAAAAGCAGCAGATTTTATGGGACCCAAGGTTACATCAACTAGTGTTGATAATATGAAGCTTTGGGCACATTTTGAGGTAGATGAAGATTTGTCATCTGAGGCAGATGACGAGCAGGATGACCGAATGTAATGTTGGCAACACCCTGCGTGATGCTGGCAAGCAGCAACCAACTTCACATGTCAAGGCGTAGCGAGAGTTGGCGATTACAGTTGTACTAATAGAGTTGGTGAACACGGTTGTAAAATACAGTTGGCGCAGCGGATCATATATTATTCAATTTAATTAAATTTCAATTCAATTTCATTTTAATTGTAACTTAACTATTACATAATAAGCAATATAATCACTTTTTACACAAATGCTGTCATAATTGTTGCTCGCAATAACAATAAAGTGCTAAAAATATATTGACACTCAGATAAAAGGTTCTTTTACGAAGCCAACATCCGCAAATTCAACACCGATGCACAACTTCAAATCACAGTTCCATTTTCATACAGCGTATGTACACAAAATACTGCACACACACACATACGCACGCAGTAAACTTAGCAAGCCAGCACACAATGCATTAATTATGAAAATTTGTTTACATGCACAGTGAGTCACTCAGTCATTCAGTCAGGCAGCCTGGCAGTCACTCAAGCAGGAAGTTGGGCACTAGCGAAAATAAGAAGAAGGCACTGAAGCGTTATTTCGCAGGCTTTCACCTCTTTTCAGTCAATGAACTCACGCCAGTGTGCCTGACACTCAAACACACTTACACACACACACACACACTCATAAAATAATTGTCGCTCTCGCTGCCCACAATTTAGCATAGCAGAACTTTCACTTACTCCTTTGCCGTTGCGGCCACGACGAACACCACGAACGCGTAGAGGCCAAAAAACTTCGCCAATCCTTGTTTGTTCGTATGTATTTCACTATCCTTTTGGTTTGTTTTCGTTTCTTTGTTGTTTTCTTTTTTTTCACTTTTTTCACTCTTTATTTTCTACACATTTTGCTTTCTAATGATTATTCAGTTTTGCATTCGTATGCAGTTATGTACACCGAACGGTTGTAATACGAGTAATATTGGAGAGCTGTTGGTGGGGTGGAGTGTTGCCACACACACGCTTACACTTCGCATTCAATAGAAAGCACCGTTGCGGCTTACCACACCACATCCTACCCACATAGCGCCGCACAAGCACGGAGTGGAGAGCAGAGCCATATGCGTTTGTATGTGTTTGTTCGTATCCACTTGGTGTGTCGGCAACGTATATATGTATGTGTGAAAGGATGCGTTATCCTATGTATTACTGCAAACACTTTGAACTTTACTGCTTGCCTGCAATTTGAGCAGTGTAAATTTGGAGCGTAGGGCCAAAGGAGCGCGCGCGCTTTTCTTTACTTAACGCGTTCTTACGGGACTTTCTGGAACTTCGAACTTTCCTGACTGATTCCTTATCGGCTACTGAGCAATCTGGCGAAGGTCCGGGTATTTTATGCGCTGCAAATTGGCCGCATTCAACACAGTGCCTTCGCTGGCGACACTCATCAGCTGCGCTAACAAATGAGAGACTTCAATTTGTGCCTTGCGCCTGTGGAGCACGTACTTCTATGCTATCTCTCCAATTCGTGGTGAATTCGCTATTTAGAAGGAAATTAAGAGCATATGCTCGTTCTTACGCGGAGAGAATTCATATTGTGGAGGGTAAATTTGTTGTCTAACAAAGTAACAGCTGAGTTTTGTTGTGAGTTTAAGCAACCAACTTTTTTATTTTATTCCTTTTAATGAGATACAGAAAGGCAGCGACTAACTGCCGTTGGTTTTTTCCTCGAATATAAAAAGTTAGCGTGGCATCTTGTGAAAAACTTTCGAACGGTTTGAACTCTTTGAGCCAGCGATATTTAAGATTGTTTCCACATCATTAAGAATTTTATCAACAGTGACCATGAAATGCAAAAAGTTTTTTAAATTAAAATATTTGAATACGAGTTTTTTTAAATAATACATGTATTATTGAGTTTTTTATTTTTAATGACCATTAATTACTAATATTGGACAAAATCAGAAATCCACCAATATTGACACTGTTGGAAAAATGAAAAAATTTAATAAAAAAGTTCTGCATTTTCGAGCGTTTTTACGTTTATGGATTTCAAGTTCAGCTATGCAGACCTTCAAACCCACATTTTTCCAGCGTTGTTCTAGAAGTAACTGGGGTGAGGTCCAGCTTGAAAACAGAATATACTATTTTTTCACTCACGTTTGAAAACTGATACTATTAATTGTTTAAAACTGATATACGAGTAAAGGAGGCAGCTAAGCATTTAAGCTCGTTCGCAAGCTTTAGAATTGAATTCAATGAAATTATCACAATGTGATGTCCAAATTGCTTGGATAACAATTCAAAGTGAAAATCTTAACTTCTGCGGCACCATAGTTGAAGAGCATTAACTTCAAAAAAAATTTTTTTTTCACACCAGAACTTTATTAAACCATTTAGCTTAGATATCGCCAGTTCCGACTGCAGCAGCAGTCTGCAAAATTTCTCAATACATACATGTAACAAATTTCTCGATATCTCATATCAGATTTGGGCCTGGAAAGCCAAGCTATATAAGAGCAAGGGATCGCGTCCATATTGCATTGATATAAAGAGAAATTCTTTAAAGGCCAGCGTTACTAGGAAAGTGTGGCCACATCAAGCCAATGAAGAGGAAAGCTTTAAAAATTTGCATCTTTATTTCCGAAAAAACAGAGCCGGCTGTCGTTATAGGTTGTAATATACTACTGTGCCCAAAAATAAGGTTACATTGTATTTATTTTGAAAATTCTTTACTTATTCTTCCAAATCAATTTCATCCCCTTCAAAGTAATCCACTCCCGATGCAATGCACTTTTGCCAACAGATTTTTCAATCTTCGAAACACTGGTTGTAGTCACTTGCCGGGACGACCTTCTGTTCCGTCTTCGCTGCGGCTTGAATCTCCTCTATCGTATAAAAACGGTGTCCCCGGAGCGGTCTTTTGAGCTTGGTAAACAGCCAGAAGTCGCACGGCGCCAGATCAGGTGAATACGGTGGTTGCGGAACGATATGGGTTGAGTTTTTGGCGAAATGATCACGAATTACGAGGGCAGTATAGGATGGGGTATTAACGTGGTGTAAAAACCAAGAATTATCTTTCCACAATTCCGGCCCTTTTAGGTGGATAGCGTTACGCAAATGACGCATTACGTTCAAATAATATTCCTTGTTGACTGTTTGGCCGGTTGGAAGGAATTCATAATGCACAACACCACGATAATCGAAGAAAATAGTCAACATGATCTTGATTTTTGAGCGACTTTGGAGCGATTTTTTTGGTCTCGGCTCTCTTTTGGCACGATATTCGCTCGATTGATCGGTTGTTACGGGGTCGTAAGCATAGATCCAAGTCTCGTCGCCAGTTATAATGCACTTCATGACACCCTGGTAATCGGAAAGCATCGTTTCCTTCACTTCAACGCGATGCCTTTTTTCCAAAAAATTCAATGTTTCGGTACCAGTCGAGATATAACGCGCTTGAGGCCCAAAACATCCTTCAAAGTGGTATTCGTTGAGCCTTTCGATATGCCAACTTCATCAGCAAGGTCTCTAATTGTTAATCGACGGGTTTTCAACACCAAATCTTTGATTTGTTGAACGTGAGCTTCGTCGGTTGAGGTTGATGGTCGCCCTGGACGCTCTTCGTCTTCGACACGTACACGGCCGGCTTGGAACTCACTATATCACTTGTAAACATTTTTTTTAAACAAAGTCTCGTCACCAAAGGCTTTCTGCACCAACGTCAATGTATCCGCAGCAGAAAATTGATTCCGTAAACAAAATTAAATGAAAATTCTTTGCTCAACAAATTTCGACATCGAAAAAAACGAAAAACTCACATTTAGCAGCTCACAAAACGACACTTATTTCAAACACTAATAAATATTTAGACATAAAATTTGACACAAATGTGACTGACAGTACTACCAACCTAAAAAAAAAAATAATTCTCCAAATCCTTCGACGCGCGCAATTTAAATTCAAATGTCACCTTATTTATATTGGGCACCTACCTATTTTTAAAGCAAACATTTAGGGTATCGTAGTAGTAGTTTTTAAAATCATCACATTTTTGGAAAATTTACTCGTAGCTTTGGTCACTTACATTCGTAGCATCTACTATACATATAAGCTGGATAGATGTAGTATACTCAACTGAAATAATAGTAAAAGGTAGATTATTTATATGGTTTTACTTTTTTTATAACTTGCATACTAAATCTAATAATGATGATGATGATAAGAGTAATTCCGAACATTTAAGGCAGATATTATGTTTTAGGATTCTAAACAACTTAGAAAAAAATAGAATTTACTTAAGATTTCACACTCGAAAAAAGGCCGTTTTTACCGTAGATTTGTACACTAACCTGAGCAGTATATCGTCGTATATCATTTATCTTCAACATCTTCAAAATTCGCTCGCTGTTAATTTTTTGATTTCCTCCCAAACAGTTAAAATCTTCATTCATTCTTCGACAAAATCGTGAAAATTGAAAAATTTTAATCCCGTCACTATACAGATCGCCTGCAGGACGTATCAAACGATCAACATGCACTCAGCTCATGCCATTACACAGCAATAAATTTGATTATCCAGCATCTTCTGCAATTAAAATATCCACTCAGTAAATTATTTTTCGCTTCACTGTCACGTTCCTCACTCGCTTGCTCGGCAATTACACCGTCCGCAATTGCATTTAATTACGCACCTGAAGCCACGGCGCACTATTTAAAACGAAAACAACAACAATTAAATGGACAGAAGCAGACAAAAACAAGGAAGCAAGAAGCACAATAAAGCAATAAAATCGTAGGACAAAGCCAAGGCGAAAACCTTACTCCTTACACGCCGCCCGGTTTGACTTTGCCGTTATTCTACTACTTTATGTTGTTATTGTGTCACTTTGTGTGTATGTATGCGACAAGTTGATCATATATGAGCAGCCAGTGTCGCCAGAGTGTCATTGTCAACGCCGCGGCAACGCCGCGGCAACGCCACCTTATCGACTTTGATGTGCGCCACAGGCCGCGCCTTGTTGCAGATAATTATGTACCGTTGTTTTTAATCTGCTTAAACTACTCAATGGAACTGGAAAATTGCGGGGAAACATCAATAATATTGTATATCTTGCATGTGCGAGTATACAAAGAAAAGTACAGAAAAAACAACACTAATCATTGGACTGTGTGGTTACTTACGTACTTACTTTATTGTCTGTTGTTAGTGGCAACAACATCAACAATATTCGATTTCAGCCACAAACAGCAAACATTTAGTTGCAGAAACAGGAAAGCGACTACTTTTGTGATGCATAAGCCTTGAGGCACGGATTATGGCACAACGAGAATGTATGGCTCGGACATGTATGCAAACTAGGATGGTTCTTAAATTATTAAGATATCTTTTTAGAATAGTTTTTCAAAAAGTTCATTTCGATTTTTGTCCACTTTTCGAAATAAAATTAAAACTAAACATAGGCCACTAAAATTTAATCGTTTTTGGTTATATAATAAAAATTTATAATATTAAAGAGGATTGAATTAAAAATGTTCGCTTTTTTATAAATATTATGACGGGTGATAGCTTCGAAAATTATATTAAACTTTTAAATGAATATTTCGGTTTTTCAAAATTTCTCAGCATATTTTTTATATAGTTCTTCATACAAGGATCGACCAGTTTTTTGATCTGATCTAAAATCGATTTTGCCAGGCTCAAAATCTTTAGGTGGATACATTGGCTGTATGGGAGGTATTTGATATACATATAGTATATACTTATCCAATTTTCTTTATTTTCACTAACATTGCTAAGTGGTATATATTAGAGAACAGGTCTGCAAATTACGATCACTTAGCTTTTTAATGAAAGGCAGACAATAGAATTTAAAATAACTAAATAATCGATTGTATATATATACATAATAGTTTTCCGCTGTGACTAATGACGAAAAGTAAACAGTAGAATCTCAAAAAAAAAAGCATTAAATTTTAATCCTCGAAAACGGTTTTAGATTCATGGTTTTTTAGGCAAAGTTGTTCAGAATAATCCGTAGAAAATTTCACCCCTACATTATTTCATAGAAAACACATCGATTCGCTCTAGTATACACTTACGTATGTAGTATGCAAAGGATGATCCGTTTCGAGGTTCCCCACTTTTTTAAAGAAAGAACACAGAAACTTAAAATTTAGTGGGGAAAGTTTGTCATTTTTCGAAAGAACATTCTTTTGCATTTATTTTTTGAAGCTTATCTCTTTCTCTTTCCCAACACGTAAAATTATGCATTCGAAGAAGAGTTCTCTCAATATAACCATTGATTGATGCGTTATGTGGGAAGTGGCGCCGCCTGGTTGAAACCTAATATCGCCCAGATTACGAGCTTCAATTTCAGATTTCAAATAGTCGATTATCATGGCATAACGGTCGCCATTGACGGTTACGTTCTCATCGGTGTAATTTTTGAAGAAATATTGACCGATGACTCCACCTTCCCACAAACCATACCAAACCGTTGTTTTTCCTGGATGTAGTGGCACCTCTTCAATCTCTTTGGGTTAGTTTTCGTTCTAAATGTGACAATTTGGCTTGTTTACATACCCATTAATAGATACATAGGCGCTGAACAAAAAAAAAACGTCGGATCTTTTTATAATCTTTCAAGAGCTCATAGAACGAAGCGATGTTCCTTAAAAAGGTCGAGCGACTTCAGTTCTTGTATAAGCTATATTTTGTACGATGCGCCAAGATGTTCCATACGTCAGTCCGAGTTACTTCGAACGGTGGCGAATCGACTCTCTTTAGGTACCCTCTTTGGGTACCCTCTCAGCTACGGCTGAGGTCCATAACGTTCATTCGACGTGAATTTTCGAAATAAAGTTCAACAATTCGTAAACGTTGTTCAGGCGTTAGTCTTCCCATGATGAAATGCCTAACAATGCTAAACAAAAATTACGTGACAACTTGAGATAAATTCAGCTTTATCCAGATTAATTTTTATGGCAATATCGCCAGCACAATTGTCGTGCTTATTTAGATTCCTCTGCATGTCAAGTCTGATTTTTTGACCAATTCTTCGAGATGTTCCAAAAAGTTCCAAACCACTCCATGGATAGCCTTATTCTTGAACAGTTTTTGTATAAATTGTGTTTGATAGCCACTTGTTGGGATTATAAGGCTTTGCATTTAAAGCCAACGAAGTAAGCTTTGGTGATGTTTACTTCTATGAGCTCTTCTGGAACTCCAATGGATTATAACGTGTTAGGGATATGAGTGCGTTTCATTATAGTTGGATATGTGCTTGCCACTCGTTGATTTACTCCAGTAAAACGCGGAGTTTGACAATATGATTGGAACACATTGGGTTTTGGTTCCAAAGCGAACCTTCGAGTTGGACTTGTATTCGGGTTAAAAGAAGTTTAGTAAGAACTTTTCATGGAATAC
This sequence comes from Bactrocera correcta, assembly GCA_027475135.1. Taxonomy (NCBI): domain Eukaryota; kingdom Metazoa; phylum Arthropoda; class Insecta; order Diptera; family Tephritidae; genus Bactrocera; species Bactrocera correcta. Next base: position 121,400,353 of record CM050323.1, read on the forward strand.
TGATCAATGTGTTAATAATACAAATTATATTAAAGTCGCCATTATTTTGCCAATTTTTAATTCCTTTCTACGGTACAATATACTCGTATTCTAGTAATATTCTTTTTTAGGTTTCATTCATGGAGCAAGATGGAATCACTGCTGCATTGGTGATCATTTTTAACACGGTCTGAGATCGTGCGTAATACGGAAAATATAGATTTTTTAAACATTTCTTTACTCTTGCAACACCTAAACCAAAATCTAAACGAGATAGATATAGGGTTATATATTAGGTTGTCAGAAAAGTCTTGCGGTATTTCTATTGAATCAATTTGTGTGGCACCCATACATCGAGCTTCTTAGTGACTCCAAGCTTCTTCAAATGGTTTATAACGGTTTGATGACTACTATGCCGGTCTCTTTCGACCAATTCAGCGATTTTATCGCAATTTTCGACGACAGGCCTTCCGGAGCGTGGCTCATCTTCGACCACCTCTACACCAGAACGAAAACGTTGAAACCATCGTTGTGCGGTGGAAATGGAAACTGTATCGGGTCCATAAACTGCACAAATTTTATTGGCGACTTGAGATGCATTTTTGCTTTTATCGTAGTAGTACTGTAAAATATGCCGTATTTTCTCTTTATTTTGCTCCATGTTTGCGACGCTATAACTCACGAACGACTTAAAAGACAATCAATCAAACACGTGTTAGCGCGTGAAATGAGCTTTCCAAAAAGGTATAGCATGACCGATGCGACGAATAAAACTAGAATTACGCGCTTTCAGTGCCAACTTACGAAAATTCCGCAAGACTTTTTTGACAACTTATTATTTTCCAGGTTGTCTAGAAGTGCCCTTTAATTTGAAAACAAGTTCTACACCTTGAATAGGAAGTACGATTCTGCAAATCGCGTACTTGATATTTTTCTATGCCCACCCTAATGTAGTAAATATGTTAAGTGCATGCAGGAATACATAAGTGAGTCAGTCGCTGCACATTCACACACACCTACATCTAAGTGTATGCAGATTATGCAAATTTACAATAATGTTGTATTTGTACATATTTGTTTCCTTTACACACATAAATACCGTTTTGCACAGCATTTGCATCCGTAAATAAATATTTTGTATGCTATATGGACAGTTATTAAATGTTTTGCACTTTATCTTTGCAATTTATGCATTTCTCTCGTGCAACAATTAGTGTTCCATACAAACCCATTCATACATTTCACACATTCATACAAATGCATACACACACACCAACGTACAGTAGAAGGCAAAGGTCAGCTTGAGTTAGACAAATGACTGAGCACAAAGAGATACATTGTGTTTTGCCAATAAAAGCGAAATGAAACGCTAAAGGGAAAACAGTTTGTGGCAATTTGTAGCTCACATTAATAATTTCTATTGCAAATATTTCCGTTCGTAGACACTGTGTGGGTGTCGTCGTAGAAAAAATGAAATTGTATGAATTTATCAGTTGTTATTTGCTTCAGCTCAAATAAAATCGTTTTTGTTACTAATGTGCACAAAAGTTATGCCACTTTTGCGCGTAAATTTACAAAAAACAATACGGTTCGAGCCCCTACTTTCAATCTAACAGGTGAAGTAGACTTTTAAGTTAAAACTGTATTTTTAATTTCAGAATCTTTTATATTATACTATATATACATACATATACCAAATAGTGTACACAGTGTACACGATTCGTATCGCTCGTTAAAGGTGCACCTCACACAGGACCACGCTATTCTTATTTTACTATTATGGACTTGGGGAAAAGTTTGCCTGCATACTTTTTTTTTTTTTGTTTCAATATCTTTTTATTTATTGAATCTACTTTTTGTTTTAAAAGCCTAACTAAAAGTTATAAAATCTTAAATCTATTTTAAAATTAGACAGGCTCAAGCGAGTGATTGAGCTGTTTTGGTGATACATTGCTCCTCAGTACGCGGGCATATCTCTTCTTTTAAGGCGTGTGTGATCGCAGGAATGTACCAAAGCATTAGCCAAAGGGTTTGGGTGATCACGGAGTATAGATATATATTTAATTCTACTGTCTTCTAATTCTTTCCTTACCATAGAAATACCAAAGTCTTTATGGATATTTTCATAGTCTTTTTGCAGAAAAGATACGCACTAGCTTCTGTGCAACAAAAACCGCACATCAACAAACACAAGGAAGGTTCGATGCTGTGAAGTTGTAATTACAACAGACAGCCGTACTATTTCCTATTCGTCTTGCACTCCTGCTCTCTGAGAGCACTCCGTGCTCTCGACCATGAAGAAGTTCTGAAGAACAACAAAGCAGTAAAAAACTTTATGAAAAGAGGATCGACAAACACCTCCTATCATCGATTTTAAAGCTGCTTTTGATAGCACGAAAAGAAGCTGCCCTTATGCCGTTTTCTCTGAATTCGGTATCTCTACAAAACTCTTACCAAAAGTTTCGTCAGGAACAAACAGAACCTTTTCGAGCAGTTCGATATCAAACGAGCTTTCAGACAAGTTACGCCACTTCGATCTGCTGCTTATAATTTGAGCTGCAGATCTGAATATAAAAGATATAATCTTCTATGAGAGTGTAAAGCCGCTGGCGTACGCCGATTATATTGCTATATGATGCATGCCGATGATAACGTCTGATGATCTGGCGTTACGAATTTTCGACGGAAAGGGAAGGCGGAAAATTAATAATATTTATTTAAATAATTTAGTTTGCAATTTTATGTATTTGTAATAATAAAATTAAATACCAATTTTAAGTTTATTTCACGGGTATACAAATGTGTTTACGTTTGTCAGTTTTCTACGTTCTTCTTGCCACTCTATCTTCTCTGACGTCATCGTTGGTTGCATATAGCAATATTCTTCTAATATCTGACGTCGCACATTAACACAAGTTATTTTGTGATTTGTTTGTGGTTGCAGGCGTCCCTGCGTATGAGCAACACAGAGTCGGTTTCTCAGAAAAGCTTTACCATTGCTGTCCAAATGAACGAAAAGCAATTAACAGATGTTACGGTTATTTAAGACTGTGACACTTATTTAACTTCTTCTCATTTTGTTGCTACTTTTGTGTTCGTAAGCATGCAGCATTTGTTGTTGGTGAAACCATAGAAACCTTAATGGGAACTTCTACGATAATACCAATGACTTTGAAGAGAATTTTTCAAAGCCACTGTGTACAGCTGGTCCGTAAAACAATAATTAAATTTCTGAATTTCTTAATTAAGTGTATTTTCGTCGTGCTTAAATACTGTGTGAATATTTGGCGAGCATATTTTTATTTTCCAAGGAAGGTATACGATTCCATTTTGAATTATCCAAGTAATACTAATTTGTTGTAAAAATTTGTAATAAAATATTTTCTTTTTAGAAAAGTTTGTGTGCCAGAGAAATCTAGTGAGTTTTGGTAAATATCAGATCATCTTTTGATCTTTGATGTTTGCTCTAGAAACCCTTTCATAACAGCTTTCGATCACTGCAATATATAATATACGGATTGCTATGTATATATTTCAGATAAATAATGGTATAAAAAATTATAAAATCGCCGGCAGACAGCAAATATTTATAGAGGGATGGAGTAATTAGATAAGGTGATTCTGGTAAAATTATATTTAGGTTACATTTAGTTTTTATACGATTTCGCATGACTATATAATGTATATAAATTAATATTATCCCTTTTCTATATCTTATATATGAAGAATAAAGACTATCATATGATCGCACAGCACATAATTGAGCATATTGGGATGAGAGAAGACCTGTATCGATGTATGTACGTATGTATGTATGTTTTATGTCCCTCTCATTTAAATAAAATACACCGAAGAATATATTTCCAACAAATGTTATTAAAATAACTTTTATATTGAGCAAAACAATGTCACTGGCATAAATATATAATATTACTATATGTTTACACATTATTATTATATTGGGTAGTCGAAAAGGTCTTTTCGTATTGCTAATCAAACTTCAACTTAATTTTTTTTATTTATACCAATAAATAGATAAAAAAATATATATCATTTTGGCCGACCACTTTTTGCCATTTTTCCGCTAGAGTCATTATTGCATTAGTATAAAATTTGCAACAGTGTAAATCGAAATTTCGACATTTTCAGAGTGGAAGCGAACGAACCATTATTGTGCTACACGAACTGATACAGCATCGTCTCCGTTAACTTCACAAAATGTAATATTTAGCACTGGAGATATTACACTGCAGCGACATCTACTGACAAAATACGATTTGCAATAGTTAGGTTTAAATCTTCAAATGAGATTAATCGAGGCTTATGAAAGAACAAAATCGAGTTCTTTATTGTTCAGCTTTCGTAGGTTGAAGCAGTGAACAAGGCGAATTGGGATTATTTTTGAAATCTAATCTTGCTTATACTTTCTTCTTAAATAAATAAAAACATAGCGACATTGCTATTTCTTTTTATATTTTATCATAAATAAGGAAAAAAGCCCATAATTTCACACAACTCTATATATTGGCCAAATATGAGGTTTTTCCGTTTTTCCCATGCATTTCTAAGAAACCTTTTTTTTCTGTCAGTGCCTTAGCGTTTGGGTTTCAATAAGGTTTACCAGGAATTTACTGACCAATCGTGCACATATATATATATATATATACATATACCGAAGCATGTATATATGTACATATATATGCAACAGCGTTTTCAATAGGGCACTACAAAAGTAGACCGATAGGGACAGCAATCGACGCAATATTTTTTCCCGCCCATTTGACATTTCTCTTCACTAGAGTTTGCCATTTCATCATAAAAAGCTATACGATCTAACAAGCAGTCGAAATTATTACAATTACTACCGAAATTCGGAGTAAGTGGCCCCTACATTTTGAGTGGCTTTTCCAACAAGAGCGATAAAAAAGTTCTTTTCAGTAAAACAAAAACGGTTTGGGATATCCTGTGAAAGTACATTCCACAAGTCAGCAGAGCATTTCGAAAAAATTACGGATTGGTAGCGATAATGTTGTAAAACCCGTTAAAGCGCTTATATAAACCAAAAAGGTCATGATGATGGAATGCATTGCTTTAGAAGTTTCTACAAATCTAAGCGAACATTATCCGTTTTGTTGTTTAATATTACACCGTCAAAAGGACGTTAAAATAAACCAGTAAAAAGGTGCGAAGTTCGGGTGTAACCGAACATATTGACCGATCTTTTCGGTCAAAAGTCAGGAATAGATACTGGGGTCCATATATTTAGTTCCTAGGAGCTTGAACAGTATTAGTTGGATTGGATAATATTTGGTCATAAGATTGCATATTTCAATTTTATTATTTGTGAACAGTTGTATTCCGTTATAATGATTGCTTGTTGATTTTTACACAGCAGAGTAAAAGCATCGAATGGAATTTAAATTCAATTCCGCACTCTGATATAGAAATGTGAGAAAACTATTGCCAACCAAAGGAAACTGCATACCTAATTTGAAAAGATATCAATTTTTATTAATTTTTAATTTTAGCATAGCGTCTTGTTTAAAGGCACACGCTATCGGAATATGATAAATATATGTTTTTTTTAGAATTTTCACACTAGATGTTCGCTTTGAAATCATATCACACAAAGTACTAAGGCAAACCAATCAAACTTGGAAAACATTGTAGTTAACTCATACGCATAGATCCATGATTCGTCACCTGTGACGATCTTATAAACGTCTTTTGAAGCACCGCGATCGTATTTTTTCAGCATTTCTTTACACCAATCCACACGAGCCTTTTTTTGAGCGATTGTCAAATTGTGCGGGATCCAACGAGAACAAACCTTTTTACGGCCAGGTGTTCATGCAATATCGAATGTATGGGGATGGGAGAAATGCATAGGCATGCCTCTATCTGAAGGTATGTTACATGACGGTCTTGCATTATCTGTTCACGTACGGCATCGATGTTTTCTGGCACAACGGCTGTTTTTGGACCACCTTCACGGAATTTGACTTTGAGCGAGCGTCGGCCCCGATTGAATTCATTGTAACAGTTTTTCACAGTGCTATAGGATGGTGCTTCATAGCCATACAAAGAGTTTAGTTCATCGATGCACTCTTGTCGTGATAATCCACGTCGAAAGTTGTGAAAAATGATCGCACGAAAATGTTCACGAGTTAATTCCGTTTTTTGGCCGAGATGAATTTTTTAATTCCCTGTAAATAAAACAATTCACGATTAAATGACAAAATGTTCTGAGTGATGTTATGCTAAAAAATGTCAAACTTTCCAATGGAAATGTCAGATCGCACCTGGCAACACTTAGTGTTGCCTAGTACAGAAATATATATAGCAACCTACGTACTTTGCATGAAACGTCATTTAGTTTATTTTACTTATGCTTATACACATATCTCAAATATCAGTAAAACTATGGCTAAGTTAGTACAAGCAAAGTTACTAACTAATAATCTCGAAATCATCGAAATTGATTTATACTTTTACCGATATTTTTTCTTAACATTCCTATGGTAAATTTTTTGGCCTTTATCTAGAAGGGAAGAAATTAATTCTTGCGCATATCTATTATTTATATAGTCATATACATTTTGTACATATAGCAACTTAATAATTAATGTTGTACCCCATGCTTTCGCGAGGCCATAGCTCTCTCTCAAGACTCTTCTATTTATTTGAATCTTGTACTAGCCCTTTAATTTGACTACAACTATATTGGACCTTAGATATTTTGATGTTCAAATTCTTTATCGAGTTTACAGCTTATCTGCCTTTCCAGCGCCTGTCTTATAACAGTCGATAGCATTCCGGGTGAATGTGTCTGAATCTAGTCGCATGAGCGACTCGCGCGTGTCATCCCATTTTCTGTTGGGATCCACGTAGGTGTTTGATTTATTTAGCCCGGAAAGAACCAATTGTTCGTATTGTAGAAAGTCGATGCACAGTGGTTATTGACCGTGCATAAGATTTGACATCTACTACTGTGATCAAATTGAAGGATAAATTTTGTCCATTACATCTCCTTCAAAGTAATCCCCTCCCGCTGCAATACACTTATGTCAACGAATTTTCCATCCATCACAGCACTTGGAAAAATCGTCCGTCGTGATGGCCTCATAGCCTTCTTCGATTCTGCTTTTATATACTCAATTGAGTCAAACCTGTGTCCTCGGAGTGGTCAAGTGAATTAGCTGAAAAGTTACACGAAGGTGAATGAGGCGAATGAAGTGGTTGCGGCACGATATTAGTTGAAATTGTGTCGAAATGATCACTAATAATCATTGCAGGAGGGGATGGTACATTATCGAACTACTTTGTCCAATAAATTCATGAAAAGTAAAAATCGAAAAATTCACTTTTAGAGCCTCACAAAACGACGAGTATCTCAAATACTAATGAATATTTTCACGTGAAATTTAGCATAAAATTAACTTAACTTCCAAAAACAAATTTACTGATTCGAAAAACATGCAAAGTATAAATTAAAAATTCTCCCTTCAAGTGTTACAACCTGAATCCACATTGGAACCGCTTACAATTTTATTGAGCTCGCTACTTTTGCGATTAGAAATCACCGACTTTAAGGCACACAGCCTCTGGTTTCAGATGAGTACGCCCTGTGCTCCTTGAATTAAAGCCCAGATTTCTCTGGTGTCACTGAGAAGTATTTTCCTACGCCCTTATAGTGGGGAACATCCGTTCTTTCTTCTTCCTGGTGCCTTAAAGCAAACTTTCTGTTTTGAACTCTACCAGCTCGAAACACAAAGAATAGTACTTAACTTCGACCACTTAAGACTCATAGTCGCTGTTAATATTATAAAATCGTCTGCATATGCTATTAGTTTCGTGTCTGTCTTCTTAGCACCCCTTGATTTAGTGTTTAAATATCGATATGTACTACTGTGCCCAAAAAACACGGTGACATTGTATTTTTAAAAATTCTTTATTTATTCTTCTAACTCAATTTCATCCTCTCTAAATTAATTCCCTCCCGATGCAATGCACTTATGACAACGGATTTTCCAATCTTCGAAACACTGGCTATCAGTTCCGTCTTCGCTGCGGCTTGAATCTCCTCTATCGTATAAAAACGGTGTCCCCGGAGTGGTCTTTTGAGCTTGGTGAACAGCCAGAAGTTGCACAGCGCCAGATCAGGTGAATACAGTGGTTGCGGGACGATATGGGTTGAGTTTTTTTCGAAATGATCACGAATTACGAGGGCAGTATGGGATCGTGCATTATCGTGGTGTAAAAACCAAGAACTCTCTTTCCACAATTCTGGCCTTTTTAGGCGGATAGCGTTACGCAAATGACGCATAACGTTCAAATAATATTCCTTGTTGATTGTTTGACCGGTTGGAAGGAATTCATAATGCACAACACCACGATAATCGAAGAAAACAGTCAAAATGACCTTGATTTTTGAGCGACTTTTTTTGGTCTCGGCTCTATTTTCGGTTGTTTCGAGGTCGTAAGTATAGATCCAAGTCTCATCGCCAGTTATAATGCGTTTCATGACACCCTGCTAGTTGGAAAGCATCGTTTCACGCACTTCAACGCGACGCCTTTTTTCCAAACAATTCAAAGTTTTCGGTACCAGCCCAGATTTGACGCGCTTGAGGCCCAAAACATCCTTCAAAATGGTATTGACTGAGCCTTTCGGTATGCCAACTTCAGCAGCAAGGTCTCTAATTGTTATTTGAACACCAAATCTTTGATTTGTTCAACGTGAGCTTCGTCGATTGAGATTGATGGTCGCTCTGGACGCTCTTCGTCTTCGACTCGTTCACGGCCGGCTTGGAACTCACTATACCACTTGAAAACATTTTTTTTAGATATAGCCTCATCACCAAAGGCTTTCTGCACCATCCTCAACTTATCTGCAGCAGAAAATTGATACCGTAAACAAAATTTAATGCAAATTCTTTGCTCAACAAATTTCGACATCGCAAAACGAAAAACTCACATTTAGCAGCTCACAAAACGACACGTATCTCAAACACTAATAAATATTTTGACATGAAATTTGACATAAATGTGACTGACAGTACTACCAACCTAAAAAAAATAATTCTCCAAATCCTTCGACGCTTTGGGCACAGTAGTATGTGAGATCTCGTAAAAAAATTTTTTGTGAAAAAAATGATAAAGTAAATTTAATATCCGCTTAATTTTACGGTACATATTTTGGACCTTTAGCAAAATATACGCTTGAGACTAAGTGGACTAGCATGTTAAGCAGATTTAATGTTAAAAATATTTTATTTCAATAACTTAAAATTGTATAATTAAGACCTGAGTATATACATACATATGAACAGGGCTCAAGAATATGCATTAACATAACAACTTGCAACTTTGAAAAGAAAATACGATAAAGCGCTTCCACGATATGCATATATATGAATATATATATATATATATATATATATAATATATATAATTTATTATATATTATGTATATACTTATATATATACTGATGTATGTGTGTGAACATTTGTGCAAATTCCCACAAGTTTTTGCAATTTGAACGAAGAAAAGTCAGTCATTTCACGGCGTACGAAGCCACTTCCATAGGTGCGTTTCAACAACACTGCTAATAAGAATCCGCGTATTTGCGCGTGTTTGTGTTTGTTAATTATACTTGTGTGTATGCAGCTGTGTAGGTATTATGTGCAAGTTAATTTCCATGAAGCTAATAAAGCCACTTCATTTTTAAAAGACAAACGAAGCGAAAAATGTTTTAAGGATAAAATGACTAGGCGCTCTTCAAGTTGCACGAGTAGTGTATGCAGCTACAACAACAACAACACCAACAATGATAATAAGATAAAGAAGCGCCAAGTTGTCCAAGTGGCGCCTTAAGTTGCGAAGCAACAACAAAAACACAACATTTTACTGCACATGACTGTACGCACACAGGCGCATTAAAAACAAAAACAAAAGCAATAAGCACACGGGCTGCATAAATTGCAAAAGTTCAAGTGTGCAAATGCCTGCGTGTGTGTGTGTGTGTCGGTTTTATTTACCTGCCACAACTTATGGGCAAACATTGTCGCTGTTGGTGGCAGCAACAGCAGCAGCGGATCACTTCAACTTGTGGTGCGCGCTTGTGCGTGCCACAATAACGGTTATTCGCCAAAGAGTTGTCAACAGTGAGCGCGAAGCTGCATGAAAAATGCCAACGAAATCTTCGCGCCAAAGTAGGCAATCAGCGGGTAAGCAAACGCGCGCACGCACACAGCCACACGAACATTTGGCGGTGTGCAGCGCAAACAATTCCGACAGCATGCGCATAACTCCGTGTTGCAAGAATGAAGAAGCTCCACGTGAAGAGACACAGGCGCGTTGCATGAGGCGGATTCACGTGGGCAAACAGCGCTGCGGCGCGCAATAACGGTGCAACGCGCTTGCAGCAGCGCACACCTGTGTGCATGCACCGTTAGTTTAAATCATTCACGAATCATACAAGCACACAACACACGTTCTCTGGCTTGCTCGGGCATTCGTGTTTGTAAGTTCGTATATTTTTCGACTTTCCACATTCTCAAGTGGGAATTCTTCTGAAGCATTCGTTTGGCTTGAGCTCTAAGAATTCCTTTCAACTTTCAAAAGGACGTACGTGACAAAGCAGCGGAATACGGGACAATGCTCCCTGCTGACATTTGCTTTTGCCCTTCACAACGCCTCACACCCGGCTTATCATATAGTCATATAAGTTACACACATCACACACATCACGTGTATATGTACATATTAGGGTGAGTCAAACAAAAAAAAAAAAAATAATATGGAACTTGTAGGTTAAAAAATTAGTCGTTCTACAGAGACCAATACATTTCACTTTTCAAAGTTTGTAAATACATGTCAACGCATTTCATGTAGTTTAATTGAGACTTGATATATAATTCAGATACTTAATCCAGTACTTTAAACTGCGGAGTTCGTAGATATCTAAGCCGTGTTCTAGATAAGGTCGGACATCAGCAGAAGAGGTGTCCCGCGTCTTTCTCATGCCTACATTGCTGCACTTTCTATATGTGTCACCGTTAATAATATCCACACGGCTCGTATGAGATGCCAGTAAGTTGTAAGCTCTAACTAGGCCAACAACGGTCCTACAGGTTTTTCCAGACCGTAGGAGTAAGCATCATGCGTGTTTCCATTCTGTTCCATTTCACGTAATCATAGCGATCCTACATGCCTTTATCTATCCATCTGCCAGCCCTTTCGGAAATTTCATTGCATATCGTTGTTAGAGACTAGCGAATTTCCTGTACTATTTCGATAGCCGAGGGGATGAACCGCCACTTTCCGACAGTCAGCCATTATATCAACCCCCTCCCTGCTTCAAAGAATATTCTCTGACGGAATGCCGTGTGAGATTATTGCTTTAATTGCCGTTTGGCTATCGACGTATGTATTGATAGTCTAAATATCGTGTCTTGCGCGATTGGCTATCTCAGCTGACCGCAAACACTTCCATCTGGAAGGTATTGGAGTATTGAACGGTCCCCTCAGATCTAGCTCCTCACAATGAATCCAGTTGCCACCCTATCAGTCATGTTTTTTCCGTCAGTTTAGACGTTGAAAGCTTCACTGGTGGATCGGGGGCTCCGGGGAGGGGGTTCTTGTGCAACTCTTGTTTAGTAAAGCTAAAATTTTCCTTTGAAGAGATATTTTTTCTAGGTATATAAGTTGATTTAAATAACTGAATTCATTAGGTTTCTTATTGGCTTACCCTGGTGTATATATTTTTTTGTGTACAAATGTACACATGTATGTATTTGAACAAGAATTACCTCTCCGTATGTCATCACCGTATGCAACCAAATACGCTCCTGTAGGACTGTGTGTTCACGTTAAAACGTTAGAATGCCTATCAACTCTCTGGTATTTGTGAGTAGTAGCGATAACACAAAATAGATTAAATAAAAATACGCGAGTGCCCTGAAATCATATGTGAAATACACGATATTAATGTTGCTCCAAGTGCGAGAGCAGTTCGGTAAGTCAATGACCTCTATAATTAAGCTTAAAATGCCACAGCAATTCCTTCTATCATATACCAACTGTTAAGAAACCTAATCCTAGATATTATTTATGATTGGCAGCTGCTGAGGGCAGACTACCTATTAAAATTTAGAAAATTGCTGAAGCTTATTATAAATATTGAGGCGTAGAACGTGAAATACACAATAGATGTGTCTACCTAACTGCAAAGAGGCCGATTGAAAAGACGTTAACTCATCTGCATTTCTCAATGACAAGTATGACACAACAACAAAAAAGCGAAATCTAAATACTCATAGAAACATGCAACATTAATTCAAATGATGATTATTGAGCCACCAAACTGTGCTTTAATCTACATCTGTATGTTTTTCAATGCAATCACAAAACAAGCTCACTTTCTTTAACAATGGAAAAAGTCAACTGTAGTGATGATACTTAAGCCTGGAAATAACAAACTGCAGCCTTCTTCCATAGACCCATCAGCTTGCTATGGCGCATTTCTAAATTATTTGAAAGACTTCTTATGCTCCGCATTAAGCCACATCTTCAAACCCACAACATAATACCATCTCTCCAATTTGGCTTCAGGGAAAAGCATGAAACGATCGAGCAGCTTTTGAAAAAACGGGAATATTGCTTTGCAATATTTCTTGATGTCGCGCAGGCTTTTGATTGAGTATGGTTAGATGGTTTTATGTATAAAATAAAAACGATACTCCGGCAAAATTTGTAGTTCGATGTAACACCACTACATCTGAAGCCCAAACTTGATGCTGGTATACCACAAGGCAGTGTTCTTGGCCTAATTATATACATATGTTTTATACACTTCATATATCCCAATAAACGACCGCTTGACTATGTCTGCCTTTGACGATGCTGTTCGCCTTTAACACTGAATAACTAACAGATATCAGACAGCCATCATGTTACTTACATAGGGATTTATCTGGGTACTTGGCGAAACCACATAGAGGATAAAAGGAATTATCTTAAGTTAGAGGCAAGTTCTTTGCACTGGCTTACTGACCCTCGCTCACCCCTGAGTCTGGAATATAAAGTCATTACATACTACTCTGTCCAAAAAATAAATTGCATTTAAACTGCGCGCGTCGAAGGATTTGGAGAATTATTTTTTTTTTAGGTTGGTACTACTGTAAGTCACATTTATGTCAAATTTCATGAAAAAATTATCACTAGTGTTTGAGATACGTGTCGTTTTGTGAGCTGATAAAAGTGAGTTTTTCGTTTTTTGCGATGTCGTAATTTGTTGAGCAAAGAATTTGCATTAAATTTTGTTTACGGAATCAATTTTCTGCTGCGGATACGTTGAGGATGGTGCAGAAAGCCTTTGGTGATGAGGCTATGTCTAAAAAAATGTTTACAAGTGGTATAGTGAGTTCCAAGCCGGCCGTGAACGTGTCGAAGACGAAAAGCGTCCAGGGCGACCATCAACCTCAACCGACGAAGCTCACGTTCAACAAATCAAAGATTTGGTGTTGAGAAACCGTCGATTAACAATTAGAGACCTTGCCGACATATCGAAAGGCTCAGCCAATACCATTTTGAGGATGGTGCAGAAAGCCTTTGGTGATGAGGCTATGTCTAAAAAAATGTTTACAAGTGGTATAGTGAGTTCCAAGCCGGCCGTGAACGTGTCGAAGACGAAAAGCGTCCAGGGCGACCATCAACCTCAACCGACGAAGCTCACGTTCAACAAATCAAAGATTTGGTGTTGAGAAACCGTCGATTAACAATTAGAGACCTTGCCGACATATCGAAAGGCTCAGCCAATACCATTTTGAAGGATGTTTTGGGCCTCAAGCGCGTCAAATCTCGACTGGTACCGAAAACATTGAATTTTTGGAAAAAGGGGGTCGCGTTGAAGTGTGTGAAACGATGCTTTCCGACTACCAGGGTGTCATGAAATGCATTATTACTGGCGATGATACTTAGATCTATGCTTACGACCCCGAAACAACTGATCAATCGAGCGAATATCGTGCCAAAAGAGAGCCGAGACCAAAAAAATCGCGCCAAAGTCGCTCAAAATCAAGGTATGTTGACTGTTTTCTTCGATTATCGTGGTGTTGTGCATTATGACTTCCTTTCAACTGGTCAAACAGTCAACAAGGAATATTATTTGAACGTTATGCGTCGTTTGCGTAACGTTATCCGCCTAAAAAGACCGGAATTGTGGAAAGACAATTCTTGGTTTTTACTCCACAATAATGCACCATCCCATACTGCCCTCATAATTCGTGATCATTTCGCCAAAAACTCAACCCATACCGTTCCGCAACCACCGTATTCACCTGATCTGGCGCCGTGCCACTTCTGGCTGTTCACCAAGTTCAAAAGTCCGCTCCGGGGACACTGCTTTTATACGATAGAGGAGATTCAAGCCGCAGCGAAGACGGAACTGAAGGCCATCCCGGAAAGTGACTACAACCAGCCTTTCGAAGATTGGAAAATCCGTTGGCATAAGTGCATTGCATCGGAGGGGATTACTTTGAAGGGGATGAAATTGGTTCTGAAGAATAAATAAAGAATTTTCAAAATACAATGTCACCTTATTTTTTGGGCACGAAAACTTAAAGTCTTTCACTAATAAATATTAAGACAACTGTGCTATTATAATTGACAAAGAAAGCCGTAGATGATGAGAAGTATAGGGTTTATAAGGTTTTTGATCTAAGCAGAAACAGACACTCTTAATATGTGATCCGAATAAACTCTCCAAATTTAGCTACATCGGAAAACCCCAATGGACGTGAACTTAAGTTCCCTTAATATGCTGCATCCTCGCAAACTTGTAAAATATAACGTAGCAAATGAGAAGGAAGAAAAAGAAACCGTTGAGCATATTTGACAATGCTTTCAAATATAAAACTACAATTAGGCCAGTGCAGAGCCTTTGAAAATGGTAAAAAAGTTAAGAGAATGTGGTTTAATTTTTTAAGTAAGAAAACAGTTTATCTTGTCTCGGAGTTCATAGATTGGCGTAAACTCTGCCACGCTCACAAAACGCCATCTAACGAAAACCTGAAAAGTGATATAATAAGGTATAAAATTACAATTTGGCGCACGAAATCGCAGTAGCAAGGCGCGCCTGTGGGCTAAATCTTTTTTAAAGTGGGTGTGGTCTTCCCTCTAACACAGAGGTAAACCTACAATAGCCAAATTCACTTCGCACAAATTCCGTTAACACTCCTACCGAAACTGAAAAAATGGGTCAAATTTAAAGATAACCCCTTTCCCTCTTCATATAACGGTACAATTAAAAACTGTTAAAAGAGCGGTAAATCTGTAACTGTAACTACAGAGACGAACGATTTTACACCCGAGATGGTATAAGAGGGCTTTATAGGAGCGGGGTATAATCTAACGATGGACGTGTTCTTCCCACATTCTTATTTCACAGTTCGAACAAAACGAACGAGCAAAATTCGGTTGTATTCCACGCCTACTTCTTATAAAGCACAATATTAAATTCAACTCGATCCTTCCAATTTCCAATAAACAAATCAAGAAAAAAAATGGCATAACGGGTTAAAACTTTGCAATATTAATTCCTTTAAAGTAAACCATCTTTTGACCAAACACTGCCCAAATTCAAGCAAACCACTCTTGAAAAGTTTCAATAAGTTCCGCCGTTTACGATCAAATTTTGTTCAGCGGCTGCATTTAGGACGAACGGCAACCTGAAGAGATTCAAGTGCTGTGATCTAATCATCGGTCCATATTGCTGCAAAACCGACGACGGTGAGAACGTAATTGCCAATGGCAACTATTATCACGTAATGATAACCGACTATCTCGACGACATTTGGTTTCAACAAGACGGCGCCACTTTCCAAACATCGCTTTAGTGAATGGATTTATTGAACACTTCGCTAAGAAAGTCGACTTAAAAAGTAGTAGTAATGTGAGTAATTTTAGAAAGAAATTATTTTTGTGAACATTTACAGCCAATAAATTTCCATTTGTAATAAAGAAGTCATTAACCTTCAACTCAGTCAAAATTAATTTGACCTTTCCTTTAATTAGTAACTGAGATTAAAATTTATAAATAAATATTTAAAAGCTGTCATCAAAAATTATTTTCAATTCCCTCATTGTGCCCAAAAATAGAAAGTCACACCTCATTGCACATATGTACATATATAAGTATACGAGTATTAGCGAAATGAAATACATTAATTAATAATATTTAACTTTGCAAGCTTAAACTTTGTGCTTTTCCATTTTCCCGAGAGTGTATTTGAAACTTTCATGTGTGTATGCAAGAGTGTAAATGTCAACGAGAATGCAAGCGTGGTGTACACTCGTATAAATGTGTATGTGTGAGTTGTATGTGTGTATATTCACATGTGAAAAACGCTTTACTCTCGTTGAAAAGCGAACTGAGAGAAGGGAAATGAACGTATAAGTGTAAAATAAAACGATGAATGAAAAAGAGCCAACACAAACAAACGCACGCTTCTGTATATACATATGTAAAACATATCTATGTTTGAATGCACATATGACAACATTTTGTATATTCATATGTTATGATATGTGAGTATGGAAATGTAAAGTCAACCATTTGAATACAAAATAAAGCAACATTCATATTTTGCGCTGGGAGCATAGGGGTATGACTTTTACAAAAAATAATCATCATCAATTCAAACCGGCACATAACACGAAAGGACCATAGTAACTTTAAAAATTTTATTGGAAAAAACGGGGATTAAAAAAGGAAGGAAAAAATTTATCATAAAACTAAAAAAAAAATTATATCACATTAATTTCGTGTTTTAATAAACCAATGCACCGATTAATAAAAGCAGTTGTTTGATAAGTTGGACCCTAAACTTTATAAGATTCATTATTAGTGAACATTAGGGTGATTCAAAAAAAAATTTTTTTTGTTGGTACTCGGAAAAATAAGTTCCTAGAATCCTCTAAGAAAGCCTCTCCAGATATGAGTTTTTAATTGTAACGGGAAAGTCCTCCTACATAAAGTTTTCTAATTTTTCTTATTATCAGATAGAAAAATGTATATCTGGCTTCCTACTACTTGAAAAAATATCTTGTTCCTTAGATTTTGTAAGAAATTGAATGGCCTAAAAAAAGTCGCCTATGATTTTTTCGTAAACCCAATCGTTTAAAAGATATTAATTGTTAAAGTTTGACGAATGAATGAATGAAAAAAATCATTATGAATGATAAACTCATAGGTTTTTGGAGAGGCTTACTTAGAGGTGTCTAGGAATCTATTTTTCCGAGTACCAATCGAAAGAAAAAAAATTTTTTTTTGAATCACCCTAGTGGACATACATAAGTTTCTCATAAAAAATGTTTAACTTATTTGTCTGTTACGAATTGAAGCCTCCACACTTTTTGCTAAATACAACAAAATATTATTTAACTGTCATACCCCTAAAGTGTGTTGATAACACCACAGGTCCTACACAAGCCCACATGAATAACTCCATACAAGTGTGGAGATGTCATTCCACTTTGCGTAAAAGTGTTTTTGCTTTTGTAAATACTCCTACACACATAATTTCTTTGCGTACTCCACTTTTTCTCCACACACTTACCTACATATACACACATTGTATGTATTTTCGTTTCTATTTTGTAAAAAAAGCGATTCTATTTTTGCTTTCTTTTGGCTTAGCTCGCAGCGCTTAAAGCATTTCCAAGTGCCACTTAATAATTCATTAGTATCATCTGTAAATTGCGCGAGCGAGCGCGAGTACCGCGTACATTTGTCACAAATTACTAACTAATAAGCTAACATAGCGTACTTTAAGATCTCGTTACTGAAGTTATACTTTAGATAGAGGCAAATGCGAGATTGCTTTTATGCATACAGAACCGGCTTGATTGCCAGTCTAAGCTTTTAAGCTAACAATTATTATTATTAAAAGCAAGAATGAAAGACTCTTAATAATTTAATGTGTACTAAATTTGTTTTTATTACAAAGTTTTAAATAAAATTCCATATCTCAGAAATTATCTGAACAGTTTTAACTAGTGCCACAACTTCTTCTTATTTTCGATATATAAATTTTTTTTGACTTAACCATTTAGTAAAGCCTTCAAACGTCAATGGAGATAGAATTTAACTCACGGGTCATTAAAAACATGCTACAGTCATTGAAAGCGGACTATACCATTTAAGATTTCGAGTATGTGGGTTTCAGGGCATATGACTTTTGACGAAAATATCGAAATATATTAATTATAATCAAAGACCAAAATTTACTTATAAAGGACTTTTGTGCTAAACCACAATATACCTAGAATAACATTACTTGTTTAACGAGCTGTAACTGCACTAATACCATTATCATGATTATTTCTAGTGTTATGTTGAACAGGATGTAATAAATTGCCCAAGAACTTATGTAAAAAAGGACTTCAAACTTCAAACACCCTGAAATCGCACACTAAGTACCCCAGTAAAGAAAAATAACTATAATTGAGTCACAACTCCAAAATCTTGAAAACCATTTATTTTAAAACCGTTCTTAATATACTCGAGAGATACTCTGCGCAGTCCACAAAAAGGGGGACCCCACCAACTACTATGGGATAAGCCTGTTCAACATCGCATATAAATTTCTATCGAGCGTACTGTGTGAAAGACTGAAGCCCACCGTCAATAAACTGATTGGATCTTTTTGGTATGGCTTTAGACCTGAAAAATCCAAAGTCGACCAGATTTTTACTCAGCGCCAAATAGTCGATTTTAAAGAAGCCTTCGACAGCACGTAAAGGAACTGCCTATATACCGCTATGTCTTAAATCACAAAAATAATATTGGTGTGTAAGGTGACGTTGAGCAACACCGAAATCTCCAATCGCAATCGAGAAGTAACTTCCGAACCGTTCGATACCAACCTTGGTTTCAGACAAGGGAACCCTCTACTACAAGTCTGTGACTATTCTAATCTATTGCAGGAGAAAATAATACGAGCTGCAGAGCTAAATAGAGAAAATACAATCTTCTAAAAGAGTGTACAACCGCTGGCGTACAACGATCACATCGATGTAATTGGCTATAACAATCGCGTTGTTAGCGTATGGCGCTAGTGCTGAACGAGGGCAAGGCGAAATATCAGTCGTCGCACTTGCGACTTGGCCCAAACGTGACTGTTGGCAGACGTAACTTGGAAGTCGTAGATAATTTCGTCTAAGAATAACTCTTGCCAACAAATGCTAGCTCGGACTGAGTAGGCAATTGAAGAGTAAAGTCCCCTCTTGACGAACAAAGACCAACCCCTCCAAGACACTCATCATTCCCATCCTGATATACGGCGCAGAGGCTTGGACGATGACATCATCTGATGAGTCAATGTTACGAGTTTTCGAGAGAAAGGTTCTGCGGAAGTTTCTGATCCTTAGCGCATTGGCAACGATGAATACCGTAGTCGATGGAACGATGAGCCATATATGTTATATACGACGACATTTTATACGACGAGCTATCGGTCTCTCTGTCCTATGGTGTTCCTCCTTCTATTTCTGAGATATCGATTTGAAATTTTGCACATGAGATTTTCTCCCCACAAAGCTGCTCAATTGTCGAAACCGATATCGGACTACTATAACATAAAGCAGTCATAGAAACTCAACAATCAAAATAAAGTTCTTATCTGAAAACCTTCTATTATTTAAAGAAATATTCACGAAAGACAACAGATTGCTATCCAAGGCAAATTTGCGAAGATATTGTTCAGATCGGTCTACTGTGGGATGTAGGTGCCACACAAACCAACCGGTGAATTAGATGAGTCGTAGTTTATATTCCCTGTGTTATTTTGCGGGGATAAAGGAAACAAGCATTTATCTAGAAAAAATACCAAAGAAACCCATTTCATCAGAAGTTTAATTGTGCAGTAAGTTTCATTACATTTCCGACACTTATTTCTGCAGTTCACTATGAACTTTTTTACGAGAATTACTTGCGCGCACTTTTTACTTGCGTCGAGATGCGTGGGTAAATGTACCAATGAATACAGGTTGTTCTTGCGCGGGATAGTACAAATGTGTGATACATATGTATGCTTACACGATTATATATATATATATATATAAGCATGTTTGTATATGTTTAATTTTCACATACATACATACACATTTATACCGTACCGGCTTCTACGTGCTTTCTCTTGGACCTTCACTGTGACGTGCCTCAGAATGCAATATTGAAGGCACAAACAAAGAAAAAGCGTAGTAAGCGGAAAAGCAAAGTGTTGAATGAAAAATCGAGTAGGCCAAGCGCTTAGGTTTGTTTGTACTATAAGCACTAATCGCATGTTACTATGAAATATAGTAAAAATAAAAGCATAGTAATAGTAAATATGCATGTGTATTTATTCACATAATTGCATTGATGTCACCGTTCAGCATTTGAGTATATTTCTACTCCTCTGCAAATATTTTGTTTGTGTCGAATAACTTGTGACGTAGCTGACGTCACCTTTCGTTGTTTCTTCACATGTACATAATTTTGATTGTCCTTAAAAGTTTGTATTTACACAATGGAGTTTCTTTGTTTTTACTCTCTTTTGCTCTTACTTCATACTCCATTTAGCTACGAGCATTCCACTTAATAACCCCTTGCTATATTTTTTCTTATTTACTGGAAGCAATAATTTTTAGTTATACTATTATATTTTCAATTAGTTTTTTTTTTTTTTTTTTTAATTTGATAATGAAAATATATCACTCATACGCCTTGGTGCCGAGAAAAGAGATACGACAAATTTTATGCTTCCGAAACACAAAAATAAATTGAAATTCGCTCAATTTATATAAGGCTAGCAGCCCGTTCCGGCATCGCACGGGTAGACAATTATTTATTTTTGGAAATTTGGATACAAAACACTTTTTTTCATAAATTTGTATGTAAATCTATTTATGTTCAATTTCTTTGTTGGTTTAAGTGGCGGGCACTTTTAAAA
The DNA here is from genome assembly GCA_027475135.1 of Bactrocera correcta. NCBI lineage: Eukaryota > Metazoa > Arthropoda > Insecta > Diptera > Tephritidae > Bactrocera > Bactrocera correcta. The sequence goes on from CM050323.1 coordinate 121,421,326, forward strand.
AATTCAAAAAAAAAAATAATAATAATCAAAAAATTAAAATAACAGTAATAAATACACGTGCTCAATTCTGCTAAATAGCAGCGACAACGTCGAATTCCTTACATTGATTCTATCGGCTCTGTTAGCCGCCAAATCGAATATCATACAGAATTCAATTTGCACCTTCTCTGTACTTTACATTCTCTGGCCCGGCGCGCTTTTCAGAATGCATCGCAAACAACGGCCACGGCGCTATGGCGGTTTTGTTTACCTTTTGAATTTTTTTAATTCGTAATATCTTTTGAATGGAAAGTCCAATTTAAAAACAATTTTATAGGTAGTTAAATGGTCTTGACCATAAAATAATTTAATTGGTTAAGGATTAATATAAACACATAAATAGTTAGCATTCTCATTAATGTTTAAAATGAAAAAAGTTGTTGTAGTGACATAACTACAATAGTTGGACATATGCTACAGCGGAGTTTTTTGTAGACATTATGGTGTTCTTCAATATTGTTGTACATTATTTTGTTCTATCGCTAATAGTTTCGGCAGCGCTTTCGACGAAAGACATTTTAAGACTAATTTTTCTACTCCTTCGGTTACATTGTTCAAATTTTACCAAGGATTCCTAATTTTTTTTCAAAATGAAATGTAGCCTATGTCAAATGGGAAGAATGTAGTATTCCATTGGTGGAAGAATTTTTTAAATCGTTCAAGTACTTTTTGAGCCTATTCATTACAAACATACAAAAATAGGTACAAATCTTTCCTCTCTATAATATTAGTGTAGAAATATTATTTCACTGATGGTTTATTTTAAATCTTACTTGTAATTGCAATTCTAATTATTAAGAGTTAAATTTTTTACTTGTACAGCTCATCGCTGTGTTGACTGCGGTTGCCAATGCGAAAAGGACCAAAATCTGCCGCAGAAATTTTCTCTCGAAAGCTCGTAAGGTTGACTTATCAAATGTCGTCATCGTCCATGCCTTTAGACCATATAGCAGGACGGGAATAATGGATGACTTATAGAGTTTGGTTTTTGTTCGTGGAGAGGGGACTTTACTCCTCAATTGCCTACTCAGTCCAAAGTAGCACTTGTTGGCAAAAGTTATTCTGCGACTTCGAAGTTATGACTGTCAGCAGTTATATCTTATAGAAAATAGTACCTTTTCTATTTAGTTCTGGAGCTCGAAAGGGAGTAGCCTTGTCTATAACCTCGTTTGGTATCGATCGACTCGGAGAGGTCTTTCCCGATCCTGACGGAGGTTTTGGTATTGCTCAACGTCAATTTACACAGCCGACATAAAAGCACTTCTTTTTGTGCTCTCAACAGCAGCTATACAATCTTTTGAGGGAACTTAGCGTAAAAATGAATATCTGGTCATTTGTTGATTTGCCAGATCTAGGCCACACTGATAAGACCAAATCAGTTTGTTGACGGTGGGCTTTAATCTTTCACACAATACCCTTGATAGGACCTTATATGCGATGTTGAGGAGGCCCGCCTTTTTGTAGACTGGACAAAGAAGCTGATGCATGCTTCTTATCAGTTCTTTGCCGGCGCCGTATTTAAATCACTCGTCCATTGCCCTCCGCCACTTTGTTGTTCTTCAGAGATATTCGAACTTCTTCATGGTCGGGCAATAGAACGTCTGCTCCATCGTCATCGTTTGAGGAATCAGGTTCACTACCTCCTGGTGTTATGCTTTCACTGCTTTTCAGCAGGCTGGGGGTTCTATAAGAGTAACCGAGTTCAAATACCAAGAATAAATATTTATAAGAAAAAGTTTCATATTATTTAACCAACATTATAAGTAAAACATATATTTCCTAATGAATTTTGTTGGAATTAAATTTTTTATATTTTATACTCTTACAAAGTACCGTTCACTTTAACGGTTGTTTGTATTAATCGATATAGTTATATATAAATGATCACAATGACGGGATAAATTAAGTTTCAGTTTACTCGCTATGCGTCCATCTGCCTGTTTAATTTGGTACAGAATCACAGTAGCGAGGAACAACCGCCCATAGTTAGATAAAATTCGAAAGGTGGGCGTACTCCTCCCTCGTAAAAGGCTTACTGACCACATCTCGCATATCGCTCAAATACCAATAATGTATAGATCCCAGTATTTATGCCCAAATCAGTCAAAATGAAGATAAAGCTTTTCATTCCCTTACTTGTTGTTTTCAAAATTAACTACGTCTAATTGTGCAACTTAATTCGTTAAATCGGAAAAGTGTCCAATTATATTCTATCCTATCTATTTCTATTTCAAAAATAATTTTGTCTTATGGCAATACAAGAGCATATTTGCTATGTGTTATTCATTAACTGTTATTTCTCGCTAATACGACATTAGCTTCCTGCCAAACGTGTAAAAGCTAGAAAGCCCAAAAGCCTCCATTCCCCAAAACACTCGCTTATGTCATCGTTTTCTCCATTTTATGACCTTTGACCAGCACGAATGCGGGCGACACAGGCGAAAGCTTGTATCGTCAATGTGAAACTAATAAGCAACGGCGAATAGAGGGTTTTGATAAATACCATACAAGTATACACTGTCAATCCACATATTTACTCACAGAACTGATATCACGTCCCACCACAAAATGTGCGTTGCAAACAAGCACGTTCTTTGTACTTGCCGCCAAGCGAAGTATGAGAAGGCAATGTTGCGGCGCTGCGTGCCGTGTACTGCTGATTAGTGCGTGCGTGCGGCCATTGACTACAAATGGTTACAAGCACACGCAATACAGGTATTTAAAACATGTTTATGTATACAAAATGCATTTAAAAAGCTATAAATGAAGCAGGGACGGTTCAACGGTTAAAAGGGCACAAAAAGAATGAATGAGCGGACGATTATTGGCAGAATGAGTATTAGAAAAAACCGTTCTCAGAAAAATGAGTGTTTGAAGGGCAATGGTTTTAGAAAGAGATAGTATGTGGAAATATGCAAGTTTACTAACTCTATAAGAATTTATATTTATTTCGAATAAAATACGACTCATAGGAATTAAATTATTCTGATTCCTAAAAAGTATTGAAAGGAATATGTTGAAGTAGTCCACTTGCTGAAAAATACATATGTAACATTGAAGAAGCTCTCTTCACAAATTTATTTTCAATTCCTCATAAATTTTGAACAGTTTTACTAGCCTATTTATAACCATTTTCGGTCCAATGCTTACTACTTGATGAGAAATCTCCTCTGGGTCAAACCATGTCAGAGGATCCAGGGAAATTTCTCAAAATCACCGATTTTGAAAATTAGCAGTTCATTAAGAGGGGGACCAGAGGCATACCCCTGTTATAAATATTTTGTCAAATTTCTTTATTATTTTTTTTGTTAAAGTCATTGATGATTGAAATTTAGAGGACGATAAAATTGTAAAATCATTTTCTTAGAAACGACTGGAGATCAATCGGTGAAATTTTGTGAAGTCAAGGAAAAATGTTCATGCTTTATTATAAATATTTTTTCATGATCCTCGTTACTTTTGCAGAGCTTTGAGGTTAAACATCTTATCTGTTGCTACTTTTTTTCCAAAATTTCTCTTCCGACTGGACTGGTGATGTGCAGACTACTATTCTGTCGCATTATATACAGAAAATATAACGGTACTAACAGAATATTTGCCGATGTGTAATTTTTTGGAATGTTGTTTTAAAACTACAAGTACAGTAGCAACTAGTGGGTTAAAAAAATAATTACACGCCATGCCCCTCTGTCGGTCGAACTTTTTCCTTAGATTGGAGATGTCGATCTCACTTTTTGTATAGGATCTTTTCTCATGAAGAAGCTGTCCATTTGTATCAGATATCGGTCTACTAAGACATATAGCTGCCATATAGACTGACCAATCAAAATCAAGTTCTAGTACAGAAAATTTTTTTATTATATGTGACCTGGTCTACGAAAAGGGAGCTAATGTGCGAAAACTTTTTGGATTCTATCACGTGAAAAAGCATCTCATCTTCCATCCGAAGCAACTAAAAAGTGAAAATAAATTTTTTGACACCTAAGCCCCCTTTCCGTAGACCAGGTCCCATATATTATTTTCACGAAATTCAGGAGAGATTATTGCTCCAAGCAAGACCAAAATCTTCGAGTAAATTGTTCATAACGGACCACCATAGTATTTATATACCACACAACCTAACCGAAAAATTTCCAAATAAACATCTCTTTGTAACCTTAGTATGCTATAAGAATTTCACCTCTGAAGGGAGGTTTTAATTCTTTTGCAATATATTGTTGCAAAGTATAATTGCTTATTTTGTACAAGAGATCGCAGTGATCATCAAATGTTGAAAAAAATGTTGTATGTAATCCAACAACAATTTTTCTAAGCAAGTGTAAAATTTATGAATTTATGATTTTATGATGCCTTATGACAAGTAGTGGGGTCCTTATGTAAGTATGTCATAAATGTTTGCTTTTTATTTATGAAACATATTATACACATACCAATCAGGTCAATATCTGCATTACTTTCATACCCCTTATGACGTTGCTAGTATTTTTGAATCCCCACAAATGTTGGCCCAGCAGTACCCGTCTTCTAATTATAGCGACGCTGATGTAAACAAACGCTAAAATCAGCTTTTATACTCCGTTAGTCTACACACAGGCGCAACAACTCCCTGCAGCGCAGCCACGGAGAATGTCACGCACTCACGCAACATTTTCAAGTGCTCGTCAAAGCCGCAGGAGCCGCTTTAGCTTAAAGTGTACTCCTTTAAATTGAAGGCTAAATATTTATTTTATTTTATTTTCAAGTTCATGTATTTATAGCAACAAAAGCTGCTGAGAGCTGAATTGCACAAAAATCGATTTGAAAGAGTGTTAGTTTAACAGTAGTAATACTTGAGTACATTTAGTACTTAAACGCCAGCAGGTACTTGAGTGTTTCCGCTTTCGCCAAGAACTTTTTAAATTGCAAAGTTGCGTGTGTACGCAAGCTACAATCGTACATATGTAAGTACAAACTTCGCATTCCTCGATTTATTTGTTTACTTCTTTTGTCGCACTACAAACTTATTTAGCATGCAACAGTTGCTTTTGTTTTTCTGCTTTCTCCAAACAATGCATTGAAATACTTTAAACGAGCATTTTATATATTGCCTACACATATTTTCTGCACTATATACTTAGTTTATATTTATGTATATGGCGACATACACATACTTACACCCACACACAAAGTGAGAAGAAACTAAATACGTTCGGAAATATTAGGAAGCAGTGACTCGGAAAAAGCTGAGCAGCACTTTCTGCCTTCCACAGAATATCCTTCGCTTTGCTTAATTTTAATTTCGCCATTTCGCTGATTATACTCACATACACTCGTACGTGCGTAGGCACAGATGAACATGCAATTAGAAAACACTAACACTACGAACTTCTAGTTGTATATGTGTATGTATGTGTGTACACTTCTATTGCAATAAGCTCTCTTTTGCATTTCGAGATTCTCTTCTCTGCAGCCGTGGTGAATTTCAGCTAAAGCAGAACGACTTAAGAGAAGGCAAATACGTAGTATGTATACATATGTATATAAGTGTTTATACATATAAGTAAAGAGCTGCGTTCCCAGTGCTATGATATTCAAAGCGAAGTATATAATATAGTAGAGAAAAGTCTAGCCGAAAAAAAGTTTTTAGCAAAATATAATCCGCTTTCTCTAGAAAGCTTCAATGGTTGTAAAATAAGCTGTTTTAAGCTCTAAGGATTGCAAAATAAGTTTCGTCAGACAGGCAGTGTGATGCGAGTTCAACTTAAAGCTCAAAGTTCCGAGCAAATACCACAATCATACTACTAAAGTCCCTAAACCGGAATAAAAATTAAAAACAAGGTGCTTGGAACAAATTACATTGATGAAGGACTGGTATCTGATATTTTATTCCTAAACATAAACCCTCAACTACAATTTTAGAGCAACTTCCGCTTGAATCAATATGTAGTTTACTGTAAATTGTAGAAGCGACAGTTTGAAGTTAACATTCATTATAAGAGCCTCAATTAATTTCATAATCATACATGATATCTAATCGGCAATAAATATTCAATTTTAACTAAATATTTTTATTATGAGTGTTATAACTTTGCTTCCGCCGTTTTCCAAATGGTTGTCTCTAGGGTCAAATACTGCTCGATTAAATCGTTTTATATCCACCTTTGACATTTGTGTCAACATTAACGCAACAAAATATTTGTAGATATCTGTTTGCATCGCAAACTTATTCTCAACTGAAAATGTCACTTTTTCAGTCGAATTCTTGACATTTGCGGAAAAATTTGCTTTTCTTTTTTAATTCCAAGAAAAGTGGGGCTGAGGACCGTTCCATTTTTTTGGCAAAATTCGATTCTATTCATCAACATAGTCTCCTTCAAGAGCAACACAATCAGTTCAGCGCTTCTCTAACATTTCAATACCTTTTTTATAGAACGATTTATCTTTGGCCTCGAAATAAGCGTACGTTTGGACGATGACTTCCTTGTTGGAGTAGAATCTCTTTCCTTGGAGCATTTTTTGAGGTCTGCAAACAGGTAATAGTCGCTGGGGCCCAGGAATACCGAGGCGAAAAATCCGGTTTGTTCCGGTGAAACAGCTTCAAACAGCGCTCAAAATCAACGACACGTTGTCGATTTTGATCCACCGTGAGCAAACGCGGCACCCACTTTAACAACAGCTTCCTCATAGACAAATGTTCATGCAAAATAGTGTACACACTGCCGTATGATATCTTTAAGGTGTCAGCTATTTCACGCAATTCCAATTTACGGTTTTTAAAAACGATTTGGTTACTTTTTTGATGTTTTCCGGTGTGATTGCCTCATTTGGCCGGCCAGAGCGTTCAGCATCTTCAGTGTCTGTACGACCACGTTTAAAGTCAGCATAGCACCGACAAATGGTTGTTTTTGATATTTTTGATGTTTGTTCGTAGCATTTTTCAAGCCATTGCTGAGCTTGCACTGTGTTTTTCTTCATCAAAAAGCAATGATAAATCAAGACATGGAACTGTTTCGAATCCATTGTTTTGAGAATATCAAGACAAGTGTCACTTAAATCACTGTAACTCGCGAGCCAAACATAAGAATGACGTGAAATTTTGACAGGTATCTTTTGAAGGTTGGTACTTATAAAAAATCATACGGAACTTTTGTTGGCAGTGCCATCTATGCGTCAGTCCCGGGACTTATTGATCTACGTGTTTGGTACTACTACCATCTATATGATTTTTATTAGGTATTAAAACAATATAGAATTTTTGTAAAGCAACTTGTGTTAGTTTACAAAAAAATGGATCATAAAGCATTTTGTGTGTTAATGAAGCATTGCTTTTTGAGGGAATAAGGGAAAATACTTTTGGACCGTTTTTATACAATAAACCCTTAAATTTACAAAAAAAGCGGAGGAAGCAAAGTTGTAGACCTAATACATTGGGACAAAAAATCAACCGGAAATTATAATTAAATTCCCCGGTTAAACGAAGTGGAAAATGCTTTTATATTTATAATAACTTATCTGTTGGATTGAATAGGATTTTACCCACTTTTTGATTTTAAAATATTTAAAGGGTTACATGGGCTTTTGGGTTTCAAAAAATCAAATTTTTTTTAATGTCTTATTAAACTCTACAACGCCTTTAGGCTAGGTAGGCAAAGTGCGCCGTCTTTAAAAGCGTCTTTCTCGATACTGTGTTTTCTCAGTCGGTGGGCAAGATCTCTCGAAAACTAATCAACCGATCTTCACGAAATTTTACATATGTAGGTCTTTAAGCTACAATTCTGAGAGGCTAGAACTAAGGATTTTTCTACGATTGTTTGCCGAAAATTCAATTCTCAGTTTTTTTTTCGTTCAAGTCTTAAGTTAAGGTTTTAACTAAAACACATATTTGTTTTATTTAAGATGATCCTGTAAGAAGTTATCATACCACCGGAAAGTATGTCGCAATTGCCGAGTTTAAAATATTTTTCCAAAATTTCAGAATTTCTTTGTTAAAAAAAATTCTAATAAAATATGTTTTTCATTTTTTATATGAGAAAGGCTGTCTTTTACCCTAAAGCCTGCGAAATTTTTCTCTTACTCTCAAATTTATTTTCTACTAACACGTAATTGCCTGTGTAGAGGATATAAGCTCTACAGAGACAAATTAAATAACTCCACGAGAAGCATTTGGAAAATTAAATAACTCCTTTAAACAATAACTGTTAAAAGCCATACATAAGTTAGAGCGAAGAAAAGAAAGTGAAGATTATGGGGAAGGCCTACCAATCAGCCAGAGAACGTAAAGTGTAAAGAAGGTGTAGGTTCGATGTCGATAGCTTCAAAGTCAGGAAATCGCCGCATTTGTTAACATTGTAGGTCGGAATTCGCCTCACAATTTTAACATTTTTACTTTACTTTACGTTCTCTGAATCAGCAGTAGCACTTTTTCTACAACCACATAGGATTTACATGGTTCACTTCGATTTTTTTATAATTTTATTTACCTAAAGTAAGTTCGTTTCATTATTATTTACCTTTATCCTTCGACATACTATAAAAGACTGACTTCTTCTTATCGACGTAGAGCGAAACTTAGCACCAAAAGGTATACGGGAGCTGTTTTGATTAGTCATTTTTTCGTTCCCTACCAGTCCGAATGTCTTGCTAATTTTTTTTAAAAAGGCTAGTCCACAATTAAATGCTCCAGTGAAAGCTTGTACTTGAGTGATTTATTTCCGTTGTGCGAAATCAAATAAGTGCACATACTTTTTACCATTGCGATTTTAACTGTTCGTGTTGGAACCTTCACAATAGTTAATCAATTTATTTACAACCTGAAAGATAATATAATTAAAATTGTAAAAAATAAAGAGTATGCTTTGCAAAGTTTTGAGTAGATTCTTCCACCTATTTCTTCATCTTCCTTTTTAAAGGGTTTTTGGCGCTGGTCTGTATTATTTAGTTTCGATTTTATAATGCATAAACGTAACGACCAACCGCGCATATATTTGTGCTTTATATGCACAATAACTAGCCCAATTGCAACCATACAAAGTTTTTTTAAGGTGGTTGCTATTTTGAGGTATTAGTTTTAGAATAAGAAGCACTGCGGATAACTTATTCAAAAAGGATATTACTGTACTCTCGCTAATAATAAAGAAGATGATCCGAATTGATTTTTTTAATGATGGAACATCTCAGAATTGTTGCGAAGGAATCCATGTGGCAGTGGAACGTATTGCAGTTGATACCATCCATTAATTTGTTTTTTCTTAAATGTCTTGTTACGTAGGTTGCCTTTTATATTGCGGTTGACGTTGCTAAATACTTTAGTGTTGTAACACGTCAACTCAAGACTTTATCGTTAAGTTTGACATTTTTGAAGTTGTACATACTTCTTGACATAGAAACGCTATTTCTGTTGTTTATAGTAACATTAATAATTCATGTCGGCCAAAAAATGGAATTAAATCGCGAACTGATATTGCAAGATCTTCACGTGACATATCGTTAGATTAAAGCTATTAGTGGCAACAGCATACATTCAATATTACTAGGACATTTGATTGTAGAAAAATTTGTTTCACGTTGGATCAATTGCTCAAAAAAGATGCGTTTAGATTGAAAACGAGAAATGTTAATTAAAATATGAAAACTTTACTTTGAAACAGGGCTATGACAACGTTACAGGCAGCGATTAATATTTGGTTTTGTTCTCTAACCTCAAAATATAAGAGGCAACCTTCGTATGTATAATTTGTATACTTTTTTAATATATATACTCAGAAAGAACTTCAATGAAAACTGAAAATTATTAACACCGGGTTATGGTGGCCTTGTTGCCCTCGGCATAACATCCTTTTTGGATTTATCTCTGCATCATCTTCATCAAAACATTAATTATTTTGTAAGATTTGCACTCCTTTACTTTTAAATCTTTATTTTACATTACAAAAAAACAAAAAAAATTTAGTTTTATAATATCGGTTCAAATTTTAAAAAGGAGAATAAATCGAACTAAATAGAGATCAAATGAATCAAAGTAATCAAAAATTTTATTTTATTTCAATAAAACACCTTCAGAAGCTTTTCTTTTAAAACGTTTGCGTCGACCTTTTCTGAAGGACCAGCAGTAATTTTCCATCATAAGACAATCCCATCAACCTAGATGGTTTTCTGTCTTCAATTTAAGTTCTTAGTCAAAACAGTATCCTTTTTCCTCCCTATATTTTCCAAAATTAAATGAAAATGAATGCAGATAATTACGGAGAACCTGATAATATGATGATATGCTCCTATAGTTTGAAATTTTGTCAACGTATTTTGCAGAATTTCTTCATAATTTAGACAATTTTCGACCATTAACACAAAACCTTTGCCCGATTCACTTTCCAAACCGCCCACAACTTTGATAATATATGTATATATTTTTTAGTAATTAATGTATCAAATATCTAACCTTTCAACTTTTCTACTCTAATTTCAGAAATTTTTTACAAATGCCACTAATACAATATCCTTCCACGTCCAACACTTTGAGAAATTATTTTATCATTCCCAACTTCATCAGTTATTAAACCGCTGAGTTCACTTTGAGAAAAAACTTTGGTGTATACGTTTAAGCCCCTTATTCCAATCCGTTGGTAGACTATATCGATCTCGGGTATTTCGGCGGCATCATAGTCTCTGAGTAGCCTATTCGAATCACTTTTAAAACTAAAGCAGAATTTTTATTGCGTATAAAAGGACATCTAGACTGAAAGATCTTCTCATTCAATTTTTGGTAAAACCTTATGACCTTTTGTCTAACTTTTCACATATTTTTATATTTGATTATTTTATGCCCGAAAAAAAGCGCAGAACCTTAATCATTACTGAACAAATAAATTTTATTGCATTTAATGCCTATAAATAATTAAAAAATTATATTGCATTAAATATCAAACCTAGAATATATTCAATACCTTCATGAAGAAATTTATATTCTGGGCATTTGTAAACACCAAAATTTGTTAACATATCGGGGCAAGAATTATTTTGCTTTTGATTGAACTTTGAAATTGATTTTCAACGTAAAATGAACATGGTTCTCAGAAAACGGGCTTCAAATTTTTTATAGCGACTGACACGAGGTATACGCGCTACATTTTGCCTGAAATAAATCCCAGAGATAGGAAATGTAATACTCAATACTTTCCTGACCAGCGTTATACCTATTATAACGATTATCGGCCAATATAAGAACTATATCCATTAAAATTACAGAGCGTGTTTTACGCAATGCAGTGTATTGTTATGCCTACAATGGATAAAATTAGGTGAACTTGATCTAGCCCCTATATGACTAATCTTAGAATTTTCAAACATTCAGCTGACTTTGCTCCATATGATTGGTGATTGTATGTGAAGTATCTTAAGGGGTTAGTGGTAGTTAGAATTTTTTGCATTTTCCTTAAGTGTAATATCTTAAAAATATTCCCTGAAAATTTTACGTTGATCCGACAATTAGGTTTCGAGTTATTCGAGAAATAAGAAAGAGAGCTCAGGCACTTTAAAGCGCTAGTGTGAAACTTTAACCGGTTTTTTCGCGAAACTATATTTTTGGAATGGGTGGCAACTGTAACTCGAACACCGTTCAGTAGATTTTAATGAAATTTATACAGCTTTTAGAATACATAATAAACTCGGGCCTGATCGAAAGATTTTTATTTTTTCGAAAATTAAATTTTTTAAGACCAATTAACTGTTGATTTTTTCGCAAAAATTTAAAAAAAAAAGGTTTCCTGATGCCACCATTTTGTTAATTTTTGAAAAAAAAATAAAATCCTTCGATCAGGCTCGGGATTATCTATTTATAAAACTAAGTTTTTTGTACGATTGTTTTTAGATGAATTTCCAAGGACTTATGCTTGTCACCGCAAGTATCTTTTTTTGGAACAGAGTCAACACAAACAACTATAACTTCGGAAATTAAATTTTATTTTTTTGGAAATTTTCGTGACTTCACAACAACACATCCTATAATAATGCCATATTACTGCTTTTGTAAAATAACTTGATTAAATAGAAAAAAAAAAAATATTGAAAACTCTAATTTTTTCGTGCCTCTGATTACCCCTAACCCCTTAATGGAACAAAGGAACAATTTTTTTATTACGTGTCATTTTAAAAGTATGTGTTACTGGCAAAAATGGATAAAATTGGGCAATAATACCCTTAAATCCGATATTTATCCAAGTTGCAAGATTATAGAATGTTCGGTTACAACAAAACATAGTTCTTCTTTATGGTGTTATATGAAGTTAGAATTTTCAAAAAATCAATTATTTTTTTTATTTTAGTTTTTAAAGCACACACAAAATTTCATATCCTTCCGGTAAATATTTTCGAAGTTAGACATAAATTTCAAAATTCGTTTCAGAGTGCTTGGAAGTACAAGGACAAAATTTAAACGTGCTTTTCTCAAAATGGTGTTTTCAAAGTCGGTGACCAACATATTTTTTTTATAAACAATTTAAAGCTGGAATTTTGAAAACAAATCGATTTTTTTTTAGAATCCACTATTTTGTCAAAAAATTGCATTTTTCCTAATTCTTCGATTAGTTACCATATTTAACTTTCTTTAACGAAATCTTTTTATTTTTTTTTTAATTTCAGAGGATTTAGTTCAGAGATACCGTGGTCATCACAAAACGTCTGTTATGAAAGAAACTCCCGGAGATTAGCTGTAGTTCCTTTCCAAATAAGTATTTTTACTAACACTAAATCCTAAAATGTACTTAAAAAAATTAGTTTTTCTCAGAAAAAATCTGAAAAATTCGCTTTTTTCTTTCTTCCAACTGTATATATGTAACTCCTCATGTTACAGATAAGTACTTTTTCGTCGTCCACTTGCCAAAAACTAAATTTTTGTGCTACAAAAGTGTTGAGATAGTATACCTGGAAGGCAAGTGTAGACAAAAGCCGATTTCCTTAATTTTTGATGTCAGCATACTATATAGGTATAAGTCTCTAGAAGAAAAGGTCCGGCCATTCAATACTGTACACTTGGGACATAGCTTCGAACTGAAATTTGATTGTTTGATTGATAGAACAAAACCAAAAATTAAAAACAAAAAAATGCAATGACCGCGTTTTGACACAAATGATAAAAAGTTGCAAATCGATTCATCAGAAGTAATAAATTTAAGCCATTTTTAACTAACTATACGTAAGTATATTACGATTATTCCTTTTTACTTTGTTGAAATTATATCATTCTATAATTATGGAAACATGCATTCTTTTAATTTTTGTCCTTTTCCTAAATCTGTCCATAGTTCATCATTATGTCTTCTACACAAAATGGCGGCTAGTGTAACCTTGTATTCTATGAATCTTGCCCGCAACCAACGGGTTTTTCCCGTCGTTCGCACCTTACATCTTAGCATAAGGCCGCAACGCAAAGTGCTGTCCTTCCTACCTAACTACCTGTCCATACAGTGTAAATAATTAATCTCCTTCATCTATATACACACTGAAAATTGTATATTTGAGAAGATCGAGAAGGAGCGTATTAATAATTTGAAATTTCAATTTAAAAAATAGTCTAACAGATGAGTTAAAGGATGAATATATTAAATTCATGGCATTGTAATTGTTGCGTAAAATGTGTGCATTATTATACTATGTACCGCCCCTATTCTTAGGAAAAACGCTACAACAGTCAGTGCGGAATTTGTGAGCCTACTAAAGATTTGTTAATAGGTCTTTAACTATGACGCCCTTTTGGCTTTGAATAAATTTTTATTTACCAAACTTAAAACGGTACATAAGTTGTACATAGTCTACCCCTTTTTTGATGATGTTGGACAGCTCTTGCCAACTTTTCTTCTTTACTGTTGATTACTGTTATTATTTATTGAAATTGAATGATTTTATTTTTGCAACAGAGAACAATGGTCTGAAATGGTCAGAGTCGACAGAATATAAAAAACTAAACAAACATATTTGACTTATATTCTTGGCGACCTGAAAATGTCAGCAAACAAACATTTCCAGGGGGCACGTGAGTAAAAGTCAAGCGGTATAACCTTTCCTATGGCTTCCAACTAACTAATCGCAGGTTTTCTTATTTGTCTACATTCAAAATATGATATGTTGCCATTTGTAATTTCATGGCATATTTACTTTCAGCTTAAACTTTTACTTTCGAATGAATACAGAAGAACTAAATTTTATATATTTGTAAAAAATATGAAAAAATGTTAATTTGGATTATTGAAATTATAAAAAATGGTTTTTATTCTTAAAATTAGAACTTATCTCCTTTAAGGCATGACTTCTTAAGTTTCGATTCGCTCTTGGTGAAGAAAATGGAAGCTTTCATGGATAACTAATATTGAGTTAAGTGCCTTTTACTGCTAAAAAAGAATAATTACCAAAAGGTGGAGTCCCTCACCGAAAGTAGTCTAGTCCTTGGTCCTAGGACACAATAGTCAAGCCTATTATGTTCTATGAGGTCTTTGTATAGTAGAGGGCCCTAAAAGGCCACACTTGCAAGAAAGCTCGAGATTGTTGACGAGAAAAATTCGTCATAATTCTTAAATGATTCTTACTCGTATCTCAAATTATTATTATTTTTTATACAGTAAAATGTCCAATAATGTTAACCAATCCCTTAGATTTGACTATTTAAGGGGGTATTCTGGTCTAGAAATTTAAAAAAATCGAATTTTATTTTGTATTTGCAAAGTTTAACTATTCAAAAATCCAAACTGGTTCGACCGAAACGCGAAATTTTAAACGCGTTTTTCTCAAAACTGACCTTTTGAGACAAAATTTTTATTTTTGTTATTTTTAAAAATTTCGAAATAGTCAGAAAAAGTGATCAAACAAAATTTTTTTTTTCAGGCAGTCGCCATTTTGTCAAAAAAATGTTTCCTACTTTCCCGTAGTTCCGACCATTGCGACATTATTCTGGATTAGCAATCTTTTTTTTTTGGGTTCAGATAACCAGGAGGGTTGAAATCATGGACATTCGTCAGCTCATAATTTTTGAAATTTTTTACTTTTTTTTAATTTTTAATTTTTTCTGTACTCTACAAAAATTAACAAATAACTAATAAAAAAATGGTTAGCAAAAATATTAATTGCCTTTTTTTACGACACTTTAAAAATTACCTGAAATTCATGCTTCTAGATTAGAATACCCCCTTAATAAATAAACGTATTTAAAAAACAACAATCAGGATATATTAGTTGCCTTCAATTCACCGAGCGTTGGAATGTAGTCGGTCGAACAAACAATACGAGACGTGTACAGAAATAGGCAGCACTTGTGGTGCAACCCTGTGCTAGCATGTTTTCTAACAGATGCACAATGCTATCATGCTTTCATGATGTACATATAGTTTTTTTTTTTTTTTTTGTTTGAGTCAAAAAACATTTTAATAACCCCATAGTTTGGTTTTTCATAAATTATAAAAATTTATTTTAAATTTTATTTATTTAAAAACAAATACTAAAATGCGGTTTGTAATCACAATAGTGAGATTGATTTAAAATGTGCTCTGAAAAATTTGGCAGCAATGAATAAAGCGATAAAAGACAGAATTAGCTTTAGTGAGGTATCCGCATACTCTCTTGTATGAATTTAGTTATATAACTTTGCGATAACGTGCACAGATAACGAGCTGAGAAATGGCAAATGAAGACAACAACTATATATCTTCCTCTCAAAAGAACACTCACTTAAACATTGAAGCTAAAATATTAAAAAAAATGCCAAAAATCTCACTCTTTCCACATTATTATGTCCGCAATAGAAAAAGACAATCCAAAAAGGATTTTCCACGAACTACTTCATTTTTTGGAAGAAATAATTGTAACACGATTTCAAAAGACAATACACATGTTTTGGGAAATTCCACTGTTAAAGCACAACAAATACTTTTTTAGATTAGATTTGGCCTCTGAGCTAACGACGGGTTTTTTTTCGGACGGTTGACTACTAATTTTGTTTTTGTAATGTATTTTATAATATCGCTCTACCTGAGTTTCTTACCGCTAACATTTCTTCTACCTGAAGACTAGTCGTTGGAAACATAAACAGTATAAAAGAGCGGTCGCCTGCAAGTTTGCGTCATTTCAAAAAAATATTTCGCAGCACAAGTTGTCAAAGAAAATATTTTTTTTGGGAAATGGACTTGCTAAAAGAGTATAACCATGCAATAATTCTTTCATTGCCGGAGCAGTATGATGACAGTATAGTAAAAGAGTTGGATGAATTCTACGATGGTCCAGAGGGACCAAACGATAAAAAATGTGACAGCAACTATTCATCGGGAGAACTTGGATCGCAACGTTTCAATGAGAGCAACTACGACATAGAGGAAGTAACTAAATATTACAGTTGTATGAGCTCAATTGAAGACCTGAACAAAACAGGCAATAACAGTGCTAGTTACATTGGATTTCGCACTTCCACTCCCATAGAATCATCGAACTTACAACCGATGTTCGGCGTAGATAAATTCGGATCGATGTCGACAATATATCAAAATTTTACCTCTTCTGACATTCCACTGAGAGAATCTGATTTTCAATTCACCGAGGAAAGTTATTCTGAGAAGGAGCACTGCACTTCATCATCCTTAGAATCTAACTTGCAGAACTTACAAGAGATGATTGAGGATAAAGATAACTTGGCTGCTGACAAGTTGCCAAGTTGGGTTTTATCTAATACCGACACTCCATTGCAAGAATCTGATTTTCAAAACTACGATGACAGTTATATTGAGAAGAAGCATCAGCAGAACAAACCCAATTCAACACCCTCAGAATTTAACTGGCAAAAGTTGCAACCGTTGTTCGAGAAAAATGACGACGAAGCGATGCCAACTAAAGGCGATAATTTTTCCGACGACGACTTTCCGCTGAGCAGATCAGAGTTTG
Organism: Bactrocera correcta; assembly: GCA_027475135.1. Taxonomy (NCBI): domain Eukaryota; kingdom Metazoa; phylum Arthropoda; class Insecta; order Diptera; family Tephritidae; genus Bactrocera; species Bactrocera correcta. The sequence goes on from CM050323.1 coordinate 121,438,255, forward strand.
ACAGCCGTGACAGCTTTATGGAGAGGGAGCATCAGGCTCTTATGTCAATTATAGGCCGTGCTTTTTCTAATCCTCCCAATCACAACAACGAGTGGCCTAACAATAGAAACACTGATGAGTGGTATAAGGATAACGAATATTGCTCAAAGCCTTTGACATTATTTTAAAGTGCACAGATCCTGACCTTACACGCACATTGCTCACACAGTAGCAATTTTCCAAGGAGAGAGAATTATTGAAAAGAAGAAACTTGAAAATGAAACTTGAAATGAAAACGCTTAAATGCAACAGAATGAATGAGATGAATGAATGATTGATACAGGGCGTTTAGTAGACATCACTCAAACCAAAACGCTAACACGCAAGAGAATGAATGAATGATAAAGTGTGGTTAGGAGACATGACTGTACTGAAAATTTTGACAGTTTATTGAAAAGAGAAACTTGCCACTCAAATGCAACAGAATGAATGCTGAAAGAAATTTGATGAAATTGCAGAAAGTATCTAAGATTTGATATAAATATATACTGATACCTGATTAAAAATATATCACTAATGTGTTAATGAGAACGTGAGAAACACAACCCCACTCCGTTTGGTCAAAGCTGGCGGCTCCTGAGCGATTTCTAACTTCAGAAAGCGCAATTGTTGACAGTGCAGAACCAAGCTAGTAGTTTGGCCATAGAGGAGAAGCCCAAAATAGATATTTTTGCCTGACACTTGATCCTGGCGACCACGACTGTTTCACTTGACGACACTACTTTTCATCGCCAGTAAACAAACACTTCAGAAATGGATCGGTTTGGTTGTAACTCCTCAGCGATTCAAATATGGAATCTCGACATATGAAGTTGTTTGCTATCTCGTGTGGGACCCAAACATACATCGAGTCTCCATTTTATAGAAATGGGATTATCGAAAATTTGGTATAATACCCATTTCTATCAAGTTTGGCTAATATAGTTAATATTATTAGCAGTAATTTGTGACTCATATATAATACATCAAATATATTAGAGACAGGGCATCAACAAATTCGATGATAAATACACAATTCAGAATAGATTTATTCAATGACACGGCAATTGATAGAATATGTATGTGCTGCTCATTGAAAACTGAATATATGTATATCTATGAAATTATTTATTTGCACCAATAAAAAAGATTTTGCTATGAATACGAAAAAATAAATGTGTATTGAATTCTTAGTTAATATAATTTTCTTTTCAGCCGATTTTTTAAACATATAAAATTGTGCAAATGTTTATGAATGGAAAAAATAAAATATAGATATGTACTATTGCGATTTTTTATTTACAAATGCATTTTTTTCTACAACTGAATTACCGTTCGTTCGCACCTACTCAGCCCGGCGCTCACATTTGGCCGTCTCTTCTTTAACGCGTTTCCTTTTGAACACCTCACGTGCTCGCGACAGTTGAATAGCCAAGCAAGCCGATAATCAATACATGCCACCAAATCAATGCGTCAATAGTCACATGCCTCTTTTTAACGCATTCCGTGACAATATTATGTAAAAAATTCGAAACAGCTGATTTGGCTTTTTTGCTGGTTTTGCTATTAGCTTTCACTTATTTCCACCATTTTTTATTGTTTCTTCTTATGTTTTGACTAGCCGTTAACTTGAAGTCTATTGCAATGATCGATTAAATTTTTGCTATACTTTCCATGACCGACTTTTGTCGAAACGCTAATGTAATTAGTGGCATATACCAAGGCGTTACAGCAAATTATTTTCAGTTCTTCGCGAATTCTTGAACTCTCAACAACTATACCAAGGGATTTAAAGAAAATGGATAGTGGCGAAACTGGGAAACAATAAAGGTGTTGAAGAGGATATTTCATCAAGGATCAAAAGGGTAAATTATCCTTTAAAGGTTACCGCCTATGTGGATAATACGGAAAAGGATAATGACAACTGAAAGTGTAGAATGCAAAGATAAATAAAAAAGAATTGAATTTTGTTGGAAATATACATTCGTGTGTAAAAATATCGATTGTTTTGTACAATGCGTTAATTTAATTAATGATTGTGAAAAAATAAAAATTTCAGAAACCAAGTGCAATAAAATGAAAATAAAATTCAATTATCCTTTTAAAGAATACAGCGCATCCTTTACCAAGGTTCTCAGGCTATTAAATATGAATAATTGTAAACGTGTCCTTTCACTTTTTCGAAGTCCTGAAATTTTGAATACACATCTATTAATTTTGGATCAAGCTGACTTAAAAGAAAAAAAATTATTAAACTTTAATAATACAAAAAGACAATTATCCTGTTTAAATTGATAATATCCTGAAACTACTTTTAACCAAAACGGACTATACCATTAAGGTTTTCAGAGGCTATATTGAAAGAATGATTAAGAAATTTTATTAAAAAAATTAAATAAAACATATTTTAAGGAACTTTTGATGTCTTGTGAACCATTGGTGTGAAGTATTAACAAGAAATGATTGTGAAAAAAAAAAAAATTATTTAAATAAATTTGCGACTTACCGTTTTTTTAAGAAATAATGTGATAGAAAACTTCTTAGTTTTTGCGTGTAACACTCTTTAGTGATGTAATGCTGATCGATTTCAGCGTCATATACTCTAAGCAAAGCTGGAGAAATTATAAAACATGCTTTTTATACTCTTGCAACATGTTCCTACAAACATGTATTATCAGGATAAAACTTTGCACCAATAATGCATTTGAGACTAAAAATTGCCTTAATCGAACCAAAGCCACTATATGAACTTAGTGCTTATAGTTGATTTTTTACCGAAAAATGTCTGAGATATGTAATTTAAATTCAGAGCGAATCCTTTCCTGAAAGCAGTATATCTTTGTGTCAAAGCTGTGAAGAATCAAGTCAATACTTCCCTTTGCTCCCATATACATATGTACCCTAATATAAAGATTTCTTATCTTGCTCTATATCCCATGTAATCTTAAGGACCTTCCCTGGCTTTAATCCTTCCAAGTTGCAAGAGTGTAAAATGTCCAAATATGCTCGAACTTAGCTCTTCCTTACTTGTTTTTACCAAGTTACAAAGTGAAGCTCACAGTTTTGACTGTTTCTCGGTGTCTGGTGTTTACTGGTGGTTCAATGTTTGATCGACGGTCCCAAATTGACCTAGAAACTAGTTCGGATTCCACGTAACTAGTGCCAAACCCTGAAACTGAAGTGCTGTCACACTTGCGCTTGTTATCTTTAGTGTTCATCTATTGAACATATAGCTTTATCAGGCCTAATTACATATTCATAAAGCCTGTGACTTACACGGTTTTTTATATGCTTAGTATAAAAGTTTCAAACCACTTCATATTTGGTCTCATAAATTGATTCATTGTTGAGCAATAGTTTGTTTTTACTTCCTCAAATATCTCTTCTACAGTCGCATTTTCTATCATGAAGGAGTTCTGTAATATATATTCAAATTAATGACAAACCTGTAGTCTCAGTGAACTTGCATCTTGTTTATATATCTTCATAGTTCAGTTGAGTATTTATTTAACGGATGTCGAAAAATACTTTGGTAAAGAAAAACTTTATCGAGCCTCAGAACGCTAATTGGAAAATTATAATTTACGAAAAGCACCAGCGATATGATGTCTGATTATACATATATGTATTTTACTGCCCAGTCATTTTGAAGGCCTTGCGCTATTTTTCGAAACTTTCTCAGCTCTTTATCTAGCGTTTGTGTACGAAAGCGAATAAGTTCTAAAACACAGCTTTCCCAGTTTGCTCTAATTTTTTCTTATTCAACTGTTTGTTTAAGCCACCAACATAAACTCTGTAATCGGTGTAATTGTGTTCGAAGGCTTTTAGGCATTTTGTGTGTTACGATTTTTGCTTCAAAATGTGCCTCAGTTTCAGCGATTCCTTCTTCATTAACTTTTTGTTGAGATCTGAAAACGGAAAATAATCACTGTTGTCCAAATCTGTTGAATACGGCGGAGGCGGAAGCAATTCAAAGCGCATTTAATGAAGTTTTGTCTTATTTTTCACTGGATTTTGACAGGGCGCATTGCCTTGGGGAAACAACATTTTCTTTTTCTTCAAATGACGCCCCCTTTCCACGATTTCGTCCTTCAATCAATTCAATAACGCTATGTAAAAGTCGCTGTTGATGGCTTTTCCTTTTCAAGGTAGTCAATAAAAATTATTCAATGCGCATCCCAATTTACAAACGCCATAACCTTGCCAGCCGAGTGTTGCGATTTTTCACGCTTTGGAGTGAACAAATATCGACTCAAAAACTTGGATTTATTATGCTTCAACATCTCCAATCACTGCTCTGAATAATCACTTTGCATAAGCTTTCTCATACCCAAATATTCGTGAATAATTGATGTTATTTTCAGGTTTCGTGTTACATTGCCTCCAACAACTAAACTTTACCGTCATTAAAAATTATTTTGTCGGTAACATCCTCTTTTGGGACACTTTTTAAAAACTGACTATCTTTCCGATATGGATCTTGAAAGATCTATTCGTTTTTCTAACAGAAATTAATTGAAATTGAAAGCAACTAACGACTTCTTGATCGACTTGCAATTTCAATTTTGGCATTCAAATTATTATAAAAGACTTGAAATGTTTATACTCTTGCTACGGAGTATTATAGTTTTGTTCACCTAACGGTTGTTTGAATCAAAATTAATTCAGATATATATATGTATATAGGGTTCTAAATATAAAAATAATTAGTTTGAAGAGACAAGTTTAAGTCCCGGTGACTGCCTGTCCACCTGTCTGCTCGTGCAGGCTGTAACGAAGTTTGAGACGTGCATAATTGAACCACTACCACGCCTCCAAAATGCCATTAATTGGAAACGTAGTGTTGCGAAGTGCTATAACAAAGCTATACATTAAGAAACAAAGTTCACACAACAAACCAAATTAAGGAAGGGCATCTGTGGTTTGGAAAACTGGTACCGCCCGCATTTATTTGAAATCATATGTATCGGGATCTGCTCTACCGATTTCAACCTTATATGGTACATAATTTTCTTTTGGTAGTCTTATGTTAGAGTGCGAGAATGAAGGAAATCGGACTTCAACCACGGCTATATCCCATATAAAATATTTTGAATTTCTTTTCTTTCAAATTCCAGTACACAATTAAATTATTAAAAATAAAAATTTCCACGATTAATATCTATGCAATATACTACCTTATGACCAAATATTGTCCGCAACCGTTTACCTTATAAGGGCATGATTTTGAGAAGTGCTGCGCAGCTATATGATGTACGGGGTATGACAATTAAGTGATGATACTGATTCCATAAAAAGAGTATATTTGAAAAATATTCTACAACTCTGCCATCCCCTCCGAAGCAGTCCCCTTGGACAGCTATACAGCGATTCCAGCGTGTTTTCCATGTTTCGTAACATTTCTGGAACGCTTCGACTGGGATGTCCGCGAGTACCCTCGTCACGGCCGCCTGGGTTCCTTTGACCACCGATTTTGTTTTAGAAAACAAAAAAAGTCACAGGGTGACATGTCGGGCGAATAAGGCGGCTGTTGCAACACCGCGATCCCTTTAGAGGCCAAATACTAGGACACGCTGAGGGCGGTGAGGGCAGTTACGAGCGATGTCTGGGCGCATCCTGTTGACTCGTTTTCGCAATCTTTCGATTACTTGGCAATAGTAGACTTGATTCACAGTTTTCCCCGGTGGAACGAATTCTTTGTGGACGATACCACGGCTATCAAAAAAGGCAATAATCATCGTTTTCACCTTCGACTTGCTCATGCGACCTTTTTTCGGGCGGAGTGCACCATTGTGAGCCTGGTCACGACTAAGAGCACTATCACCATACACTCTTACAATTTTAGCGTACGTTTCCGAAGCTGTTTCGCCCAATCTGGCGCAAAAAATTGTCGCGACGGGTTGCTCTTGATTTCATTTTTCCATTTTCGTGACGAGCACTACAAGCACACGCAGCAGGCGAACTAAACAAGCTAGAGTAATGGTACATACATCGATGGAGAGGAGAGGGATGCCGAAAAAAGAGAAAGGGAATTTCAAGGTCACAGGTTTACCACAAGCGCGGCACTAAAATCAGTCTCATTACTTAATTGTCAAACCTCGTAATGTTCTGATATCGGTCATTCCGAAAAATGTTCAGCTTTTTGTAATGAAAAGGGCAAATGAAAATTTAAAAGCAATATCGCGTATACACCGACATACAGACGGTCGCATTTCGGATATTTTCTTCCGAGTGTTACAAGTTTCGTCTTCAGGGTATAAAATATTATTGAAATAGAATAAAATCGCCCACAATTGTAATGTATTTGGAACTTACTTATAATTTTGAAGCCCGAGAATAGAGAAAATAATTTTGGAATTAAGCCTCAAACTCTCGAAATAAATAGGTTTATTCCGATATCCAGTGATCCATTGAATTATTTTTCTTGTTTACTTGTAGGCTTATATAAATTTCCAAGTAACTAAAAATTGTAGTACTTTTAAGACAAGAAGACTTTGTCGCCCACTGATTATATGAGTATATCAAAATGTCACAAAAGAAGAGCGGTGATGATGACCCCGAAAAGGGTGAACCTAACTACAATATCTCTATGGGAGAGGAGTATATGCTAAATGAGATTGAAAAGAATTTCATATTAGCGGCCGAACGTGGTGACATACAGGGAGTTAAGAAGTGTGTAACATGACTTTAAACCGATTCAACATATGTATATTTATAATTTGAATTTTACATTCCAGAATAATTGAAGATAATAAGGGTCAACCGGATAAGTTCAATATAAACTGCGTGGATCCGCTGAATCGCTCAGCGCTCATTTCTGCCATTGAGAATGAGAATTTCGACTTGATCATTGTGCTGCTGGAATGTGGTATCGAAGTGGGGGACGCGCTCTTGCATGCCATATCCGAAGAGTACGTCGAAGCAGTGGAGGAATTACTGCAGTGGGAGGAAACGCATCACAAAGAGGGCCAACCCTACGTGAGTATAGAAAGTTGTGCAACCGCAATTGTGGTGGCGCTGGTGGCCACAATCAATTAGCATGTCTATGTGTCTTATGTTTGTCTGTTTGTTGTTCGTCTAATAATCTATTTTTCATTGTACTGATTACTAATTACAGAGCTGGGAATCTGTTGACCGTAATAAGTCGACATTCACGCCGGACATCACGCCATTAATATTGGCTGCGCATCGCAACAATTACGAGATACTGAAAATTCTATTGGATCGTGGTGCAACACTACCAATGCCGCATGACGTGAAGTGAGTAAAATTGTGTGCCCACACACACGCACATATAAATGTAAATTGTCACTCAGATACCTGTAATCCGCTGCAATGCGACAGCTTGTTTGCTATTGTCAATGTGTTGGTTAGCATTTCAGTTATAGTTTTTTATTATTTTTCCATCTTCTGTAACACTACTGACCCCTTTACTAACGGTGCCAACGCATAGGCCATGGCGTCTCTCTTCTATTTGTCGCTTACCAACACCGTTTTGGTGCCCCCACACCTCCATATTTAGCTGACGAGAACTCCATCAATTGACGAATGATAGCATCTATTGACTTTTGTTGTTATTGTTGTCCGTAGTTCTTATAGCCGAAATTAGTCGCGTTTGGCACGTTTCCTTATTTGTGCTGTCCCTGCGCTCCGTTGCTGCGCCCCTTCGCTCTCCTGATGCGTTTACGTGATTTTCGACGAATTTGCATTATTTTTGAAATGTTACCGCCTCCACTCAGGTTGTCGTCATCTGTTTGGTGTTGCGTGTTGCATGTCGCATAATATGACGTTGAAATAATTCGAATTTATGCGAATTGCCACAAATTGTAGTCTGAGTCCTATCATTGTGGGTTATGGCAAGCAGCTGCGGAGGTGTAAACCAGTTCAAAGATGATTGCGGCGTCCGCTTGTGTGCGCATTTGGTTTTTTTGTATATCCATTGATGACTTAACATTCGCCAATAACTCGCTTTAATTAAAGTGCCACTTTCTTACTGTAATTTGTATACAGTGTCTTTTTATACATATATACACACATGTCAGTACGGTGTTTACTTTCGCCTATTAACATTGGCGTGGGAGCTAGGGACAATCGTAGTAATGGCTTTATAAAAGTGTTGAAAAGGCGTAAATGAAATTTACGAGCTTCTCAAAACTTTTTAAAAAATTTATTTTTTTCGAGATTTGGATTTCGAAGCTGGTCCCAAGACAGGCGAAATTATCTACGACTTCAAAGTTATGACTGTTAACAGTGTCGTGGGTGCCGAGTTGGGAATGCAAGTACTATTTGTTTGATGACAGAAGATATTTTGCCTTGACCTCGTTCATCAATAGACCTGTTTGCCTTGCTTTCTTATCCAGTCTGGAGAAAGCAAAACTAACGGCGCGGATGTTGAGGCCAATGATAGCAATATTATCGGCGTACGCCAGCAATTGTACACTCCTGTAGAAGTTTGTACCTTCTCTATTCAGCTCTGCAGCAGTGGACTAAAGAAGTCGCATGATAAGAAGTCGCCTTACCTGAAACCTCGTTTGGTATCGAAGAGGTCATTCCCGATCCTGTCGGAGCTTTTGGTGTTGCTCAACGTCAGTTTACACAGCCGTATTAGTTTTGCGGAGATACCAAATTCAGACATCGCGGCATAAAGGCATCTCTTTTTTATGCTGTCAAAAGCAGCTTTGAAATCGACGAAGAGGGGTTGAGTGTCAATCCTCTTTTTAGGCGTCTTTTCCAAGTTTTGGCAGATGGTGAATATCTGGTAAGTTGTTAATTTTCCAGGCTTGAAGCCACACTGATAAGGACCAATGAATTTGTTGACGGTAGGCTTTTGAATTGGGCAAACCACAGTTAAATTCCAATCGTCGAGCAAGTTTTCGTCCGACCATATTATATTTGTTCTTCAGATGGGTAATTGCTATTCGAACTTCTTCATGGTCGGGCAATGGAACATCTGCTCCATCGTCATAGTTTGGGAATCGGGTTCACAATCTCCTGGTGTTATACTTTCACTGCCATTCAGCAGACTGGAAAGGTGTTCCCTCCACAATTCAGTATGCTCTGGGCATCAGTCACTAGATTACTTCTGGGGTTTCCCCAAGAGTAAGCTTTGGTTTTGAAAAACAACGAATTTTCCCCCTGTCAGCCAGCTTATCAAGCTCTTCGTACTCCCGCATTTCGAACATTCTTTCTTTGCTCTTTGCTTCCCTCTTCAACTCTCTGCATCTATCCCATTCCACTGGAGATGTGATCGATAGTAACGTTGCGAGGTAGGTAGTCGGTTTTCTCTCCACTACGACATAGCACTCCTCGTCGTGGCAGCTATTCTTTTGCCCTTTCCGAAAACCAATGGATTCGTACGTAAAGAGATTGAAATGCCATTCCACAGTTACCTAATAGCGAGTAGTTTCACTTCTTCACTTCTGTGAAAAAAGGATTAAAATTTGTAGCAAGATATTTCAGGAGGCATAGTAAAGCCGTTAAACATTACTCTTTTTGCTGAAGAACATTGGATCTTCGAACAGAATCGTTACAATTTTTTACTTTCAAAATAGGCTACTTCTGCGTGGATGCAGCGCTGCCTGCGTGATTTCCAAGCATTGAAGGCGGCACCGAAAGCATTCTCCGGAATAGCCTTAAGAGCCGAGGAGCATACTGCTTGGATCCCCTCTGTCGACTCAAAACGCTTGCCTTTTATCGGCCCTTTCAGGGAAGGAAACGAAATAAAGTCAGCCTGGCACTTATAGTTACGTTATTCAGAAACTTGGGTCACTTTCACACATGTTAAAATTTTCTTGGCACACTTCCACTCGGCGCAATTTCTGGTCGTCAGTGAGCACTTTTGGTACCATCTTCGTGCTCACCTTTCAAATGTTCAAGTGCTCCGTCACAATACCTTGAACCACAGATTTTAATAAACTTAACATCTGGGCAATTAAACGCATACTTAGTCGACGGTCTGCGTTCAAAGCTCTGCGCACACGAGTCACATTGTCGGTGTTTGTCGAAGTCGCAGGTCTCCCAGCACGGTCTTCATCAGCGACCTCTTTCCGCCCCTCCAAAAAGACCTGGTGCCACCGAAACAAACCACTTCTTGCTAAATCAACATCTAGGTAAGCCTGCTTGATCATATCAAAAGCCTCTGCCGCAAATTTACAGAGGTTCACACAGAATTTAATCGCTTACCTCTGCTCTAACTAACGATGCATTTTCGGCTTGCTCCACTCACAGAAACACGTCGCGTGAAAATATTTGTCCTGACTCTCCAGGTGCTCGGACCTGCCGCTCGTTCGTTAGCTAGGAACGCCCTCTACCGAGTCCAGCCGGAGCCGCTCAGTGGTATAGCGGTGGAAGAAAATCAGTCCTATTGCTTTCCGAACAAACCCTATAGTCTGACATCTTTAACGCAATCTGCAACTAAATTTTCCGACCGAAATATTTTGTTGAAGTTAAATGTTTTCTTGATATTTTGGCTTTTATTAAACCCCAACATTCTCTATTGGATTAACGTCTAGTGACTGTGGTAGCCAAGCGAAAGGGACAATATGGTTTTGTTGTTGAATGCAGATTCAATTTCTATGTTTCATGGAAATTTTTACCGTAAAACATTTCAGCTGATATTACTAAATCTTGTTCATATAATATAATCATTCTAACGGCGTTCGGGTTTTCTGTGAAGCACCCCAAAACTCCAAGTTCAAGAGCAGAACATGCATCGGTTGTGGATGATTAAAAGTTCTTTGAATAAATATTAGTCCTTTTCTAAGACAAAAGCAATCCACAAGTTTATTCATTTGTTAATCTGTGTTTCCGAGATAACGGATTTAATTACAGTACTTCTGAGTACCTGTGTACCGACAATTCGATCAATAACATTAACTCATAATTAAACTTTTAAATAATATAAGTTCTATGCAATTATAATATTTTGGCACGTGGAGACTTTTGAAATCAAAAAAAAAGGAAACAGAAATCTGATTTTACAAATAATATTATTTAATAACTATGCCTTGAAAAGGATACTCTTGCAGTGGCTCAAACGTTAAATGGTACACCGCTCTATGCCGCAAAAATGCCTCTAATTTGAGTAAAAACGAAAAGTTTTTTTTTAATAAAAAGTAAGCAACATATTTTGAACTTATATTAGCTAGTAATTCCTCGTAAACTTGGTAACCCTTGCCCAACTTCATGGGAACTAAGCTAAAAAAATAAACATACACAGATACGATTTGTCATACGATACGAATGACAAATGCAAAATGGCACACCGTTATTTTTTGAAACTGTAGTAAGTTCTACGTTTTAATTTCAATAAACACTCATTGTATATTTATCGTGTATTATATTTAAGTGTTTTGTGAAATGGCTCCATGCGGAAAGCAAACAAATTTCGAAGAGCGGCAAGAAATTGTGAAACTTCATTCTGAAGTGCTATCAATTCGCGAAATTTCCAAAACAACTGGAAAACGCTGATCCACAGTGCAAAATATTGTGACGCGATATATCAAGGAGTTTCGTTTAGCCAACAAAAGTAGGGAAGGTCAAGAAAAAAAACTTAATTCCCATGATGAGCGTCGAATATTGAAGGAAGTGAAATTGAATCCTTTTGTTAGCGCGCCAGAATTAAAACCTTTCGCTGAAAAACAGCTTGAAAAAACAGTGTGCGCAGAAACAATCTGTAATGTTTTACGTCCTACGTAGAACAATTTAAAGTTAAGTAATGTGATACATTTTTCAATATTTGGTGTTATACTTTTTATTGACTGATAAAAGTAAATTGAACTTACATGGTTCTGATGGCAGGACCTACGTATGGAAAAAACCGAACACAGAACTTGAACGTAAAAATACACGTGCCACAGTAAAGCACGGTGGTGGTCCTATGATGGTTTGGGGCTGTATGTCCAGTGCAGGAGTGGGAAACTAAACATTTGTCGAGAGATGTATGAATAGGTTTTCCTATCTTGATATATTAAAGGCAAATGTTAAGCAAAGTGAAACTAAATTGGGTATCGAGAACAATTTTGCCTTTTACTAGGACAACGATCCCAAGCATACTTCCGAAGTTGCGAAGATGTGGTTAATCCATAACTGTCCCAAATCATTGCATCCACCTCCACAATCAGAAGACTTAAGTATCATAGAGCTTGTATGTAAGGGAAAAATTGTCTAGACGTGTACACAAAAATATATTTAGCTCAATCAATGACCTAAAAAATGCAATAATGGCAGAGCGGCTAAAAAATACAACCAACATACAATAATCACCAAAAGTTTCCTTTTATTGGTTAATTGTTTCGTTAGATTATAGAGTATGAAAATTCAGATTTGAGAAAGTCAATTTAAATCAATTGTCTGTAGCGTTCTCAATTGACAATAATACCTTATGTCAAACTTATATTATCTTTCGAAGACTAACCTCATAACAATGAAAATTCGCTTTTTCACTCAATCTCGCTATAAAAGTAGTTTAGTTCAGTGCATAGAAAAATTGATTTTATCGACACGGAAAGCAAAGACTGAAGGGGATGTAAAATATTATTTGTTAATATTTAAATGAAGGGCTTCGTGATTTTTCTTCTCTTAGGTCTTTTACTTGACGCATCTTCCTTAGTCTACGTCCAAAATCGGAGCTACGTTTTCAAATTCTTACTTGGTTTCCTCTAATATGTAATATCACAAAAGATATTTCTGAGGCTATTAGTAAAGGCTGAAACAAAAAAGTCTACGTTCAGCAGAACCAGCGCATTCTTTGAAATAAAAAGGCGTTACAACCTGTATAAAGCATGGGAAAAAAGTGCTTCACTCCTTACAATTGCTATGAAAAAAATTTAAGCTTCTGATATAAACATTAAATCTTATTTTCTCTAACATAAAATATGTACGAGCTGTGTTCAAAAAGTATTGCGAATTTTGTGTTTTTTCAAAAGTCATTTATTTATTCATGAATATCTATTTTGTCCCCTTCAAAGTTATCCCCATGAGATATTGTACACTTGTGCCAACGGTTTTTCCAATCTTCGAAGAACTTCAAAAAATATTTTTTTTATCTTCTTCAGCTCCTCCTTCGATACCGTCTTTATCTCGTCAAGAGGAGCGTAACGTCGTCTTTTCATGGGCCTCTTCAGTTTAGGGAACAAGAAAAAGTCACAGGGGGCGAGATCTGGGGAATATGGTGGCTGCGGCATCATTAGTGTGTTGTTTTTGGCCAAAAAGTCGCGCACAAGCAACGATGTGTCTGAGCAGGGGCGTTATCGTGGTGCAAAAAGCCAGTTTTTGTTCTTCCCAAACCCGGGGCGTTTCTGGTGGATTGCTTCGCGCAAATTGCGCATAACGTAATATTCCTTATTGACCGTTCTTCCCTGTGGCAAGAACTCATGATGCACCACGCCCCTGCAACCGGAGAAAACTGTCAGTTACGATTCGCAATATTTTTTGAACACACCTCGTATGTCACAGTAGATATTCTTTCCCTTAATGTGGTCTAAGATGTGTTTTGGGCTTATAAAAAAAAATATTCCTCTGTAATACTACCACATACATATGTACATATGTATGAAGGTGATGAAGGGTGGTTGGTGTAACAGGAAAAGACATTGCACACATTGGTCGGATAACAATTAAGATACGCTCCGATTATGTAGACTCGTTTGTCATGAGAATGTTTACATTGCCCCCTCAATAACTATGGCTACACACTTTTAAAAGAATGTACTCTTTAAAAAAAAAGAATGTATAGTTATGTGGAAAATTTTCAAATGATATGCAATAATTTAAATTTTTGGGTTATTTACCGTACTTCCTAACTAAAAATCTTTTAAATGAATCTCTCTCATCATAGATGTGGTTGCGATGAGTGTGTCACCTCCCAAGAAACCGACTCGCTGCGGCACTCACAATCGCGTATCAATGCCTATCGCGCCCTCTCCGCCAGTTCACTGATAGCACTTAGCTCACGCGATCCCGTTCTAACGGCTTTTGAACTGTCATGGGAATTGAAACGACTGCAGGCGATGGAATCCGAATTCAGAGCGGAATACACGGTAAGAAAGGGGGTGGATTAATAATGCGCAAAAACAAAGAAGTAGAAATTAGAAACAAATTCGGAAAGAAGCAAAAAAATAAATAGAAAAAGAGAGAAAAAACGAAGAGACAATGAGATTACCGCTTAAATGCATTTTTGCGCTTATAGAAAGAATATGTTGCGCTTTTGCGGCTTCTTTAGGCATTTTTTAGCTGACCATATGTTAGGCATTTGTATACTAATGTGCATAACTGTAATTTTATTTGTGTATGTGCGCACTTTCTTGTGTCTGCAGGAAATGCGTGTGGGTGTGCAAGAGTTTGTCTCATCATTATTAGATCACGCACGCACTTCCACCGAACTGGAGGTAATGCTCAACTTCAATCACGAGCCAACCACCGACATTTGGATGCCGGGGCAGCGGCAAACGTTGGAACGCCTCAAATTGGCCATAAGATACAAGCAGAAAGCGGTAAGGAATTAATGCACTCAGCATACTCAATCAAACACACACTTGTTGTTGTCGTTGTTTTTGTTTAAACCAAATTTGCAAATGCCATCTTCGTCATCACCATTTAGTTTGTGGCACATCCGAATGTGCAACAATTGCTGGCGGCCATTTGGTATGAGGGTCTACCCGGTTTTAGGCGCAAACAAGCCTCACAGCAGATCATCGAAGTGGTGAAGCTCGGCACTATGTTCCCCATTAACAGCATGAACTATTTGCTGGCGCCGGACTCGGATGCTGGCAAATTCATGAGAAAGCCATTTGTGAAGTTTATCTCACATTCCTGTTCGTACATGTTCTTTTTAAGTAAGTTGTGGGCGGCGGGCATGTTATGGAGTGAACATCGAAATCCTAAAATATTTTTATCTCTAGTGCTTTTGGGCGCTGCATCGCTGCGCGTCGTTCAACTATCATTCGAGCTGCTCGGGTTCCCTTGGATGCTGGCAATGCTGGAGGATTGGCGTAAGCACGAGCGTGGCTCTTTGCCAGGGCCGATCGAACTGGGCATTATCACCTATATTGCCAGTAAGGAAATGATTTCATTTACGCAGAACTCATAAAGAATCTTCTTATTTAAGGTCTTGTGTTTGGTGAACTGAAAACGCTTTATTCAGATGGCTTGTTCGAGTATATTATGGATCTTTGGAATATCGTCGACTTCGTTTCCAATATGTTTTATGTCACTTGGATACTTTGTAGAGCGACAGCATGGATTATAGTACATGTTAGTAGTATCTTTAATGAAATTTTGTTTTAATTTTTTCCTTTTCCTTTTCTTTTCGCCTTTCTTGCTTCTACCACACATCTCTCCATAATAGTTAAAAATATGAATATAGATAAAACGCTCGTAGTTTTGACTTCAAAATCCAATGCAGAAGTTAAGGATTTGGCAGTTAAAGAGAAAATCTTTGATTTTCCCCAAGAAGTTATGTTCTTCTTCGTTTATCAATAACTTCATTTTTACACAAGAAGAAAATATTCTTGATTTCCATGTTTATGTGGAATATTATCTGAGTTAGGACCGTCTAGTATTACGTCGGGAAGAGTATTAGCAGCACTTGTCTTATGTATGTTGGTCATAATCTCATTTGTTCCAACATTTTTTCCCTTTTTCCATTAATACAAACCTTCTCCGCTCTTGTACCCTGTCAAGATTTGGCTAGAGTATCTAGATCACTTTTCACTAACTTCGTAGGAAAAACCCCGGTTTCAGTGCTGCCAATCAGTAATATATTTTCGAAGACAACAGAGTGAAAATGTTGACCTTTCTTTGGGAGGTTTTATTCTTCTTTACTGTTTGCTCAAATGCAAGAGTTCTCTTGGAAACGGAATCTGCAGAGTAAGTATCGTGAACTGCATCATTCTAAAGTCGCGTGCTTCAATTTTTGTATAGAAAGCAATAGACCCAAGAGAAAGAAATAAGTCTGTCCGTAAACTCCTTCAAAAAGCGCGAAGTTGTTGTGTTATATTTACGTAGTCAGTAATTTAATCGCTTTTACCAACTTTTTTCTCCACAATATATTTTGTAAAAAGTCATTGTTGTTTTCTATATTACATTCCATTTCATAACCAAGAAGACACATAATTTTAAGTTGAAGTTCGTCGTGAACACATTTTATTTTCCAATAAAATATCTTTCCTCGCTTATAGCGTGACTTGTGGTACCGCGGCATCGATCCTTATTTTCCACGCGAACATTGGCACCCTTTCGATCCGATGTTACTTTCCGAAGGCGCTTTTGCTGCCGGTATGGTGTTCTCTTATTTAAAATTGGTTCATATTTTCTCAATCAATCCACATTTGGGGCCACTGCAAGTCTCGTTGGGACGCATGATCATCGATATCATCAAATTTTTCTTCATCTACACTTTGGTGTTATTCGCCTTCGGCTGCGGCTTAAATCAGTTGTTGTGGTACTATGCTGAATTGGAGAAGAACAAGTGCTATCATTTGCATCCAGATGTTGCGGATTTTGATGACCAGGAAAAAGCCTGTACTATTTGGCGACGATTTTCGAAGTTAGACTTTTAAGTTATTCAATTATTATAATATTTTAAAAACATTCTTTTCTCTCTTCGTAGCCTTTTTGAAACCTCACAGTCACTCTTTTGGGCTTCCTTCGGTTTGGTCGATTTGGTATCGTTCGATTTGGCTGGCATAAAGAGCTTCACTCGATTTTGGGCTCTACTCATGTTCGGCTCATACTCGGTTATAAATATTATTGTGCTCCTCAACATGCTTATTGCTATGATGTCCAACTCGTATCAAATTATTTCGGAACGCGCAGACGTTGAATGGAAATTCGCACGCTCCCAGCTGTGGATGAGTTATTTCGAAGATGGTGGCACCGTGCCGCCGCCATTCAATATTATGCCATCGGTAAAGCTGCTACGCAAGACATTGGGCAAAGAGGGACCGAAGCGCACTAAAAGCTTCATGGTGAGTGAGTAGTTCTTTAATTCTGGATTGATAAGTTTCTTTACAACTGCTAGAGTCACATAAAGTAGTAATTTTCTTCGATGTTTCGATTTTTTTTATAGATTTTTATTATATCAAACATATATCTAGCGTATAAATAACTGAATAATGCTGAAATGTCCCATAAGAATAATATTTTAAAAAAAAAAGGAAGACAAGGAAGGATGGATCTTTTTATCGACTGTCCAGCTTTCCCTAGACCGTGGTTGAAACATAATACAGCTCAGGGCTTTACCTTAATTCAAGAGAAGGATTTACGTTAGAGTCAAAGGTCTTCGTCAATATATTAAGGTCTATTCATACATACCCAGAAGTCTTAGTATTGCAAAGCATCGATGTTTCTACTGTTCAAATAGGAAACCAGTAATTTACAGGTATTTTTGTCACCTTTGTTCAGTGTTTGCAGGGCTGCATCTCAGCAATCATACCTTCGTCCAACCAGAAGAAATTTGCGTTTTGCCGATTTCAAAGGGTCTTTCAGCTATTGTACAGGAGTTTAAGGTAACACAATGGCCCGGGATACTAAGCCTAGTGAGATTCCTGTTAAGGCATTGTACTTAACTTAACTTAATTTCCCTTGCAGGATTGCAAGATCTTTTCAAATATGTAAAAGACTGTGATAAATAGTCCCTTAAAAATATTTACCACCTAATTATATATTTCGACGAAGAAAGTGTTTTTAGCCACAGCAATTAGAGGCACCCCAATTATCACAATATTCTTTTCTTATATAGGATCGCCTATCCTATCAGGAACTTAACTCTTTCATTACTTAAAGAGTGTGAGTTCTCTTCAAATTTCTTCAAAGTTTTACTTACGTTCAGACTTTTATTTAAAGGATTGTGAGACAATATGCATAGAAATTTAAGGGACTTTGTCTTCCCTAACCTACCTCATCTGCCAACACTGTATACGTAAATAGAGGTTTTGGGAAGAAGATACAAACCCTTGCGATGATAGAAATAAATAGCTGGTCATTATTAACAATTTCTCAGCTTGAGAAACTGGCGACCGGTATTACGGCAACAACAAGGCGCCGTTCAATCGGCGCCAAAGTGTTAAAGTAAGGAAAACCAGCTATGTTCCAAACTAAATTTCCTGCCTGTAATAGCTACAGTTGAAACTTTCACGCATTGACTCATATGCTGTCTCACTCTTACTTGCAGCGCAAGACGAAGGAGCGCTCACAGGCGTTGCACGACAAAGTCATGAAGCTGCTCATACGACGCTTTGTCACCGCAGAGCAGCGTCGTCGTGACGACTATGGCATAACCGAAGATGATATCATTGAAGTGCGTCAAGACATTAGCTCGCTGCGTTTCGAACTATTGGACATTTTCCAAACGAAACGCTTCAATGTGCCCGATATTGAGAAGAAAACAGCAGGTGCGTAATAAACTATTGCGACAATGAAATGATACCCTAGTGCATTGAGAATATTTAATGTATGTTCACAGCTGCGGCAGCCGGCACCAAGAAGGGTAAGGTGATGGAGCGACGTATACTAAAAGACTTCCAAATCGGCTTTGTTGAGAATTTGCAGCATGAGATGACGGTAGGCGATGAGGGTAGCAAAGATATATTCTCCTCTTTGGCAAGGGTGATTGGCAAGAAGAAGTCATTGAAAACGGGGTAGGTACAATCGATTACTACGTAGTAAGTACAACCACTATTTCCCATTTCTTGCAGTGAAAAAGACTGGAATGCCATTGCACGTCAAAACACAATGACCGCCGACCCGATTGGTTCTAAGCGTTCGTCAATACAGCGCCATAGTCAGCGCAGCTTGCGGCGCAAGATCATCGATCAGGCGAATGAGGGCCTGAAGATGAATCAGAATCAGTTAATTGGTGCGTAGGGTTTCATTCAATTAAAATATTATCTCATTTATTGCTTCCTCATGTAGAATTCAATCCGAATTTGGGTGATGTGACACGCGCCACACGTGTTGCTTATGTTAAATTCATGAAAAAGAAGATGGCAGCTGACGAAGATGGCGCCGCAGCCGCATCTGCAGAAGCAGCAACAACAAGCGCTACTATCAAAGACGAAAAAGCTACCGGCGGCGTAAGTACTAACCTTAAGGTAATACTTTATATAAGTGTATACACAAATTTCACCTTCTCTTAAAGTCAAAGAAAGTGAAACCCGGATGATTCAAAAGCTGCCAGCGATGAAAAGGCAGATACTGTATCCAAAACCTCCAGCACCGATACCAAAACCAAAGAAAGTAAGCCAGCTGATGGTAAACCAGGTGACGCTAAACCAGCCGCACCGGCTCCACCAGGAAAACCAGCTGCACCTGGCGCTAAACCCAACGATGCAGCAAAGAAAGATGATGCAACGAAGCCAGCTGCAGGTGCTGCGGCAAAATCACCACCCCCAGCGGCTGCCAAACCAGATACAGCTGCTAAGAAAGAGGATGCCGCTAAGCCAAGCGGCGCCGATGCCAAGCCCGCAACGGCAGCTAAGCCAGGTGATAGCTCAACCGGCGGCACGGCTGCCGCAAAGCCTGCCGTTGCTAAACCCGGTGAAACCACAAAACCAGAAGCTGCTGCCAAGAAGGAAGACACTGCTAAGACAGAAGCAGCGAAACCAGGCGCTGCTGCAAGTGCTGGCGCAACTGCCGCCGCCGCTAAAGGTGCTGCCCCAGCTGCGCCCGCGGGTGCAAAGCCTGATGCACCGGCAGCGGGAGGCGACGCGAAACCGCCTGCAACGGGTCCGACAGCCCCCAAAGCGGCTGGTGACGCTAGTGCTGCAAGTGGTAGTGGTGGCGCTGCGGGTGGTAGTACGGGTGCGACGGCGAAAACGGATGACAAGAAAGCGGATGACAAGAAGGGCGATGAGAAGAAACCAGACGAAAAGAAAGCTGACGAGAAAAAAGCGGACGATAAAAAAGCAGCGGCGCCGGCTCCAGCTAAACCGGTAATAAAAGTGGGACAAAGCAGTGCAGCTGCCGGTGGAGAGCGCGGCAAATCGACAGTTACTGGTCGTATGATATCTGGTTGGTTATAAGCTGAGAATCTGTGTTGTACGTACCTCCAGTTTGCCAGCTTAAGTTTTCAAACTCGGAAGAAGGGAACTAAGACGTTTTGTGCTTGGCAAGAGACAAATAAATTTATATTAAATTGAAATTGTTTTAAGGGAAATAAAAGATACATTTATGAAAATTCAAAATAACTGGTCCTAAGCAGTATCTTTACTCAAAGATATTATATGTTCTGCAGACTACAAGAACTCATATATTTCAAATGAAAGAACTCGTCCGAAATGATAGTGGTATTATATTTTATTTTCTTCCAAATCAGGAGGAGAATATAGTCTAAATTATATTAATTACTAAAGTATTGTAATACTCTCACAATCCACACCACCACTGAATTATTGATTAAGTTTGCTTAGCAATTAAGTCTGATCAAGCGAAGGAGCTTACTGGAACGATATTTTAAAAGCTGTAGATTGGTCCTTTAATCCTCCAGTGATATCATAGTGGTAGGTTCAGGCCATCTGTAAGCCTGAATGTAGAGTTGGTGGCGAGCTGATCGCTACACAACTGATCTTTCCACTGAACTTCGCCCCTCTAGTTATAATTGTTATTAATTATTTTCCAACATAACATATTAGGAATGTTTCGAAATGGAAATGGAATTCATTTCTTTCAGATAATTAATAGAAACAAGAATATAATGTATTTTTTAAAATGAGGGAATCATGCGAAAAGATTCAACTGCCTATTAGCTTGATCTGATTTCCCTGAAATTTGAGTGCCTTAGCGAAGTGACATCGCTGTATATGATAAAATTCTTTACCATAAAGTAATCAGATAGTCATCAGCTGATTGTTAGTATAAAATATAGAGCTCGGAATAGATCAGATTCTGTCATTAAATGCTAAATTAATATTTGCGTCATGCACGTCGCACAGTGTTGCGAAACCGGAATTTTTTGGAAATCATATTGTCTAAACTGTAATTTTAATTGTATCGATGAAAAACTTCTACAGATTGGTCAGAATGAAGTCCCAAACAGAATGAGTGAAAAAAAATTACACCGATAAAAATTGTTGGGTCAAATTTTCAACAAAAGTCAAAATAAAAAGTTGTTCGAAAAATTTACAAAAAAAAAATTATTTTAATTCTTCTTTTATTTCTGATAAATACCCTATGATTAGTTTTTTAAATAAAGTATTGGATGATCCGAACAAGAATTATAAACGTAAAATTTTCATGATTTTTCGATATTTGTTGAAAAACTCTGAAATTTTATATAAAACCAAAATCTATTTCATTTCTTATTTGAAAGGTGGCAATAAAAGCTTTAATTTGATACCGGTTTAAAGTCAATAGCTTCAGTTTTAAGAGAGTTATGCTCATTTTTGTGGAGTGCTAGAACAGATGTAGAATAAAAAAAAAATTGAAGATACTATTTTATAAGACAGGCATATTTTATTGCATTCTACAGAAAAATTACAAATTATCAGTCACCTACCAATAAGTTGATTGCTTCCTCTGATAATTTCAGGTGTTTCTTCTCCTTCAGTATTCTCCTACTTGTGATTGCGGGATCAGAATTGTCTTTTCTTGATGATTTCTTCTGATAGTTGCCCAATGGGAACCAAAAATGAAAGAATTATTTCAGCTCCATGAATAAGAACTTTGTGGACAGTTGGTGGCATATAATGCCACGAATATTTCTTTACATAGAGACCAGCAGTTTCTTTTCCGTACTTAGAGAACTTATCGCAGTCTATCTTATATCCAGAAGTTATAGCTTGAAGAATACTAGAAAATCTTCTTATAAGTTCGGTATCTACTCCTGTGGCCAGAGCGGTTTCCTCAGGATCACGAAAGAATTCCCTTGCTGTTTTACCGTCATTAGTTGCTCCACTTCCTTGTTTCACAACATCGAGAGTTATTTGGAGCTGATCTTTCAGATTTTGTTGAACTTCCTTTTTTCTTTGATCTCTAATAATCCTCTCATCTTCACTGAGCTTAGTTCTCTTTGTTTCCCCTGCCTTGCGTGGGATGACGGAAAGTCAGCCGAAAACCAATATGATTAAATTATTCAATAAGTGATTCCGAGAATTTCCGTTCTATTTCTATGGAATAAATACCGAGAGTGATATACTAAAATCGCTATAACTCCCAGGTATGGGCAGCAGATTTTTTCACAGTACGTTGAAAACAAATTATGTAACATTTCTGTAGTGGTTTGGAACTAGGACTCTCTGGGACTTTTTAGATATTGCTTACCTAACCCAAATTTAAAGGAAAAATGGACCTTTAGTCGGGTTTTCGCTCTAAAAAAGATGCATATGAAAATGTCTCAAACAACATTCCTTTGTTTTACAGAAGATACTTGTCCGAAGGCAGATTTTTTTCCGAATAAAAATGTCTGTCACCAAAATCAAATGAGATCATTTTGAATACAGCCCTGAAATCCCCTCTTTTCGTAAAAATTTTGTATATTTGACTTCTAAAATCAATTAAAAATCAACGGGCCAACATGTGTATGTATTTTTTGTTTACTTGGAATGTCTGTGACAAAATTGCATCATTAAAAACACTGAAAAAAATAATCGGAGAAAAGTTACTTTTCCACTAGCCGCAACACAGTGCGTCGTCCAACCACCCATTCTAAGTACGATAATATCGAACAAGCCAAAGAAATCGTACTTGAAGATTATCGGCCAGAGAAAACAGAAGATCAAATCTTTTTATGAACTGACTCAACAGATTTTGGTTAATGTTTTGGGTATGAAAGGTGTCAATGCTAAATATGTATCAAAAGGCCCATATCTTTTGCATAAGCGAATGTTAGTACCAGCTTGACAACGTCGCAGAGCACCTTTAATTCAATAAATGCATCATTACAAGTGATAAGATGTGGTTTTGTGAATCTGACGTCGAAATTATTCAACAATCTACCGGCTCGAGCTCCAAACCTGAGTCGAAAACTAAAAACAAAAAATTACGTGAAAGTCGGTCAAAAATCAAGGGAATGCTTGTCGTTTTATTTTACTGCGACATGGTTCTCCACATCAACCCACAGAATCAAACGGTCAATGGAGTTAGGTTAGATAAAACTGGTGCACCAATAAGCAACGCATAGACCAGTTTGGTCCTTTGCGATAACAGATGGAGTTCAGTCGCTAGCTCCTTTAGGACGCCTGCCCCTGATGCGAATTTCAACAGTCTCTGCGGACTCACTGTCCCTTCTCCAGGGTATCATACTGTGCAGACCCTAAATGCTTACAGCGTAGTCTTGCAATGCAACTCAAGTGCATAAGAGATGCGCCATTGTTCTCCTGGTGGCCTGCTCTAGGCATTTCCTGCAGTCTTCTCGATCTGTCAACCCCAGTCTGCGGTCGTGTGTTGCCAGCAGACAGTGACCACTTAGTATTCCCATCATGTGCCTACAGTCTCTTCTATCGAGTGCCAATAGGAATTTTGTTTACTTCCGATCTACCGATTTGAACATGACTTTTGCAGTTTTGCACCCAACTAGCTAGTTTCATCTTGTTTTGATTTTCTTCACCATGCTTCTGTCGAGATCATCCTATATATATCGCATGGGTTTCCCAATGCTGGCCATGTTTTTAGATGTTAGCCGTACCCAGTTCTAGACAATCTCGTCCACTATTTCAATGCCACCCTCATTGTCTGCCACCCAGTAGAAGTGAAGTTGCTTACTTCAAGCAAAACTTCCAACCATTACTCGTCTGGCCGATATGCGATACGAGGATACTGCCTTGATTACTCGTATCGATTTTGCTGCGCAGTTTTCAGCGAAGAGGTCTATCGGTGGCATGTTTAGTACCAGTTCAAGAGCCACCGTTTGAGTTATTCTTAACAGTAGTAGTTGTAATAGTGTATGGAAGATAGGGAGATCCCCCACGTTGTGCTGAGCATCTACCTACACGCACATAAAGCATTGCTGGCATTTCTCACTCTTTCTTCCACGATGTGCTTCTACACAAACGATCAGTAAGGAATACCACTTAGCCATTTTAAGGCTACTAGGTGAAACAATTCGTTATAGACGCCCGGATTTGTGAGCAAAAAATGCACGGATTTAGCATCATGATAATGTGCCGTCACATTCTAGCACCATTGTGACTGACTTTTTGGCCAAACAAGAAACAAGAATCGTCCCTTATTCAGTGGATTGGCCAGATTTGATTCCTTGCGACTTTTTTTGTGTTTTCAAAACTAAATAATTCGCTTGGAAGAACGCGTCATGCGCCCATTGATGTCATCAAAAGTCATTCGCCTTGACTTAATAGAAGTATATGGAAAACTTGTATATCTGTGTTGGCTCAATTTGTATTAAAAACCTTCAAAATGTTTTTTTTTTTTGTTCAATCTGCATAAATTTTTATCAGATATCTTAGCCTGACCAAAGAAATTCTGAAATCTGCTAACCCTGCCTATGATCAAGGTTGATTTCCGTGTTATAATTCGAGCTGCATTAAAACAAATTACTCTCTCATTTTTGATACCTTGACGCACGCCTACGCTGTGATAATTCCAGAACCTTTAGTAATACGAAAATATCTTGCAAAGCGTAAATCAGAAGCAAACAAAACTATTTTGGTTATGCAATCTCAAATTTTATATGCGTATTCTATTTTGGAAGGTTTGCCTACGTTGTTTCATCATTTTCTACATGTCTTCGTTTTATTCTTTTATTTTCTTTTTTGTGATAGCATAAATCTCCTCTGAAATATACCTCTCTCTACCTCTCTTCCATAATCTAACCTACAAACGACAGTTAGTTGAAAAAATCTTTAATTCCTAGCACATCATATGAAGAGGAAGTATTTTACAAGAAAACACAACCACTTTCAAGATTTTTTCTACTACAAATATAAGACATACTTTCTGCCAACGCTTAAGCAATCTTCACATGAGTTCTAACGCCACAAGCTAAGTTACAGCGCAACATATTTAATATCAAACAAAGCCGCATTAGCCACTTCAGCAACATGTTGCTAGGAATTTCAGAATACAACCACCTGTTACAGATGTTGCTATACATTTTGTGGTAGCTAACAGCTCATTGCGACAAAGACAAAACTTGTTGCATGAGGCGGCTTAACGCACGCTTACAGTAATTTTGACAGAGGTATATAGCTTAATACACATGTTGCTAAAATTTTATGTCCAAATATGCAGCTCTATTCCTGCGGCTTAAAAATCGAAGTTAGCACAACACACACACGCGCACGTGCAACCTCAAATACGTGGCACAAAGCATTTAGCGACGCCCACAACAATAACTGTACAGTAACAATCGTAATTTTCAACAGTAACGGTACATAGTACCGAGAACTTGTTACAATTCTTTTGAAAATGTATTAGTGCCGTTGCCCACTTACATATATACATGCATATTCGTATATATGTGTATGTAAATAAAGAGTATTGCAAGCAAATGCGCCTAAAAGTTGACATATCCTGTCGTCGTTGCTATGTGTTGGTATAGGTGCCTGTGTTGTTTTGTTGCTGTCATCCCTAGTGCTCATGTAGCTGGTGTCGTTGTTGCCACACACACACACACACATGCAACTTGGCAAAAGTATTTGCGACTATGTTGCTACATCATGGCGCGTTGCTGCTTCGCTTGAATATTAGCCTGACGGCGATGGCTTTTGTCTTTTCCGTATAAAAGGACATGCGTTTTAACAGTTATCAAGCATAATTTCGGTGAGCGTGGTAAGGCAAAGTACGCCAAAGACAAGCAAGCAACAAGCGGAAAGTG
This sequence comes from Bactrocera correcta, assembly GCA_027475135.1. Lineage (NCBI taxonomy): Eukaryota > Metazoa > Arthropoda > Insecta > Diptera > Tephritidae > Bactrocera > Bactrocera correcta. The sequence goes on from CM050323.1 coordinate 121,464,041, forward strand.
TGAATTTGTGACAATTTGTGACTCGTTTCAGTCGCTCGGCCACCGCTCGCTTGCACATCTACTCCAGCGGCGAGCAACGCAGAACAGTGCCTTGCTGAGACTCCCAAACACGTTGCCGTCACAAAGTCGCAGCGCTCGCTTGTTTGTTGCACAGTTTATTTGTTTGTCTGCAAATCAGCAGCGGTTATTTTTAAATATTTCGATATTTTTGCTTTTGTTTTTCTTTTTCTTTTTACTAAAAAACTGCAACAATCGGATTTCAAGGTTATTTCTTTGATTATTTTCATCGCTGTTGGGGTTTGTCACGCCACAAAGGATTTATCAAAATGAAGTCTTTCTACTGTTTGGATGTTATCATTTGTTCGACAGTTGTTGTTGTGGCCTTAGCTGGATTTTCCGACGCTGGTAAGTGTACAAGCAGCTATTGGACTCTCAAATGTGCCAATGATAAGCACTTTACGCGGATAATGACGCAAAAGTTGTGCGATTTTGAAAATTTGAAAGGATTTAAATGTGCGAAAATAGTTTCAAAGTATTGCGAAAAAAAATAAATAAAACGCAAACATTCGTGAGCTGTGCAATAATATACATAACGGCATAATAAAAAAAATAGTTTTCGCTTGGTGAATCGGTTGAGATAATTTTAACAATTTTTGCAATTAGAATGCATATTCGTATATCATAAAAAAAAAAACTGTGAGCAAAGCAAAATATCATTCGACTCTAAGCAAGATTGGCAAAAGTGACTTATTTTGAAAACATGCAGGAAAATGTGCAAAAGGAATAAAAAATTTCAAACTAATTCAATCCAAAACTAAAATTTATTTAGCTGAAAACATATAGTTGTATCAGTTATCTAAGAGTTAGTGTTGAACTTTTTATTTTCCTCAGCATTAACTTATTTGAAAACACTTATTTAGTTTTGAAAAACTCATTTTCATACAAAATAAATTTTTTAGACTTTTTTATATACTGATAAAATTTGTGGAATACCAACCAATCTTTACCTACATTTAACTTTTAGTTTTATTTTTAAATTTGAAGCTCATTATCTATATAAACTCATAATCTATTAAAACTAGTGTTTTTGTAGCTTAGCTTTTTTGCACTGCGCCTAAGTGTAGGCAACGTTTCATCTTTTGATATTACAAGCTTTAATCAACTGAAGCTATAAAATTAAGCTTACTTTTTCAAAACTAGAAAAACATTTTTTTTGTTACTGTTATGTTATTTACTGAATATTATTGCAAATTTTAATTTTTGCCAAATCGTTGCTCGTTGCAAGGTTTCCTTTTGTAATAATGCAATATCTTAATAGCATTAACTTGTTTTATTATTTTCCAACTTAAAATAGTAGCTTCATAAATTTTAATTTATGTGGTTTAATTACCAATGACCAACCGCAAAGGTCAGTAACAAAGTTTATAATTATCAAAGACAAATTGCAAAACTTATAATTTGTATACACATCAGTTTGATAAGAGTCCAGTTAATTTTAAAATATCGTGTAAAGAAATAAGAAAGATAATTAAAGTTTAATTCCAGTTGAGATATGACTCTACTTCCCACAAAATGTTCAAACAAATTAATTATAATAGATAACAATCTACATAAATTGCCTGATTAAAAAAACATAAAGCTTATGTGAAAAATTCAACTAAACATTTGTTTAAAAGGAAGAACGGAATTTAAATTTATTAACTTAAAAAATATTTACAGACTAAAACAGAAGAGAAAAATGTAATTGCAACCTTTTTAAATAAGATAAAAACTGTCTAAGCCAGGTACAAACTGAAATTAGAACTCAATTAAAGAAAATTCTATAAAAAAACAGATTCTTTAGACCAGGACGGTAGGAAAAAACCAAACCGAAAATTGGATTTTTGGCAGACATTTTAATAAAACAAGGAAATTCGCAATGACAATTTCGCGATATTTTTTCAAAAAGTTGTAATTGAAAAAAGCCTTCGTCCAAGTCAACCTCTACACTATAATTAATTAAAATTGTATCTCAAAGACCTGTATAAAATTTCACGAAGATCGGTTGAATAGCTCCCAAATATCTTGTCAACCGACTTCAAAATTTCGAGAAAAACGCGTTTAAATATGGAGTTCTCAACGTTGTAAATCTGAAACTATTACTCGCATCAACGTAAAAATTTAGTACAAGATTTTAAAGGTGCTGTAGAATTTTATAAAATAATAAAAAAAAGTCGATTTTTTGAAAACCGCAAACCCATGTAACCCCTCAAGCATGCTAAGGCTTAGCGCAGCTATCGTTAAATTAATTAATTTAATTTGTTTGCTTCCACAAGTTTTAAGTTTAAAATTTTCGTATGCAAGCCTTGAATTTCAGTTATCATTAATATTTTTCTGGCAAATAGCTGTTATGGTTAAAAGTCAAAATTTACTTTAGAGTGATTTTTTATTAACGTGGATTTATACTCTCCAAACTTAATATACCTATACATATGTATATAACAACATATAACATCTTTCATATTTTTCTTGGGGTCCAACGTTTTCAAATTATAGCTCAAATAAAATCTCTCAAATAATTGTCAAATCAATTAATATCGGTAAAAATTACTTTGAAGTTCAAATTTATGCATAATATTAATAAAATAAGTAATTATGAACACCATTAAATACGAGTATTATAAATATATTAAATTATGAACACTGCTCATCAAATCTGTAGGGAAAATTTGCGACTGATATGCTAAAAGGTCTGTGGCGTATTTAAAGTATCCCGATTGCGAATTTGAATTCAACAATTTTCCATTACGTCCAGATATTTTTGTTATTTAATTGTTTGACCACAACTACAAAAATCCTCTGTGTTAGCATATTTTTGCTATAATTTTCAGTTTTTGCCACTCAAGGTGAGCAAGAAACTGCATCTAACAACACAGTCGCAAAATGACAGTAAGCTAAATTAATTTTCATAATCACAATTTTTAATAATCCAAAGTATGTTTTGATAATTTATTTCAATTTGAAATGTTTATTTCCAAATTAAAAGTCAGAACTCCAGAGAATACTTTCCGAATATATATATTCCAGAATAAATTTTACTAAAAAGTTGTACTCGTTTATGTCTGTGCGCAGATAAATATATCTTTGTTTTAAAGGTTTATGTGCAAAAATGTGAGAGTTGCATAGTCAACTAAGCCTTGCTCTGAAATTAAACTTTAAAAAATGACAGCAATACCCAGAAAAAAACGGATCCGCTTTTTATATTCCCTAAAGCTAAATTTATATACATAAGTAAATAATTTGAAATTTTAGTAGCACATAATTTAAGATAATAATGAATTTGCGACGATCCGTATTTGAATATTTTACCAAACAACTACGCTAACATTGGTTAATTAAAGTACTTATAATTCCTCAGAGTTCTATCCACTGAATTTAACGTAATTTCTGCTTCTTATTTTAAACCTTAAAGAATCAAACCATTCATTTTGGTTGGAAAAAAAATCCTATTTAAATGAATGCTTTGAATCGATACATATATCTTTCAGAATATTTTATTTAAAAAATTAGTCAACTGCGCATAAAAGCTAAAATCTCTACTAAAAACAAAAATTGCCTAGTTTATACTCTGATAGTTACATAATAATTAAGAGATAAGCACTTTGGAATCAATATTTCATATTAGTATTTATAATGACTTCAATATAAATACCACTTTTCTTAACCGAAATCTCATGGCGACGAAAATCAGGTACTTTGATAATGTTGAGTTAAAGTTTTTTGGGACCTGATGCCGATATGTTGATCAGTCTGACCACTGTACAAAGTGATATGGTTTTTAGCGTTTCAACCTTTCTTGCCATTTACTTTGAGCGAGAAGAGCTCTGGCTGCAGTGTTCACATGGTCATCAAGTGTTTCCATATGAGACTTTGCACATTTGTTGATTGATGCGGCAACTGAGTCAATTCCAAAATAGCGTTCTGTTGCCTATTAACATTCCAAGGCGCATTGCCGGCTCATCTTAAAATTTTGTTTTGGAATTGCTGGATTTGTACAACAGTGCTACGTATCATATAATAGTTTTATTTAAGAGCCCGCCAAGACGAACTTCATCAAAAGCTTTAAAAATGCCGAGAAAACTTTTTTTCTTCAAATGCATTTTCAATGGTTCGAGTTATTCTACGAGTATGCACTTGGTCAGCAGTGAAGAGATGTCTTCGAAAGCCAAACTGATGCACCAGTATCGGTTAAAAATGCAATTTAAAATACTTTTTTTACTCGGTAATCCCAACAAACTTTGTTAAAACAGATTTAAAATTTTCCAAATTCTAAAATCTGATTGAAAAATTAAAAATAATTACTTAAACAAAAAAAAAATTGGAATAAAAAAAAAACCAAAATTTAAACCCAAAACACTGCATGCAAAAATAAACAAAGAAATGTTAATTTTATGTTACAATTATAATTAAACAGAAAAACTGTAACTTCGGTTACACCAAAGTTTGATCAAATATCTGAAAAACTTTGACGATCTCAACAAATTCTTCGGGCACAGTTGTGCCATATTTCGGGAAGATATCCTGTTAAATAAGGGACTAGATCGCTTATTTACAGACAGAAAGCCATGCATATATCGACTCAGATCACTATGGTGATACTTTATATTTTTATATATATTTTATACGGTTCCCAATGATTCCTTCAGAGTGCAACAAACTTTCTGGCAAACTTAATATACTCTGTTCGCGGTCTAAAAAATATATTTTTGTAGTATTATGTTGTCAAAAAAAGCCTATTTTTAATAAAATTTCAACATAGTTTCATTCTTTGTGTGATTTATACTTCATTCTTCTCAATTTTAGCTAAATAGAAGAAAATCACAAATTTTTAGTTCTGATTTTGAGATACTCAATTCGTTTTCAAATTTAATTTTCAATTGCAGAATCGGAAATAATAATTTAAAATTTTATTTTTAGTACAAAACTTTTTAGTAGAAGAGTTCCCAGGTCTGCCCTCTAGGTATATTCGCAATCAACTAGTTAATAAGAAACAATAAGATTTACTCTTGTCGACAAGCTTAATACTGTGAAAAGTAATGTCTTTAACACTTTAGGCGCTAAATTAAATAAAAATTATAACTTAATTTTGGAAACGCATAATTTATATATTACTATACACATACATAATTTAGCCACTGTTAGAATAATATTTACATATCAACATGGTAACCCGTATTTCATAGTATTATATAAGCCATTAACCTATACATTTTATAAAATGAAATGTAATAATAGTAAACAGTAAAGATTGCTGTTTACTAAAAGCAACTCACTAAATTGAATCACTTAAAATATCAAAGTCATATTTTACGCTAACGTGGCAGCGCCCATTGTGATTAATCGCAATATGAATACAAAGCCTGCACAAAATGAAGCGCCAAAAACGTGCTGAAAATTTACATTAGAAAATAAAGCTAAAAGCTTAACACTTTCTCACCAAAAATTCGCTCTTCGGCCTATAACACCGTTCGTTAAACAAATCGCTGGCGACAATTGTCACTTGTGAAGCAACAATTCAAAAATAGCCAAACAGAGATTTACCGCAACTTTATGTGAATCGCAAGACATATTGAGAAATGTGCGCTTCAAAATGGTATTAGTAAACATCAATCGCACTGCAGGCTACTTAAGCTACAAGCAACTATACACACAGCCGAGCGAGCGCTGACCGTGAGCCAGTGCGTATGAGCAACAACGGCGCACTTCCTTCTTGTGGCGTGTCAATATGGTGACGCGCTGTGAGGCAATTGATGTTTGTACTGTGCATCCTCAACTTTGCTACCTCAACTACAAATAGCCGCATAAGTTGTGTCCATTTCACCTACATTTTTGTTGTTGTTGCTTTTCATATTGTGTACGTGTTGGTGATTTGTTTAAATTTAGTGCTGAATTGTTGGTCATTAAATTTGCATAGAATTCCTGTAGCCATCAGGTTAAGCTCGGTAAATTGCAGCAAATGCGTCAGCTGCGGGGTTTTTGACATCATTTCACACCCCCATCCGCTTTCCCCGTATACAACAACACACATACACACTTAAAACTATATCGTAGAAGCATATATTAATCAGCTGTTTGCTGCTAATTTCACTTTGCTTAGACAAATTAATTATCTGTATTAGCACACTTATAAGCGTTTTTTGTTGTTATTGTCTATTGATTTTAGAATCCGAGCAACGGAGTTTATTTGGTAAGTTAAAATGAATGTTTACAAACAATTTAGAATTTCTTTCGAGCACAAAAGTACATATGAAAATATAAAATTAATTAAATGTAAATAAATATTGTAGCGAAATAAATGAATTAGTGAAAGTTATAAGTTATCTCAATTTTCTGCTTTAGCGATGAGCGCATTTAGAAAAATTATCGAGAGCTTTCTTGATATATATGGTGATAGCTTAACTTTAAATTAAAAAATAACTGTATTTGCACTGTCAAGCTTTTGAGACGAAGTGAATCGAGCAAACTGTAAAAGTAGTTCAAGCATTTTGGTGGTACTTATGGGAAAATCTTCCGCTTTTTGCTTAAAAATAACTTATTTCCAACTCAAACGAGCTTCGTCATGACTTCCTATAGTAATCAATACCTTTTTTAATAATTTTATATTTTGGCAATTCACCCACTAAAACCTGCTTAAACTCTGATAAGCAAAACTTGCTGGTATTTAAGAAAGCAGATAAACACTTAAGGTTTCTACATGCTTTCTTTTGTCGAGTTCAACTCAGCAACTTTGTTGTTACCTTTCCTCTATGACAGTTAATATTTAACTAATACGAGTATATTTTCACTCACCGAAAATTCGACGGGTGGACAAAGATAAGCCCAAATTAATTATAGGACATATGTCTGCTAAGAGTTAGAGATTTTTTTGTCAATCATTAGCATTTTTTGAATCACTTTAATAAAGAATGTTGAATAAAATCGGTTCTATATACACTAAATCTAAAGAAAAATATCAATAGTCATCATAATTGGTATGGCAGACTCTTAGTGCCTCTCAAAATTCGTATTATTCCTCTTTATTGGCTTAGACACCGCTACGTGCTTATAATACTCTCAGAGCTGGAGTGTTTTCATTCATTCGGACGACAAGACATAACCAGCGTAGCCACATCACATGCCTTACCTGAAATATGAACGAAATTTTTACACACACATTCACCCACAGATGTCTTACCTCTTGTTTTATGCGCTATATTTGATTCTAGCACAATCACATTGTAGACTCTGAAATAATATTTGCAATATTAATTTTAAACTTTTTAAGCCTATTTCTAAGCAGGCCTCAGAAGTGAATTCATTCAATTAATGGAAAGATCTTCACAAATTGTATATAAACCACATATCAAATAACCTCAAAATTTATTTGAAAAATACAAATATCCAAGCTAAACTCTTGCAACATGTTGCTACAGAATATAATAGTTTTTTACACAAAATGGTTATGTGTATCACCTAAAACTAATCGAGTTAGATATAGGGTTATATATATATACATATAAATGATTAGGATTACGAGTAAAGTAGAAATTGACTGTCTGTCTGTCCATCCGTCTGTCAGTGCAAGCTGTAGCTTGAATAAAAACTAAGATATCTTGGGTACACATCTTCTTTGTCAAAAAAGGCTATTCGGAAGTGGTCGTAATCGGAAAACTGCCACGCCTATAAAGCGTCATAAATAAATCTATTAAGTGCCTTAATTAAGCACTAAAATAAGATAAGAAACTGTAATTTGGCACAGAGCATTGTAAATAGCCAGGGGCTCCTGTGGACTGAAAATTAAAAAAAAAAAATGGGCGCAACCCGATATCTAATGAATTAATGAACATATCTCGAAATTTGCTGATGACTATTCCTATAAGAATTATTACCAGCAGTGTGAAAATGGATGATAACTCTTCCCACATAACGGTACTGTTAAAACTAATTAAAACGCAATAAATTAAAAACTAATTACCCCAGAGAAATTTAATTTTACCCTCGAGATGGCGCACTTTTAGATAAATCACAAATCTTAGGACCTGCTTGTCCGAAGTCAATCAAATTCGATACAAAACTTTATAATTTCACAGTGCAAAAATGGGCGAAATTGGACTGCAATCACTCCTACCTCTCATATAATATTATTTCACCGTCCGGTATGCCAATCAAGAAGAAATTAATATAACAAGAAACAACTTTATACAAATAATCTCTATTGAGTATACCACCTTATGATCAAAAGCCTTCCTCGAACTACTACTTCTACTGTATATATAAGAAAGAAATAAGTTTTTATAAAAAAAAAGCTTAGTAAAGTCGAGTTCTATTCACTGGGGGTGTATTTTTTTTACGTGGCGGGTCCCAAACCCAGCACACAACCCTATGTAGGGGATATTTCGCCTTCTCACTTAAGCTCGCCTGCAAACGGATGTCCTTAGGCTTCCCAGAGGATACTTGGTCAAAGGCCGGAAGTCGTGAGCGGCTTGAGTCATATGTAAAAGAATCGTTTCTGGCCAGTGCAAAGTAAATGGCGATCAAATACTTTCCTCACTAGCGCGAACTTCTACTCAAGAATCCATACCCCATTAAGAGACATGTGGTCATGTTGTTCGAATGGACCAAAACACTCCAGCTCTGAAAGTATTCGACACAGTACCCGCCGGGGGAATCAAATAAAGAGGAAGACCTCCACTCCGTTGGAAGGACCTGGCTACGCTTGGAATATCCAATTGGCGCCAAGTAGCGAAAAGGCGAAACGACTGGCATGCTCTTGTTAACTCGGCTATAATCACATAAGCGGTGTCTACGCTAATTAAGAAGAAGAAGAAAGTCGAGTTCGTTAACAATTCGTAAGATAGCTTGGTCGTTTTTGATGATCTCTGATTTGATGTATTTTTCTCCGTCTCGAATAGCAGAATCATGATTAAAATATCGCCAAAGCTTTTACCATACTTGACATCAAATAATAATAAAAATATTTTCTTTCAATATCTCATCACATTTCCTACATACATTTAAACACTAAAAATTATCCTTAAATATTTTCTTGAACAACTCACAGATCCAGCTGTTAAAGTGCAGTAGAGTAGCAGTTCGTGTACTCGAAACTAGCTTTTTTTCATTCTGTGAAATATAAAGGGTATGATTTTTCTTCGAAATCAGCAAAAACTGCTTGATTAGTTTAAAATTGTACTGAAATCAACCTCTGGTGGCTGTGTCAGCGACAATGTGACAAAGAAACACATGCAATGAATGTATCTCTGTGTACCTAGCGTTCCTTGAGCATAATCCATTAATCTTTGTAAACAGCAGAAGGTTGAAAAAACTTCAAAGCGATCTGTCCTTGAGAAGGTAGTTTAGGGACTGATTCAACGATCGATTGCGTATAAAGATTATAGGAAATTATTCTAATACATTCTTGAGAGAAGTTGGAAATTTTGCAAAGTACACAAAGTTCCACTTTTATTTCCTATAAAAATTAGAATACAAAAAAGTTTTTCACGCAAAAACTTAATTGAAATCGGTCAGTTTAAATGGCAGCTATGCCGATGGTACCGACAAACGAGCAGAATTTTTAGCAGAAAAAGTTATTTGCAGAAGTTACTGAGGAAAGGGAGGCTAAAGTCCCTATAGTTCGCGAAAGCGAAGTATTTTCGCCAAAGTCTAGTTCTTCGTGTCTAATACAAAGCTGTCAACAAAAGGGTCACTTATAGTTCACAACTCTTGCACATGGGAACACTCCATTATCAGCTCAACAGCTGCGCTACACAAAGGACTTTAGGCACGCTGATTTTTATGGCAATATTTTAAATATGGCAATGTTTTAAATATTCCCTCTACGTCGATTACTACAACAACACGCAGCGTTTACGACAAGACGTTTGCCATGTAAAAATCACAATTGTCTTGAAACATACACACACATGCACAGAGCTATCATTTGGAAGTCATTTGTTTATTTATTTATCTTCCAATACGCAAGCACGACTGCGAGAATCCTAGTACACCCACTAATTTTGCAAATTATTTATCTAACATTTAAATATAACAACAATGTGAATAGTGGTAAACATTTACGAAATGTTATGCATTACAGAGCTGGAGCAAAAAAACCGGCGCACAGCCGGCGGACCCTCCGGGCTGATAGCTTTTCCGCGCGTCGGACGCAGCGATCCGAATCTGGTGAATAATTTGCATGAAGCTGACATCTCAGCGCTCGGCGAAAGCATCATGTACCCCGCCTCCTTGGAGGACTACGAAGGTAAGTTGACGCAAAGCGCATGGTAATGAGCCTACAAGAATGTGTGTTAGTTTGTGTTGGTATGTGTTGTGGTGTGCTTTTATGCAAGAAATTTAATTGATTTGTTGATTTTTTTTCGTTATATTAACAGTAGAATATCCAAAAAGCGAAATGAAGCGCGCCAGCTTGATACCCTTCCCACGGGTGGGCCGCACCGATGCGGAGCTGAGGAAGTGGGCGCACATTATGGCGCTGCAGCAGGCATTGAACAAGGCCACCGGCCCCAGCGCTACTTCAGGCCTATGGTTCGGCCCACGCTTGGGTAAACGCAGCGTGGACGCGCAACAACAACAGCAAACACACAAGTCGCCTGCCAGTGGCCAAAAGGAGCTGTACTAAGCACCAAGCGACATCAACAACACAGATATACCAATTGACATTGACGAACCACAAATGCAAACGATTAGGCCGACGATTTTTGAATCACTGAAACCATACCAAGTTACCCAAATGTTAAGTTAGCGCAATTGTCATAGCAGATAAAACTAAAATTTTATGCAAAAGTGAAAAAATATAAACGAAAAAATTAAGAAATAGCACAAAACATACAAATATACACTTACTTATATACACATGTGTAGATAGTGTCTTTGGTGGAGTTTAGAGAGTTAGTAAAATCAGTATGCTAGATGCGCAAAGCTAACTAAAAGACTATATTTAATAAAAAAAAAATGTATAAAGAGATCGACTTTCGAATTTGTTGTTTTTATAAATTTAAGTTTTTACCTACGCATTTATTGCACATTAAAAAGAAACAATAACAAAAACAGAAATCATGCCACTTGCACAGGTGTTGCTTTTGTTTTGTAAATATTCTCTTCAAATGGGCTGGTGAGGGCTTTCATTGCAATGCAAACACCAAAGCAAAACCGTTTAAAAAAATTAAAAAAAAAACAACAAAAAATTATAATCTAAAAAGTAAATATATGTATATAAATGTTTCACACACCGCTTCATCTTCGCCTTTGACTACTTATCCCTACCGCACACACCAACACACTTAAGCAACTCTGCAATGCAATGAAAGTCCTTTAAAACAAACAATATAACAATAACAACAACGACTAAAACAAAACGCCACACTTCTGCAATGGCCTCCCACACTAAAGTAGCAACAACAACACTTAGCGGTCTCAACCACATTCACGTTTTCGTTTTCATGCTTTAACTTATATACACTATATACATATATACATACATACGATATATATATAAATGCCTAATGAGAATTATACAAAACTCCTTAAATTAATGTTCTTGCAATAAAGAAAATTAATAAAAATCAAACATCTTTACTTTGTACAGTTAAGAGCACGGAGCGTGGACGAACCTATCTTAGGTCAACGAAATATATTTTTAAATACTATAATATATGTAAATTAAATCAGTTTTATTGTCGTTGTTATTTTTTGACATTCTCAATTAAAGCAAAAAACATATATATACACATATTGTATTTCATTTCAGTTAATAAAGGGACAGACGCAAAAGGGCAAACGATCAAGAGTGTAAAAATGCTATCAACCTTCAAAAGTTGTTTATTTTCATACCATAAATCGGGTACATTAAGCTTATTTTTTTTCTTTATTGGCGTAGACACAGCTTATGCGGTTATAGTTAGTTTCACAACAACGCCCCAGCCGTTCTTTCTTTTCACTGTTTGGCAGCCATTACAAATTCCAAGTGCAGTCAGGTCCTCCTCCACCTGGTCTTTCTAACGGAGTGGATATTTTTTCTGCCTCTCTTCGCTTTGTTGTTCTTCAGATAAGTAATTGCTATTCGAACTTCTTCATTGTCGGGCAATGGAACGTCCGCTCCATCGTCATCGATTGGGAAATAGGGTTCACCATCTCCTGATGTTATGCTGGTTGGAGAAATGTTCCATCCATAATTTCAGTATGCTCTGGACAACGGTCACTAGATCATCCCTGGTGGTTCTAAACTAGTTTTCCCCATTCTTGTAGCCTTTTGAAAGTCACCGCATCTTTCTATAGAATTTTCGAGCATTACCCTTGGCGGCCAGCTTATCAAACTCTTCATACTCTCGCATTTCGGCCTCTTTCTTTTTCTGTCTGCAAAAGCGTCTCACTTTACTCTTAAACTCTCGGTATCTATCCCACCCTGCCCGTGTTGTGGTCAGTTGTAACGTGGAGGTTTAGACAGTATGTTTTCTCTCCACTGCGACGTAGCGCTTCTTATTGTATCATCTGTTCTTTTTTCCTTTCCGAAAACCAATAATGTCGCTTGAAATGCCGTCCCACACTTCCCTTATACCGGATTGGTGATGAGTGCTCTCAGAGAGCAGAGTGCAAGTCGAGCAGAAAATCGTATATTAAGTATATATTAAGGGGGTATTCTACTCTAGAAATAGAAAAATTCAATTTCTTTTCATATGGTAAAAGTTTAGACTTTCAGAAATACGACCTTGGAACGATTTTTCAAAATTCGACTTATTTTCGGAGATACAGCCGATTTTGTGAGGTGGCGTCTGTGTTCACTAGAATTGTCTCCTAAACTCTAAACGCGTTTTTCTCGAAACTACTTTTTTCCACATGGTACGGGCATTATCTCAAGTTCTATATAACCGATTTACTTGAAATTTTTTGTGAACCTTCTTTATATAATCCTTTATCGTTCCTACCAGCATCGTGTCAAAATTTTTGTTTTCAATATTTTAAAAAATTCAGGAATTTAAAAAAATGCGTAAAAAATTATTTTTATTTTCAGGCAGTCGCCATTTTTCAAAAAAAAAAAAAAAAATCGTGTCCCCGGACTATAACAACATCCTTACTGATTAAGAATTTTTTTTCATTTTTTTTTTTCAGACCACCAGGAGAGTCATGATCAATGTCACCAGGATGAGCCATTATTTTTTTACACCCGTCTCTCCCCACTCTAATTATTATTTTAATAATTTCTTGGAAATTTTTTTTCTGTATTATTAAGATATCATTAAAAAAATACCATAAAAAAAATAGATAGCAAAAATATTTTTGGTTTTTTTTTTAAATAAAATTCAAAAAACTGCCCAAAATTTTATTTCTAGAGTAGAATACCCCCTTAACTAAAGGGAAAAGGAAACAAGAAGGAATGCGAAGAACCATATATGTACTCGTATTAAGTAACCCTGGTTCGACTTGAAGGCTTTTTATATCAAACGACGTGACTAGAAAAAATGCTTACTGTAGTTATACATAAGTATAGTTGATATAAGCAGCAGTGAAGTTAACGTTTTTTTCTTGTTTCTTATTTGTCTTGACTTAACAGACTAAACAGACCGAAATCACTGATTCATATACTACTAGCTAAGTTTTTTCAGTAGCATATTTAAGATCGCACGCGTCAGCCACATTTGTACTCTAATCATCAACTGGTTGAACTTTCTGAGCGCATCTCCAGTGTCTGGCGCGGTGATTATCGCAACGATGTCGTCCGCCTAGCATTCTAGGTATGTATCCTCGGGTCTTTCGATACTCATTATAATAACGTAGCTGGCGATCCAGAGGTCTAAACCAAGGAATGATGGCTGCTCAGCTCCTGGCTGGACATTTAGGTGTTGTGGTCCGTCGGAGGTTGTTAACTCGGCTATAAGAGGTTTTAACTTCGTCTGATTTTGTCTTTCTAGTAGCTTCGCAACATTAAGCTGAGATATGTAGGTATTTTATTTATTCTTCCAAATCAATTTCAGCCCCTTCTAAGTAATCCCCTCCCGATACAATGCACTTATGCCAACGGATTTTTCAATCTTTGAAACACTGGTTGTAGTCACTTTTCGGGATGGCCTTCAGTTCCGTCTTCGCTGCGGCTTGAATCTCCTCTATCGTATAAAAACGGTGTCCTCGGAACGGTCTTTTGAGCTTGGTAAATAGCCAAAAGTTGCACGGCGCCAGATCAGGTGAATACGGTGGTTGCGGAACGATTTGGGTTGTGTTTTTGGCGAAATGATCACGAATTACGAGGGCGGTATGGGATGGTGCATTATCGTGGTGTAAAAGCCAAGAATTGTCTTTCCACAATTCCGGCCTTTTGAGGTGGATAGCGTTACACAAACGACGCATAACGTTCAAATAATATTCCTTGTTGACTGTTTGACCGGTTGGAAGGAATTCATAATGCACAACACCACGATAATCGAAGAAAACAGTCAACATGACCTTGATTTTTGAGCGAATTTGGCGCGATTTTTTTGGTCTCGGCTCTCTTTTGGCACGATATTTGCTCGATTGATCGGTTGTTTCTTAAGCATAGATCCAAGTCACATCGCTAGTTATACTGCATTTCATGACACCCTGGTAGTCGGAAAGCATCGTTTCACACACTTCAATGCGACGCCTTTTTTGCAAAAATTTAATGTTTTCGGTACCAGTCGAGATTTGACTGCTTGAGGCCCAAAACATCCTTCAAAATGGTATTGACTGAGCCTTTCGATATGCCAACTTCATCAGCAAGGTCTCTAATTGTTAATCGACACCAAATCTTTGATTTTTGAACGTGAGCTTCGTCCGTTGAGGTTGATCGTCGCCCTGGACGCTCTTCGTCTTCGACACGTTCACGCCCGGCTTGGAACTCACTTTACCACTTGTAAACATTTTTTTTAGACATAGCCTCATCACCAAAGGCTTTCTGCACCATCCTCAACGTATCCGCAGCAGAAAATTGATTCCGTAAACAAAATTTAATGCAACTTCTTTGCTCAACAAATTTCGACATCGCAAAAAACGAAAAACTAACTTTTAGCAGCTCACAAAACGACACGTACCTCAAACACTAATGAATATTTTGACATGAAATTTGACATAAATGTTACTGACAGTACCACCAACCTAAAAACATGCAAAAATTAAGGTGCTGTTGATCATACATAGATGGTTATTCTTAGCATTATAAAATCTTTTCAAATAACTAAGCTGTTAACAGTCGAAATATTAGCTCTGATTTGACTGGTATACTAGCCTTGAACTCATTAATCTTCACAATTGGTTAGCGAGTGCCTATCCTCGTTATCAATAGCATCGAGTCTCTTTGTGATAAGACTGGTGTGGATGCCAAGCCACAGTGGAATCACAGGCAATTGTAAAACCGGTGAGTTAGTAAAGGAAAGGCACCGAGAACCGCTATAAGTAGGTCGGTGCTCTCATACCCTCTTGCCTTCTACTACTAGAGAGCTGGGCCTATCGCGGGAAGTTGGCCAGTGCTGGGTCACTATCGATACATATGCTGTCGCAATATCATTTTGGCCCGAGGTCGATCGCAAGAGCTCAAATGATTTCTTTGGCCTTAATAAGTTTAACCTCTCCCTAGTTGTTAGGCCTAGTTGTTAGGCTAGCGTCGATGCTGTAAGGCTTGGAATCCTACCAGATGCCATATGCGGTAGTCGAATGGAAGACGACAAGATGGAAACATCTTACCACTTCCTTCTTGACTGCCCGCGTTTGGGAGGTCAAGTCTTAAACACTTGAAAACACACCAAACTGGCGGAAACGGAAATTAAACGATTGAAAATTTGTATTTGCGACTAAGGCCAATACAGGAGTTATTCATTTCTATGACCTAACTCAACTAAATGGACATATTTCTTATTTTTATCATGACGATTCCGGCCTGTTTTCTGAGCTTCTGTGTTGTTTCAAACTAATGGAAGGAATAAATTTCTTAATAATTTTCTAAATAGATCTTGAGGTTTATAACCTTGCGTTACTTTTCGAAATGTTCAATGGAGAAAACATATGTGAAAAAATTATTAACATAGCCGTAAATAAGTAAATATTATTACCTTTCGATAACTCCACTAAACCTATTTTAAAATATTAAAAATACCAAGACTCATTATAAATATGCGTATTTGCATGCTTTTATTTTCAAATTAAATTTGTGCAATCATTTTGTGCTTCACATTTATCCAGAGAATCTAACGCTTATCATCCTTAAATCGTCGTAATTCGCTTTTGATTGCCTCTATAAGTGGCTCTGCTGAGACGTCAGATCGATTTGTTGCCGATCTGGGTGGACCAACCACCTGAAATGTTTCCGAGCGCTGACAGGGTCCAGCACTCAATGGTCGACTTAGTGGAGAATGTGAACCGTAAAGACTACCACCCCAAGCACCGCTGGCAGGTGAAGGCGGTTGAGTTGAGTTATTGGATTTTGTTGTTTTCAATGGTTGGGCAGTAGCTGGACGGACGTCGGTAGTATTAAGGTGTGCGGCAAAGCTAAAGACGGAAACGAAAGTTCATTTGCTCATAAAGAATCTGATTAAATCTGACTGAAAGTGCAGTCTACCAACCTGGATACGCCCGCCGATGAGCCGCGATTTTCCCATTTTGTGGGCTTACGTTTATTTACGAAGTCTCGTGTTGGCAGAGGCATCGGCAAGTCTTCTTGACTGGAATACATGTGTATGGCGCTTTCTAGTAGATCTTCATAATGAACTCTTATTGCTCCCGGATTATTGCCAAACCTATCGTCATACCCCATTAGCATGTCGTCTATTGGAAATGTGTATATGTGGAAGTAAAATAGAAGAAGACAAGAGGAAGAATGTAGAATAGAGAGGAGTTTGCGTTGAGCTTGGAAGTGTTAAGTGTTGAGCAGTTTGCCTGTCAGTTTTAACGAATACATTTTAAATATCGATTGTGTCTATTTGACTAGCAATCAATCAATACATTTTATCTACATTTGTATCTCATTAACTACGTTGGTGATGGGCTCTAGTCTACAGTTGTCTAATATACATATTTTAAGAGCACTCAACCCTCAATAACGTTCCCGTTCCCCTTGTTCCCCTTCTGTTTGGTTATCCCCAACATCATTACCCGCATCATCGTTATCCGCCGCTTCTTTCATTCGTTTCTTATGCCGTTCCCAGACTACAGGGCCAACAACACCCGGATCTGGGTTGTCACTCTGCGAAGCGCCCAAATTGGTTTGTGATGGCGTCTTCGGTGTGGGGAAACTTTCTATAGTCGCTATGGCCGTTGCATCCAATGCATCGTGTCGGCTCTGTTGCCTACGCAACGGACGTGTTTGCGTGGTTTGTTTCTTTGCAGCAGGGTCCTCAACATTGTCGTAGTATGTGACAAAAACCGGATCTAACACCCGATTCAATGGCTGGGGCAGTGAACTTTTCGGGAAAGCTTTCACAGAGGCCATCGATAAGAATGAACCAATACTACCAGTATCGGAAGACCTTTCCGTGGGTTGTAAAGGGCGTATGACCTCCTTATTCACAGCTTCCACGGTCGGTAGTTGCTCCACATCAATTTTATCGCCGAACACGCTCTTCTGATGTAAAAGTTTGTTGCGATGATAATTGTTATGCGGATTAAATGCCTCATTCCTTTCAAAATTCGCATATGTGGGACTCAATTGCTCCTCATCTAAAGAGCCACTAATAACCTCATCACCCGAAGACTGCGCCGCATGGTGTGTGCGTGGACTGGTCTCTAGAGAACCGACGCGATTCTCAGAGAGATAACGTCGTTTGTTTTTGCGGCGTGTCTTGTCATTTTTTTTTTTCCGTAACGACAGTAGTATATACAGCGTTCTCATGCCCCTCTGCCTGATCGTAATCATGTTGCGCATGCCTGCGACGATGTTTATCGAATAAAGCCGCAGCCTTATCATCAAGTATACGTTGAACATCCGGCGCTGGCGGATTAATAGGACAATAGACTGAAGAGTCAGATGTATTGTCCGATGAACTAAGCGAATCGCGACGGTATTCACGTTCTGCCGGTGGACCTGGGAAGTTAATTCGTGGTTCGCGTGCATGATGTGTGCCATCGTGCTCGAATGAGAAGTTCTGTACGCCAATATCACGAGAGTGCGTTGTAGTACGACCGGTATCTAAGCCGGTTTCTGTGGAAGCGCCGCGCCCAGATTGCAGTTCAGCCAAGAGCTCATTCCGGCTGGTCGTTCTGTGCAGTAATTTAGAGACAATTAGGTGACAGTTTCAGGGTTTTGATTAAATCCATGAGTATACCTTTGTTCCTCTAACCGCTGTTTCTCACGCACACGCGATCGACCCATTAACAGCAATGCGATTAGCAAAAGTAACAACAGTAAGATCGCAAGCGAAGTGACCACCACCAAGGCGGTATTGTTCTGTATGGAGTCTATGAAACCCGACTGACCGCTGCGTATTGCAGGTGCCAATGGTGTCGCTTGTGGTTCACGCAAATAAGCTGTGGATGTTGAATAATTTACATGTTAGAATTTAATTAATTATATTCTAAGTTTAAAAGCTGCTAAACTTTGCATACGTTCGGACTTCATGTAGACCTCCTGCCCAATGACATTCGACGCTTCTGTTTCCGATACTAGTTTCATATCGTTGGCTGCCGTTACCGCCAACACGGGACGTCCGTTGACGAATACGGAGTAGATGAGCTCAGTTTGATTTGCAATGGGACGTTCATCGCTGGAGAAATTACAATATGACATGTGACTCAACTTAAATAACTTACAACGCCAAAGTACTCACATCTTCTCATTGATATCTTCATCGTACGAGCCTATGCTGTGTATGCCCTTCTGCACTTCGTCCTCAGTAATCCGTGTGATATTATGGATAACCACACGTACTTGTGCATTACGCAACAATGGAATCTGCGGTTGCAGCGGTACCAGTGAAGCTTGTGTGTCCAAGAGCGCCGCTGCCGCTTGGAGTTTCTCTGATTTTGCATCCTCCTGTATCAACTCCCATGGCACTATAGTCATGTGTGGCGATTGTGTGGTGCTTGCGACTTTTTCGCGTGTTGCTTCCGTATACGAAGTTGTGGTCGTGGTAATTTCATCGGAAACGGTCGTGGTTGAGACCGTTGAGAAAGAGAAATTCTTTTCGATTTCCTCCGAAGACGTTTCCCACTCAGTATCTCTGTTTGCTTTACGTTTCGGCTGAATGGGGTGAGTGTTGGCTGGTGTAGCACCACCGATCATGTCAAGCATTTCGGCGTCGTCGTCGAGATCTATAAGAGAAGAAAGAAGAATAGTTGAAAATTCGTATTTTTCAAGCATAAATTTCCAACAAGATTTTTCAGACCTTTAGGCGTCGTGATATCCAGTGTATGTACGTCGGCTTCATGTTGACCACGTCTATTTCTCCCAGCTGACACCGCGATTCCTGCAATCTGCTGTGCACCATTGATACCTAAATGTTTCGACTGTTGCCTGTTAGAATAAATTTTAGAAAAATGATGTCAAATTATTATTTTCAAGTAGTTCTTGTAGTGGTGATAAAGATTGTCTTAATTACAGAGCAACATGCGACAAATAGTACAAAATAGTACCGCCTAAGACCAGTTATAATAATTTTTAAATCATAAATACCTCGTAAAAGCCAATCGATATAATCGCGCCAACTTTTCCTCCAAGAGCGGATTATCTTTTTGTGAATAGAATCCCGACATCACTGTGAGCAACCAATATCTGCGATCTGTAGCTGAGTAATTAAGTGGTGGCATCGCGCCAACACCCCAAGTACCGCCGCCATCGTCTGGCGGACAATCCAAGCATATCGGTATATCAATTTCCTATAACAATAACTTGATAATTAACTTAGAGAATGAAAAAAACGCATATGCTTACATTATTGCCGTCCACATAAACTGTCGCAACAACGGTCTCCGTTTTGACAATCACATCTTTGCCCTTACTGATGCCAGTGTGCACTTTCTTCAGATAGTCAGGTGGACCATCACCTGATCCAGTCCAAAAGAAGTCCTCAAGGTGTACTTCTTCGCGCATTTCTGGATAATCCTCGCCCAAATCTTCATCTGTAGAATTAAATGGGAAAATGGTATTAAAGAAAGAGGCTGAAAATTTAAATAGATATCGAAGCTAAGGAATATTCCAATACATATAATATAGTACATCACGAAATTATTAAAAACAAATTAAATATATACATATATATTCATTAAGTTCAGTTCCCAATGAGTGCTTTGAGAGTACAATCGCAGGTTCTAAACTCTGGACGTATTAAAGAAACCAAGTAAATATTTATAATCCGAACGCGTGTGAACTAAAATAAAAAAACAATATATTGATTTAATGATCGATGATACTGAAGACAACGGGACGTGTGTAGACAGCGAAGGCTGGCAAATCACATATTAACCTAAAGCAAGAAAACACGTTAGCTTTGATTCGCCAAAAGTAACTAAAAAACAAGTAAGGAAGGCCTAAGTTCGAGTTCGAAGTTGTAAACCAATCATATACAAGGACTGTCGCAAAAGAAACAGAACTTTTAAAATGTAACTGCTTTTGTTGGCGCCACCTATTTGTGGGTATATGAAATAGAAAATTTGATCTAATGTTGACATTTCGTAAAAATTTTAAGACAATTGGATAACTACAACCGATGTTATCGATCAAAAAGTGACAGCAGCTTTTGGTCATCAGTCGTAAAATGAATTTTGAACAAAGAGTAAATATAAAATTTTGTTTTAAACTTAGGAAAACGTTTACTGAAATATTTCAAATGATGAAAAAAGTTTATGGTGATCAGTGCCTATCCCGTAGTAAAGTGCATGAGTAGTTTAAGCGATTCCAAGAAGGTAGTGAGAACCTCTGTGACGATCAGAAGTCGGGCCAAAAAATGTCGTCTTTAGAAGTCAAAAATAAAGACAATGCTGATTTGTTTTTACGATTCCGAGGGTATTGTACACCGAGAGCTCGTCCCACCTGGCCACACGATTAATGCTGTGTTTAACCTTGGTGTTGTGAAGCGTCTTTTGTCACGCATTCGTCGTGCTCTGCGCTTGTCACTGATTTTTTAACAAAAAACTCCATATTAACCATTAATCAGTCACTCTACTCACCTGATCTGGCACCCTGTGATTTTTATCTATTTGGAAAACTTCTTTTGCCCATGAAAAGACACTGGTTTCAGGACATTCAGCTGTCCAAAAGGCGACTATTCTCAAGGGTATTCCGAAAAATGACCTTAAACACTCATTTGAAATGCTAATTGACCAGGCTAAACGCTGTATCGAAGCAGAAGGAAACTACTTTCAATAAAAAAATATAACTTTTGAAAAATATAAATTTTTTGTTGTTTTTTTAACAGTCCTGTTTCTTTTGCGACAGTCCTTGTATAGTAAAGTCAACCGAATGTTCGAAAACCATGAAATTAGTTATATGGGATCTAGGCCAAGCTTTTACTCATATGGAGGCGGGTTCGATTCAACCTGTTTTTTGACATATAGACATACCATTATAAGAGAAAGATTATCCCTTAATTTCAGTTATACGAGTATATATCACACATTGACCGACATTTTCGATCAAAAATCAACTATAGGTACCGGGGCCTAAATATTTGGTACCTTGGAGCTTGAACAGTTTTTATTAGATCATAAAGTGGCACACACTAAAGACATTATTAGTGCAAAGTTTTATCCCGTTATATCAATTGCTTCTTGGTTTGTTTGTTGGAAACTGAACGAATGAAGTGGAATTTAAAGTTGTGCTATATGGGAAGTAGAAATATGAAAAAAATACAACATACAAAATTTTGAAAATGAGCAGTCGGGTCTCGAGATAAGGGATCTCACCAAAAAATGAGCGGTACCACGACCATCGTCCAATTTTCACACCGAGCCTCATAAAGCTCTCTCATACCGTCTCGATAGTAAAATATGATGTGTTTGGCGTATTTAGTTATTGATTTATCGCGCTTTAAGTAGTTCTTGAAAGTACCGTTATATGAAGAGTTAGCGGGGTTATACTCCAATTTCATCCATTTTCACACTGTCGGTTCAAAATCTTAAAGGACTTTCACTAAGCCAATTTGGTTGTTGTAGCTTAAGTGGTGTGGCAGATATGGACATTAAACACGCCCCCATTTTCTAAATTTTTTTCCGAAAGACGACCCTGGCTACTGCGATCCCCTGTGCCAAATATTTAAATCATAACACTGGCCTACAAAAAAAAAAATTTAATTTGCTGCAGCTCTGTGCGCATGAGTAGTCGGTATAGGAGGTAGGATGAACCACATTCTCGCTACTAGATGTTTTTTCTTCTTTCTTATGAACAACAGCTGATATGGAAAATTATTTTCTCGTATCAACTCACAAAATTCATCCAATATCAGCTATAAAATCTTAGGCTCCAAAATGAGTGTAGACCAGTGTAATTTACTACTTAGTTATGCCACTTTATATATTTTCGATTAATGGCAATTTGTGGGCGTGGCAGTGGTTTGATTACACCCATCTACGAACTTGAACTTTGCTTGTACCAACGGCGGACGGACAGTCTGGAACAGAGTATAAAGACAAAGAATGATTGAAGCTTCAAACAACTCAAACCGGTTTTCTGTAATAGATTTGGAAGTGCAAAGTAATGAACACAGCTCTAAGGAAAAATAGGACTCAATATTAACTGCTACAATTTCTCAAAAACCACCACCATTTTTCGACCTCAAGTGAGTGATATTAATACAATGTGGAAAAGCTTTACAGCTGTTAGTAGTAGAGAAAATTTCACCTACAAGTCAGGCAGGGACAGATAAGCGAGAGTGATGACTTCAAACAGTGATTGCTACAGAAAACTTGTGAGCTATTTAGATACCAGTAATATTACTTTTCACAAATATCAATTAAAAGAAGATATGGTTATATCAAAGAGTTATAAAACTTATTCACTTTTCAACTCCTATCGATTATATCAAACTTGACTTATCGAAAGATGCTCACAATGTACTAAATATTGTGTGTCCTCTCTTTACCAAGCTGTGCAAAAATAGAGATTTCGAACGCCAATGGACTAAACAACCATAAACTGGAAGTTGAGTATTTTATAAAAACTAACAATGTAGACATACATTCTGCAGAAACCCACTTATGGCAAATAACATT